>CM077660.1:2010000-2517500 GCA_039707465.1 Rhabdophis nuchalis
GGAAATGCAAAAACTACATGAAGCTTTGGGCACCGGATTTTCTACACGAGAGAGATCAAAAGCGCGAATAGTTGATGGTAGAAATAGCGGTTGAGTTTTCTCTCTTTTTGGAGTGGATTGCTTAGGGTCTGCCCATGGAGGAGAGTAAACAGCTGTACAGAATATATTTAGAAGCTAGCAGGATTAAAAATAGACATTTCAATAGCTTGATGATAAGTTTCCCAGAGGGAGTATACAGGGCAAGCTTAACATGTGTGGACTTCAAATCCCAGAATTCCTCAGCCAACATGGTGACCTTAAAGATGTGTGTTCAAATCCCAGAATTCCTCAGCCAACATGGCAAGCTTAACATGTGTGGACTTCAACGCCCAGGATTCCTCAGCCAACATGGTGACCTTAAAACAGGGATGGGCAAACTTTGCAACTTTAAATCTGAAGGACTTCAGCTCCCAGAATTCTCCAGCCAGTTTGGCTGGAGAATTCTGGGAGCTGAAGTCCTTCAGACTTAAAGTTGCAAAGTTTGCCCACCCCTGCCTTAAAAGATGGGTGGGCTTCAACTCCAAGAATCCCCCTGCCAACGTGGCGACCTTAAAGATGTGTGGATTTCAACGCCCAGGATTCCCTAGCTAGCATCGTCACTTTAATATGTGTGGACTTCAACTCCCAGAATTCCTCAGGCAACCGGGTGACCTTAAAAGATGAGTGGACTTCAACGCCCAGAATTCCCCAGCTAGCATGGCGACTGTTTGTGACCGGCTGGGGAATTCTGGGCGTTGAAGTCCATCCCTCTGAAAGTTCCTGAAGTTGAGAAACGCTGCTCTGGGGAATGAAGATTCTGACTCACCTCTTCGCAGAAGTCCCAGCTCAGATTGCATAAGATATTCCTGGATGCCCCAAACCTGTTTTTAAAAAAAAAAAAACACCACAAGAGAAATACTCACAAGTGCTGTAGATTTGTATGTTGAGATTATTTGGCGCGTTCATGAAAAGGGTGGATTTGATGAGACAGCGTGACATTCAAATCAACCAATTTCATTGTAATTTTAGTACAATGACAATAAAGATTATTATTATTATTAAATCTACCTTTTGCTGTAGCAGCTACAGACAAAACCCTAGTTTTAGGGGCTGTATCCTATCCTCAGCTACCGCCTTCAGTCCCATAAGAGCAGAAGATGCAAGATACAATAGCAGAGTTGGAAGGGACCTTGGAGGTCTTCTAGTCCAACCCCCTGCGTGGGCAGGAACCTTATACCATTTCAGACCAATGGCTATCCAACATCTTGTTAAAGACTTCCAGGGTTGGGGCATTCACAGCTTCTGGAGGCAAGCTGTTCCAGAGGTTAATTGTTCTAACGGTCAGGAAATTTCTCCTTAGTTCTAAGTTGCTTCTCTCCTTGATTAGTTTCCACCCATTGCTTATTGTCCTGCCCTCAGGTGCCTTGGAGAATAGCTTGGCTCCCTCTTCTTTGTGGCACCCTCTGAGATATCGGAACACTGCTATCCTGTCTCCCCTGGTCCTTCTCTTCATCAAACTAGACCTACCCAGCTCCTGCAGCCGTTCTTCATATGTTTTAGTCTCCAGTCCCCTAATCATCTTGGTTGCTCTTCTCTGCACTCTTTCCAGGTCTTTCCAGGTCTCTTTCCAGGTCTTCTAGTCCAACCCCCTGCGTAGGCAGGACGCCCTATACCGTTTCAGAAGCGATCAACTCACCTGTAATACAAGGAAATGAGTCCTTTGGCCACCGAGAAAGCATCTTTTTTCGGCAAAGGGAGAGCCTCCACCCACTTTGTGTAATAGTCCATCACAGCCAGGATGTGTGTGTGTCCTTGCCTGGACTCCGGGAAAGGACCTACACAACAACACAAAGAGAGAGTCGGTTGTTGCCGCGATCTCAAACAAAATTTAGCTGAACGTAGGTAAGATAAAGGCGAGGGGGAGAAAGCTATCAGGTTGCCAAATAAACACTAGCCTTCGTTTTAAAAGAGAGCAGGCCAGAAACCAGGAGGCTGTGAGTTCTAGTTTGGCCTTGGGTATCAAAATTGGCTGGGTGATTTTGGACCAATTACCAGGAGACGGTGAGTTCTAGTCCCGCCTTAGGCATGAAAGCCCGCTGGGTTTCTGTTACTGTCACTAGGAGACGGTGAATTCTAGCTCCGTCTTGGGCATGAAAGCAGGCTGGGTGACTTTGGGCCAATCACCAGGAGACGGTGAGTTCTAATCCTGCCTTACTCACGAAAGCCAATTGGGGGATTTGGGGCCACTAACTCCTCTTCAGTCCGCAGTGCCAGGCTCAGGTGACACCTGTCGATCAAGCCCGTCAATCACTTTCTGTTGCAACTAAATGGATCCACACTTGAGTTTATCTGTGGGGGGGGGAGGGGGGGATCCCAAATCCTGCACTTGTGGGGAAACTACCCCCCGACCTTCGCACTATCTCGGACCTCCGCCTCTTCCGCCAACGTCTTAAGACGTATCTATTCCAACAAGCTGGCCTAGGATAGCCCCTACTTCTGACTTTTAAAAATAAATTAATTTGGTACGGTTTTAACATGGGTTTTAGCACGGGTCTATTAATTTAATATATTTTAATTGATATTGTATTTTGTGGTTTTAATAATGCCTGTGCGCCGCCCTGGGTCCTAACAAGGAGAAGGGTGGGGTATAAATGTAATAAAATAAAGTAAATAAATAAATAACTCTAGGAGAAAGAAATGGGAAACCGATTGCTTTAAAAGCCACAGAAATTGGAATGAAGCATGCACGCACCGTAGATATCCAGCCCCACGACTTCCCAGGGTAATTCCACTTTAAGCGGCTGTGTTTTTCTGGCCAGGTTCTTGCTATGCTCTGCGTTCTGACATGTTTCGCACAGCTTGATCTGGAGGAAGGACAGGTGGGGTGGGAAAAAAAGACCGTTGCAGCAGGTCACCTGATCAAAATTTGGCCCGTTGCCGCCAGGCATGTATTTATGATGGCTGCAATTTATGATGGGTAACATGATCACCATTTGTGATCTTCCAAGCCAGCTTCTGGCAAGCAAAGTCACAAGATTCGCTTAACTGTTAAGAGGTTCACTTAAGAACGGGGCAAGGAAGTGTGTAGCATTGGGTACAATTCGCTTAAGAACCGCCTTGCTTAGCGGTGGAAATCCTGCTCTCCGTTTTGTCATAAGTCGAGGGCTCCCTCCTCCTCCTCCTCCTCCTCTTTTAACGGCCCCATAATCCCTTGCCGGGTGGAGTCTCGGGCTACTGAATGGAGCTAGCAGGGTGTTTTACTGGCCAGATGCCCTTCCCTGTCGCCAGTACGGAGTTTTGTGTCGGCAGATCAATTCTCATGGTGCCCAGAGAGAGAAATATCGGCCTCTACCTAGGATCGAACTCACTGATTTGGGTGTCTGGGAATCTGAAAGGCTCAAAGCAATTGATTAAACCAGGGGTCTCCAACCTTTGCAACTTGAAGTCTGAAGGACTTCAGCTCTCAGACTTCTCCAGCCAGCAAAGGTTGGAGACCCCTAGATTAAACGATCCATTTACACTTACCCAGTCTACCACATCCTTCACAATACCCAGCCAGTAATACCGGCTCTGGATTCGGTGCACCGTCTTTTTCTGCCCCAGGTGATTCCCCAGCTCCGTGAAGTGGCTTTCTAGGAAGATCTGCCGTCTCCGTTCGAGGTCAACCACCACTTCTCGCTTTTCCTCCTTTTTGGGACCCACATAATAGAGGCAGCCTCCTGCAGAAGGCAGAAAGGAAGAAAGCACGGAGAAAATACAATGAGAAGGAGCCGGGGAAAGCCAGTAAAAACGGGGAGCAATTATCTGCTACCGTTTCGAATGCGGTCATTTTGCACCTGTCAATCTGCCCCTCTGGCTTGAATCTTTCCATAAGATGTCCTTGAAATGGGGTGCTGGGACCCAACCGGCGGGACCCAGGATGGAATTGAAAGAGAAGGAAGGGGGAAGAAGAGGAGGAAGGAAAAGGAAGGAGAGGGAAGGAGGAAGAGAAGAATGGAAGGAGGATGGTAAGAGGAGAAGAGGAAGCAAAAGAAGGATGGAGGGGGAGGAGGGGAGGAAAGGAAGAGAAGAAGAAAAAGAGGAAGGAAAAAGAAGAGGGAAGGAGAAAGAGAAGAAGGGTGGAAGGAGGAGATGAGGAAGGAGAAAAGGGGAGGAGGAGACGGATGGAAAGAGAAGGACAAGAAGAGGAAGAAGGAACCGGATGGAAGGAGGAAAAGGGGAAAGAGTAGAAAAGTGGAAGGAGGATAGGAGAAGAAGAGGATGAAAAGGAGAAAGAGAAGGAAGAGGAAGAGTAGCTGGATGGAAGAAGGATGGAAGGAAGAGAAGGAGAAGAAGCAAAAGGAGAAGGATGGAAGGAGATTCAGTTTTAAATTTAACCTAACATCTTTAACTTAAAAAAAAAAAAACGCCTTGCTTTGAATGATTTATTTGCTCATTCTCCTAATGTCTCAGTTCCGGATTAAAACCCAAATCACCTCCAATCGGTCTAAAGCCCCCGAGATCTCCCGGTCAAAGGGATGAGTAGATTCCAGTCCATTTTTGCTGCAGCCTCCCTTCTTCCCCCATCCTTCTCCTGCACCCTTTTTTCCCTGCTGCCAGTCAACCTTGCCCATGTCCCGATGCCTCCTTGCTGGCTTTGGGCTGCTGCACGCTGCAGATGTGCCCCCCTTCCCCTCCCCCGGCCTCAACAGCCTCTTCTTCTCCCCCTCTTCATCCTTTCACCTTCCACGATGAACTTCTGAGCATAGCGCTTGAGATTCTTCCGTTTGATGGAACAGAAGCTGGCCGGGAAGCAGCCTTCGGAGAGGAGGCGGAAAATATCCTCAAACTTGCTGGTGGGGTTGCAGCAGGAGCCTTCGCTGGCCACCACCTCCTCCTCCTCTTCCTCCTCCTCCTCCTCCTCCGCCACTTGCAAGGCAGAGTCCATGTCGCAAGGGAGGCTCCGGCCAGGCCAGGGCCCGGCTTCCAGGGGCTGAAGAGTCGCTGGGCTGCAGCTGGGAAGCGCCTGTCCTTTTATCCAGGAACTGCAGCTGTGCAGATGGGCTTTTGCATCCGCGTAAGGGACGAGGCACAAGTATCCCCTTGCTTTGCAAAGCCCGGGGGGGGGGGGCGCTCTTTCCTGGTGTTTGCACCTGGATGGGATGCTCTGGGTAGATCTGGTGCCACGTCCTTTGCGTTGTTTGGGGGGCCAAGGAGTTGGCGTTTGACAGAGTTGGCTCTTAGAAGAATTAGAGTATTCATTCAAACTTTCCGGAGCAATTAATCAATGCCTCCAGAAGTTGTGGGTTCTCCAACACGGGAGGTTTTCAAGAAGAGGTTGGACAATCGTTTGTCTGAAGTGGTCCAGGGTCTCCTGCTTGAGCAGGGGGTTGGACTAGAAGGCCTCGAAGGTCCCTTCCAACTCTGTTACTCTGTTGACTATGATCATGATTTATCACTTATATTTTTTATGCACCGAAGACAAATTTCTTGTGTGTCCAATCACACTTGACCAATAAAGAATTCTATTCTATTCTAATTCTGTTCCTATTCCTATTCCTATTCCTTTTCTATTCTATTTCTAATTCTAATTCTATTCCATTTTTAATTCTGTTCTATTCCAATTCTATTCCAATTGCATTTCTATTATTCCCATTCCTTATTTTATTCTATTCTATTCTATCTCCTATTCTATTCTATTCTATCTCCTATTCTATTCTATCTCCTATTCTATTCTATTCTATTCTATCTCCTATTCTATTCTATTCTATTCTATTCTATCTCCTATTCTATTCTATCTCCTATTCATTTCACTTTTCTATTCCAATTCTATTTCTATTATTCCCATTCTCTATTCTATTCTATTCTATTCTATTCTCTCCTTCCTTCCTTCTTTCCTCTATTCTATTCTATTCTATTCTATTCTATTCTATTCCCTTTTCTATTCCAATTCTATTTCTATTATTCCCATTCTCTATTCTATTCTATTCTATTTCTACTTCTAAGGTCCAATTTCATTGTTGTGCATTGACAATCATGGTTTGCTTTGAAGAGGATGCTCCATCCTTGACTTTCCCTTCGCTCTTGGAGCCGCTGGGTCATTTGCAGACGCTCCCTGGCGCTTGGGTTGCCGGCCGGGGCGCTTTGAGCGACGGACCCATTGCCCGGGCAACGGCGTTCCGTCCCTCCGTCGGGTCGGGTCCGGGCGGCAACATGGAGCGCGGCGCGTTAGGGCCGGCCGGGCCCCGCTTCCTGGCCTGCGCCTGTTTCCTGACCGACAACCTCTTCGTGGAGCGCTACGGCCTCCACCTGCGCTACCGGGGCGACCCCGAGCAGCTGCGGAGGGACTACGGGCCGGTGAGCCCGGGAGGGAGAGGGTTCCCTCGGGCCGCAATGGGGAACGCCGGCCTGGAGGGGGGGGGGGAGAAGAAGAAGGAAGGGCTGGACTACACTCCCCATCCTCCCCGCCCTGCTGAACCCCGTTTTTTTATCCCCCTCTCCGCAGGTCTTGAGGCAGCGCGGCTGCAGGAGCGAGGAGGACTTCGCGGCCGTCCTTCGAGAGGTCTGAGAAGGCGAGGCTGAGGAGGAAGAGCCGCCGCCCTTTGTTGCTTTACTTCTGCTCCTTTTTCAGCTGAAGAATCTCATTAGGATGATTAGGGGGAAAATATCCTTTCTTTCTTTCTTTCTTTCTTTCTTTCTTTCTTTCTTTCTTTCCCCACTTTTTTTACACATTAACCGATTTGGAAGGGACCTTGCAGGTCATCTAGTCCAACCCCCTGCCCAAGCAGGAGACCCTACATTCTGCCTCTACCTAGGATTGAACTCACAACCCCGATTGCTCTCCTTTTCTTTCTCCTGCCCTTCCTTCCTTCCCGTTTCTCATTTGTCCTTCCTTCCTTCCCTACCTATTTGCTCTCAATTTCTTTCTCCTGTGCTTCCTTTTTTCCTTTCTCTTCCTCCCTCTCTCCCCCTTCCCTTATTTGCCCTTACTTCCTTCTTCCTTTCCTCCCCACTTGCTCTCCTTTTCTTTCTCCTGTCCTTCCTTCATTTTTTCCCTTCCTTCTCTCCCTCCCTCTTCTCTCTTTTTCCCTCCTTCCCTTCCTTCTCTCATTTCTCCTTCCTTCTTCCTTTCCTCCCCACTTGCTCTCTCCTTCCTTCCTTCCTTCCTTCCTTCCTTCCTTCCTTCCTTCCTTCCTTCCTTCCACACACGATGTATGTTTATGTATGTGTACAGACACAAACAAACTACCTATGTAATTATGTATCGGCTGGAAGAATTGCACAGAACTGTGGAATGTGGGTATAATCTTATTTTGAAAAACCATACAATTGAAGATTACTCCACAGTATTGTCACTGCTCTATGTTAGCTGGATTAATCACAGCAACATAATTCTTAAATTATATCCATATCTACATTAATAATATGTATATGTATACACATGCTTATATAATTACTTATCAGCTGGAAGAGTCACACCGTTGTGGAATTTCAGCCTTGTGTTACATTATTTTGAACAATCACACAATTGTGGATTGTTCCCTAGTATTATTGCCCTACACTAGCTTGAAAGAACCACACAACTGGAAGATGGTTACGATTCTAGAATTGTATCCAGCCCTTTTTAGTACAGCTCAAGGCAGTGTGTACAGTGAGAGACCAATCACCCACAGATTTATGTGTACTACAAGTCACGGACACCCAGTTTCTGGTCCGGCACCTTTTGAATTTTATGACACCCTCCTTCTGTTTCTGTAAACAAGAAAGCGGAAATCTCCCTTGTATCTGTTTAAGTTTATCTCAATTAATAGTTTATAAACATTCAGATTGAATTGTTGCAGGTTGAAAAAGAAGTGCAGAGGAGAAAGGAATTGGAACGTCAATCCAGAGAAAGAAAAGCAATCATCTCTCAGAATTACAGACCAAAGCACCCACACCTATATATTTTACAGGTAAAGGATGTGCTTCATTGTGTTTGCACATCATTAATGCTCAGAGGACTTGGAGGAAGAGGAAAGTTCACCAAATTATGATTAAAGTGAGACATTTGAGGCTTCACAGCCTTTTCTGACAAAGAGGAAACCACATAATCTAGATGTTGTTGATACCAAACCCATTAGCTGTGATTGTGGTTGAGGGATAATTTTACCTGGGCAGGAGGGAGCATGCCGCCTCCTTGCAACCTGCCCCTAGCCCCTAGAGTTAAGAGCACTGGCAGCAACCCCCAAAACCTGATGCAAGTTATAGGCCAGTTAATCAGAAGTTACATTTATTCTGTTTCTTTCTCTTGTTCTCTCCTCATCCCTACCCGCTACGGTAGGAATCATTTTTTAACCCAGAATTTTTAGAAACCCTCAAGTATTGCACATCCCCAAATGCTGATCTCCAGGGGCTCCTGCGCCGTGTGGAATCCTTATCAGGTAAAAACAGGTGTTCATTTATCAATAGCCTGCAGGGTGAGCTCTCTGTTTCTCATACACAGATGAATCTTTCTCACCCTGGCTACTGAAGTTCCATTCAGCTGGGGAAATGCATTATTTTATATGCAAATAATATCTTGAATTATGACCTTCTGACCACAAACCTTCTAAGCTTTAACTATAAAAGGAGGAAAAAAGTTTATTTATCAGCTGGAAGATATACTTACTCCTGATAGGCAATAAAGTGAATTTCTTCACTCTCTTCCCCTGCTTCTATTTCAGATAAGAGAATCTACCGGTTGCCGATATTCACCCAGGAATTCTGCGAGGCTTTTGTGGAGGAACTGGAGCATTTTGAACAGTCCGAGATGCCCAAGGGGAGGCCCAATTCTATGAATCACTATGGGGTGAGATTCGCATCTTGCAGAGGCCAAAAATGGGGGATACAATACAATACAATAGCAGAGTTGGAAGGGACCTTGGAGGTCTTCTAGTCCAACCCCCTGCATGGGCAGGAACCTTATACCATTTCAGACAAATGGCTATCTAACATCTTCTTAAAGACTTCCAGGGTTGGGGCATTCACAACTTCTGGAGGCAAGCTGTTCCAGAGGTTAATTGTTCTAACTGTCAGGAAATTTCTCCTTAGTTCTAAATTGCTTCTCTCCTTGATTAGTTTCCACCCATTGCTTCTTGTCCTGCCCCCAGGTGCCTTGGAGAATAGTTTGACTCCCTCTTCTTTGTGGCACCCTCTGAGATATCGGAACACTGCTATCATGTCTCCCCTGGTCCTTCTCTTCATCAAACTAGACATACCCAGCTCCTGCAACCGTTCTTCATGTTTTAGTCTCCAGTCCCCTAATCATCTTGGTTGCTCTTCTCTGCACTCTTTCCAGATGTAAGAGGAAACGATAATATGGGAATCAGTTTTGTTAAATGCACTTTCTCAGAGGAAAGAGAGTTACTTGCATTCTGTCCTGTCTCACTTAAATACAAAACAATTATCAATGCTCCAGAGGGCTGTGAAAATATTAACAGACTTCTCACATCCGGAACATAAATGGTTTCAACTCCTAACTTCAAAAAGACACTATAGGGCACTGCACACCAAGACAACTAGACACAAGGACAGTTTTTTTCCCCCAAACACCATCACTCTGCTAAAGAACTAATTCCCTCACCACTGTCAAACCATTCACTAAGGCTGCATTATTATTACTATTAGTCTTCTCATCGCTTCTATTACCCATCTCCTCCCACTCCTGACTGCAAGTTGTTGCTTGTATCCTTACGATTTATATTGATATAGTTTCCTGATTGCTTATTTGTACCCTGTGACTATACAATAATACAATACAAAAGCAGAGTTGGAAGGGACCTTGGAGGTCATCTAGTCCAACTCCCTGCCCAGGCAGGAAGCCCTGTACCATTTCAGACAAATGGCTATCCAACATCTTCAAGACCTGCAGTGTTGGGTTTTTTCTATATTTTATTTTTTTACCTACCTACCTACCTTATTTATCCCTCTCTATCCCTCTACCTACCTACCTACCTATTGTATTTCTCCCTCTCTATCCCTCTATCTACCTATCTACTGTATTTCTCCCTCTCTCTATCCCCCTACCTACCTACGTACCTACCTACCTACCTATTGTATTTCTCCCCCTCTCTCTCTCTATCCCCTCTATCATTAAGTGTTGTACCTTATGATTCTTGATAAATGTATCTTGTCTTTTTATGTACACTGAGAGCATCTGCACCAGAGACAAATTCCTTGTGTGTCCAATTGCGCTTGGCCAATAAAGAATTCAATTCTATTCTATTGACATCATAAAAAAAACATTTTTTTCAGCCCTTGGGAAAAAAATAGACCTGAATTTTCTACTAGAATGTTCATATTTCCTTTCTGTCCATTACATTCCCATTGATGGCAGGTGCTTTTGAACGAACTTGGACTGGACGAAACTTTCCTTACCCCTCTGCGAGAGAGATATTTGCAGCCCCTCACGGCGCAGCTTTACCCGGACTGCGGAGGGAGCTGCTTGGACAGTCACAAAGCTTTTGTGGTGAAATACGCCCTGCAGGAAGATCTGGACCTGCACACTCATTACGACAACGCGGAAGTGACTCTCAACGTCTGCCTGGGGAAAGAGTTCACCAAAGGGAGTCTTTACTTCGCGGAATTTAGACAGGTGCCTCTTTTAAAACACACATTTTATACAATTCATTGTAATCTTTTTTTCACATCAACAACGCATAGATGGGACGGGCAATGAACTACTACATGACGGGTTTGAGATTGGGTGGTTCCATAAGAAGTTTGCCAAACTTTTCTCCGCTCTGCTTATATATCTCTGTATTATTAAAGTTATAATCATCTGTGTGTACCATGGTTATAGCTTTGGGTTATTTTCTTTATATCTTTCCTTTAAAGTCACCCAGCCAGTTTCTATGCTTAAGGCAGGACTAGAACTCTCCGCCTCCTGGTTTCTAGCCGGGGTGTCTTAACCACTAGTTTCCACTGCCTCGATTTGAAGACCACAACTGCTGAAACAAGCTCTTAACCTGGTGATCTTTGTCCGCTCTTTTGAAGGATGCCAAGCCTGTGCCAAATTACCATGAGGTCGAACACCTGCTATTCCACGGATTGTTCCATCGGGGAGGGCAGCTACACGGGGCGCTGCCCATTGCCTCTGGCGAGCGCAGGAACCTGATTATCTGGATGCGATCGTCCGCTGTCCGTAACCACCTTTGTCCCATGTGTAACAGAGAGCCTGACCTCGTAGAAGCAGACGGATTCGGAGACGGTTTCACTAGGATTTTGGAGGGCAGCCCACCTGGCACCACAGACGTTTGCTCGTTAACATAGAAAGAGGCTGGAGGGAGAACTTTTCACCTGGATGTTAATAAAATTTCAAAATCCGACTTTAAGGCATGTTATCTCTTCTCTGCGCGGTCCTGGGTGCGCGGCAAGTTGCTTACCAACGTTTCATTGCCCAACTAGGCAACCTCCTCAGTGCTAGAAGGAAGTGGGTTGGACTGTGGGGTCCTTGGTGCTATCTGAGTTTTCTTGCAGACGTTTCATTGCCCAACTAGGCAACCTCCTCAGTGCTAGAAGGAAATGGGTTGGACTGTGGGGTCCTTGGTGCTATCTGAGTTTTGTTGCAGACGTTTCAGGACCCAACTAGGCAACCTCATCAGAGTAAGGGTGGGTACAGTGCTCCCTTGTTTGTATATGTCAATTTTTATTAGAGTCTCTTCATCTTCAAATAACACCCCCAGCAGTAGTAGATAGTATCTTTCCAGCATAACAGCTAAATACCCCTTTTAAATCACGAGCCCAAAAATACTATTTTGAATGCTTTATTTTTAAAGACGTCCCTCTCAGCTACAACAGCCTCCAACGTGAATGCAAAATCTATAATATTTTATATATATAATATGGTGTGCATAAGCATGCCTCTCTCTCCTACTGTCCCCATTTATTTGTCCCCATTTCCTGTGTTCTAATTCGTGTTTATTCTTATTCCTGTTCTCTTGTACATGAGCGACAAACTAAAGAAATCAAATAAAAATAAAATTTGTAACCAGAAAGCCAAAAGCTTCAGGAATCTGGAGAGAGAATAAAAACCCCTCCATTTTTTTAATAAATCCCCCCCCAAAAAACGTGAGTGGACAGTAAGGGAGATGGGTGACATAGGAATGCAATAAATAAAATAAATTGAATAAATAAAATTTCTAACTGGAAGGAAACTCTACCTAACTTGTGCTCACATACATTGAGAGGTGGGAACCAAAGTGCGCAAGACTCCGATTTCCCCGCCGGGCTCATTTAGGACCGTACCAACCGGAAGTCGCCGCCCCAGTATAGCGGACCGCCGCCGTTGCGGCGGGAGGGGGGGGGGCGCGCTGCGTTCACTTCCCGAGGCGGCCGACGTCCGCGGATGGTGCGGAGGAGCCGCCTTAACGAGGGCTCTGCGCCTCACGCCGGACGCGGCCTCCTCCTCCGCCCCACCGGCCAGCCGCTTACCTGACTCGGGTAAGTCTTAAGTAGACAACGGGGCGAATTCGGATCCATAAAAAGCGGAGCAGGTTTGGTCCTTGGCGCGCATGCGCCCCAGGCGGCCCCTCTGGAGACTAGACGGAGGCGGGCTTATAAAGGCAGGGGTGCACGCGGATTGGCCGAAGACGATTTAAATGACAGGCGGGAAAGGGAGGCTTTTTTTAAAGGGCCAGTGCTCAAGTCTTATTAAGTAGAAAAGGAAGATTATTAATATGCTATGAAGATTTTGAGTACATAATAGCTGGAAAAACACGGGGAACGGTTTCCCTTAAGAATGAAGTGAGTATTCGTAAAGGAATAAAACCCAAAGGAATAAAAATTACATCAATTTTGTTGCTTTTGCATCAATTCAGTTGGTCTGCTTCTCCCTTTAAATCTGAAACAAGTTTAAAAGAAAAATAATGTATGTTCTCTTTCCAGAAGGACATTATGTGTTTTCCTCCAGTGATCTACAGCATAAACTTGCAAGAAAATCTATGGTGCCACCTAAACACACACCAGATACAATTAAGGTCACATGCAGTTAGTTACCCTGTGGAACTCATGGCCACAACATACAACATATGTGTTTTAACATCCCTGTGCGCCGCCCTGGGTCCGTTTGGAGAAGGGCGGGGTATAAATTTAATAAAATAAAATAAAAAATAAACTTGTAACAAAGAAATGGAAATGAATCCAGTGATGAAGTGAAGCAATTAAGTGAAAAGATTAAAGATCTTACAGGATGAGAATTCCATTAAAAAAAAATTAGAGGAAAGCTTTAGTTGGAGATGAATGGCCATTATTATATATTTTTAATTATATTTTATTTTATACTTTTTTATTTTACAGTAGTCGATAACCCGGCATTGCTCGGGTATTTATTTATAGGGGGGGAAATGTCCAGACCAAATGTCATTTCTACTGTTGAATTTTCCCTCCTTACCAGAGGGATCCCCCTTGTGGAGTACTGTGAAGCCGTTATCATGACAACGCCACTGTGCTGTACATTAGAAGCCATTTTACGGCAGTACAGTAGAAGCCGTTTGAAGGCACAACAGGCTGCATCTTAACAGAACACACCCCCTGAGGGGTTTTAGGGGTGTCTTACCCCACGCAGTAATTTGTCTCCAGAGAGTAAGACATCTGTGCACCAAGCGTGGTTGAAATTGCTCGAGGCGTTCCAGAGTTATGCTGGGACACACAGACAGACAGCTATTTTTATACATAGAGATATCGTATCTTTACAAATAAAGCATTCCTAGAGGGATACAGTGGTGAAGATGTGCGTGTGTGTGTGTGTCTTTGGAAAAGCATTGTGTCTGTCTGAAACAGGACCCAGAACAAGATGATGGCCCACAGCCAAGTCAAGAAACGCCAGAGGAGTCGAAGTGATTCCCGGAGCGGACGAGACAAAGAGGAAGATACGAAAAAGAGGAAGAGCAGCAAAGATGCCCGAGAGAGGAAGAGCCGATCCCCAGCAAGCAAAAAAGAACCGGAACCCCAGGAATTCAGGACGAGTTTATCCTCTTCCAAAGACGGTAAGGGGGGGAAAAAAAATAAGTTCCAGCTTCTCCCAAAATCACACCTCGGTTCGTGAATCTGAACCATTGCTCAGCTGAGGCTTGCAAAGGAACGTGGTTGGAAGACGGAGACCTCTCCTCAACCTTCCCTCTTGCTTCCCTGGACGTTTAATGCTGTGAGGGCGAACCTATGGCACGCCTACCCGACGTGGCACTCAGAGCCCTCTCTATGGGCACGCACCTTGTCGCCAGCTGGTCTTCGCGGGTGACGGAGTGCTGGAAAATGACCTGTAAACAACCTAAAAATGGTCTGAAAACAGCCCCAAAAATATCCTCAAAACAGCTTGAAAAACAGCCTGGAAATGGACCGAAAAAATGCCCCAGAAATGGCTAGAAAATGACCCTGAAAACAGCCCCCAAATGGCCTGGAAATGTCCCCAAAACAGCCTGAAAATGGCTGAGAAATGGCCCAGCAAACAGTCTGAGAACAGCCCCCAAAATATCCTGAAAACAGCTTGAAAAACAGCCTGGAAATGACCTGAAAAATGCCCCAGAAATGGCTAGAAAATGACCCTGAAAACAGCCCCAAAATGGCCTGGAAACGTCCCTAAAAACAGCCTGAAAATGGCTGAAAAACGGTCCAAAAATGCCCCAAAACCAGGCATGCACCTGACGGCCAACTGGTCTTCCTCCTGTCTTGATACGTGTCCATACATGCATGGGGGTTCTAGTTTGAGCACTTGGCGCCGAAAAGGGTCGCCATCGCTGGGTTCGAGGGAGGCTCCTCCTCGGATAAGCCAAGCCAGCTTTCCCTTCCTTAAAACCTCCCCCAGGACTAGGAACTTGAGGCGTTTGACATTTGAAACAGGAAGCAAGATGGAAGGGCGAGGCGAGGTCTCCATCCTTCTTCCGTCTTTCACCAGCGTCCATTTGGAAGCCGCAGCTCCGTCCGTCGTCGTCATCCCCGGAGACGATTTTTTTTGGCGGTTCGGTTGCGACACGAGAATAAATGATCAGCCATCTTTGGGGGGGGGGTTGTCCTGGGGAGCCCCTGCTCACCTTCTGTTCCATGTTGGCTTCCAGTGAAGAAGAAGAAGAAAACCAAGAAGAAGAGGAAGAGGAAGGCCAGCTCTTCCTCTTCCTCCGAGACCGGCTCGTCTTCCTCCTCCTCCTCTTCCTCCTCCTCTTCCTCTTCCAAATCGGCCTCCTCTTCCAGTGGCTCTTCGGACGAGTCGGCCGACGGGAAGCCCAAGTTGGAGAAGAGAAAGCCGAGAGGGAAGAAAGCCTCCAAAGGGAAAGAGAAGAAGCGGAGAAAACGCAAAGAGAAGAAGAAGAAGAAGAAAGCCAAGAGAGGGAGGGGGAAAGAGGAGGGGGGGAGGAAGAAGGAGGAGGCCCCCGGCCCTTCGCTGGACCAGTGGCAGAAGGAGGCGGGCTCCGATTCCGGACCTGGTAAGGCTGGCATGGGGAGGAGGGAGGTTCAGTCCAAGCAACACCATTCCTTCCTTTCCTTTCCTTCCTTCCCTCCTCCTCTTTCCCTTTCCTTCCTTCCTTTCCCTCCTTTCTTTCTTATATCATCCTTCCTTCCTTCCCTCCTTCTTTCCTTCCTTCCTCTTCTTTCCCTTTCCTTTCTTCCTTTCCCTTCCTTTCTGATGCCATCCTTCCTTCCTTCTTTTTCCTTCTTTCTCCTTCCTTTCCTTCCCTCCCTCCTTCCCCTTCCTTCCTCCCCCCTCCCTCCTTCCCCTTTCTTTCTCCTTCTCTCCTTCCCTCTTTGCCTTTCCTTTCTTCCTTTCCCTTTCTTTCTTATACCATCCTTCCTTCCCTCCTTTCCTTCCTCTTCTTTCCCTTTCCTTTCTTCCTTTCCCTTCCTTCCTTCCTTCTTTCCTCCTTCCCCTTTCTTTCTCCTTCCTCCCGTCTTTCCTACCTACCTACCTTCCTTCCTCCCTTTTCCTTCTTTCCTTCCTCCCTCCCTCCTTCCTTTCCCTCCCTCCCTCCCTTCCCGCAGTGGTCCTTCATGGTGAACAGGGTTTCTTCCCCACTCAGACTAAAACACCTGGGCCCTTTCTCCCTGGGGGGCAAGAGGCAACCTCTTCTGTGGTCTGTTGAGGAGTTAAATGGCGTCCTCTCTTTTCTGACGGAGGTTCCTCTTTCAGCCCTCACCGACGAGCAGAAGTTCCGCATCCAGGCCATGAAGCCCATGACAAAAGAGGAGTGGGACGCCCGGCAGAGCATCATCCGGAAAGTCCTCGACCCCGAAACAGGCCGGATGAGGTAGGAGCAGGGCGGCTGGGCTGAATGGGGATCCCTTTCCCTGTAACCCTCCTCTTTTAATGACCCCCCCCCCCCAAAATCCCTTGCATCGGGGTGGAGTCGGGGCAACTGAGTGGAGCTGAGTGTTTGCATGGCCGGACGCTCTTCCCTGTCACCAGGGCGGAGTTTTGTTCAGCAAATATTATTCTCACGGTGCCCAGAGAGAGAAATATCTGCCGCTCCCTAGGATCGAACTCACGGCCTCCCGATTGTGAGGCGACAGCTCTACCTCTAAGACGTGGAGCTCCCGCCTCACAATCAGGAGGTCTGTGAGTTCGATCCTAGGGAGAGGCAGATATCTCTCTCTCTGGGCACCGTGAGAATAATATCTGCTGAACAAAACTCCGCCCTGGCGACAGGGAAGAGCGTCCGGCCATTCTAACACTCAGCTAGCTCCCTTCAGCTGTCCAGACTCCATCATGCAAGGGGTGATGTGAGTCATTAAATAAGCATGATGATACATGTTTACGGATAACATCTATGGCTTGGGCAAGTCGAATTGTTTCTCTTGCAGGCTTATTAAGGGCGACGGGGAGATCCTGGAGGAAATTGTCACGAAAGACCGACATAAAGAAATAAACAAGGTAAGTTGACTTTCTGTTACCACCACAAGCTAGGATGAAGCCGGCCTGTTTGGACAGGAGGAGCGGCCTTGACTTCATAGCTAAACACCGGCTGCATTTTCCTTCGGAATTTCTTATTTCACAGCGCATATTGTTGAAATTTCCTCAAACGAGGCTCTCGGTTTCCCTCTCCATATCTGCACTTCAAAACATCAGTGACTAAAATTCAGAGAGTGAGGAGGGTTGGGGAGGAACCTGGGCCGGTCCTGGAGTCTGGGGAAGGCTCGGAGGAGGGCTCTGTGTCGAAGGCAGAGAGGGGGCCAGGGCCGTCTTGACAGTTATCAGCTGCCTTCGGAATCAGACATCAGTGAGGCAGGAGAACAGCTGGAGCCTGTTCCCAGTGTGCGCATGTGCAGAGTGGCCAGACAAAGGGAAGAGCTAAAGAACAGGGGTCGACTTGGGAGGAAGGCCACAGGTGGATGATGAATGGTCCCTCCCAGAGGAAATAAAAGAGGAGCGACGGGGGAGTGGAGTTTGCAGGAGACCATTAGTTCGCTTCGTTGGTTTGGGATTCTCCGAGACTCCTGGCCAAGTTTTCCAGATCTTGACCTGGCAGCCCTCCAAGCCAGATATTTTTCCCTTGAAGAGGTTTCGCTTCTCATCCAGGAAGCTTCCTTCCCTTCTGATGGAAGGAAGAAGAGAACTTCCATCAGAACAGAGGAAGCGTCTTGGATGTGAAGCGAAGTAAGTAGGACTTGCCTTTGTCTCTGCTGAGACCCCCCCTAACCTGCTTCCTCCTCCTCTCCTTTTGCAGCAAGCCACCCGGGGCGATGGGCTTTCTTTCCAGATGAAGACGGGGATGTTGCAGTAAAGGGGACCGACCCCTGAAACAGAGAAGGAGGGCCTCCCGGCTGCTTGGAAAAGGTCTCCCCCTCCCTCAACGAGCCACGTTCCGGGTGGCAGAAGGCAGGCCCAGGCTGCAGTGCCCAAGCCTTTGTGTGTGTGTGTAGGGGTGTGTGTGTCTCTCTCCCCCTTCTGCCCCCAGGGCTCCGTGATTTTCCCCAGGGTGTGTGTGTGTGTGTGTGTGTCGCTCCAGCTGCTGTTCTTCAGCTTCCCTGTCCAATCGAGGTGAAGGGAATGTTAATTCCACCAGGTTCTTTTTTTTGGGGGGGGGGGGGGGGGAAGGTTGCAGGAGAGAAAAAACCGACAAATTCAGCGCCATTTTTGGAAGGTTGGGGGCGCTTCCCGAGGGGATTCCTTGCCGCTAGGTTTATTTTATTAAATTTGTACCCCGCCCTTCTCCAAACGGACCCAGGGCGGCGAGAGCCCCATCTCCCTTGTCCGCAGTTTGGTGATCCGGGAGGGAAGATTGGCAGCTTCCCCATCGCCCTGAGAAAAACACCCGCCTTGCCAGCGTATGCCAACCTCCCCCCCACCCCCCACTCCCCACGGGAGACTGGGGCTACCACAGCTGCTCCTTCCCAGGAGGGGAGAATGACTCAAACACCCACACCCCCCGCCTTCTCCCTGGTCTGGCGGCAGGAGGAGAACACGGCACAGGCGTCTCCTTCCATCCACCTGGCACTGCCACACACACACAGAGACACACACACACACCCTTACACACACCCCTTACACACACCACCAGCAAGGAAGCCCAAAAGCTGCTGCGGAATCTGGAAATCCCGGTTCTTCTCCTGGCTGCCTCCGTGACTCAGCCGCCCTTTTTGGGGTGCGCATGGCTTCCCGGCCAGTCGGGGAAGGTTAAAAGAGCCGTTTTGGGGGCTTCCAGAGGGCGGATTGTGGATTTATTTAGGGGGGGGGGTGCGGGAGAAGGTTGATCCTCCCCCAGTTGGTTGGAGGCCAGAGACTGCCTGGAAGGTTGGTGAGTTTTGACCTGGGCTTTTGCTTGGGAGAAAGGCCAAAAGACATCATTATAGCTTTTATTTTTCTTCTTCCTCCTCCTCTTCTTCCTTCCTTCTTTTCTTCTTCTTCCTTTCATTTTCCTGTTCCTTCCATCTTCTCCTTTGCTTCTACTTTTATCCTCCTTCTCCTCCGTCCATCTTCCCCTTCTCTTCCTGTCATTCTCCTCCTTCTCCTCTCCTTTCGTTCTATTGTTTTCCTCTTGCTCCTTCCATCTTCTCCTTCTTCCCTTCTCTTCCTTTTCCTTCCTTTTTCATTCTTCTCCTTTTCCCTCCATCTTTCCCTCCTTCTATTCTTCTGTCTCTTTCCCCTTCTCTTCCTTCCATCTTTCCCTTTTCATTCCTCTCCTTTTCCTTCTATTCTTCTCTTTCTCTTCCTCTTCCTTCCATCTTCTCCTTCTTTCCTTCCATTATCTTTCTCTTCCTCCTTTTCTTCCTCCCGTCTTCCCCTTCTTTTCATTCCTCTCCTATTCCTTCTATTCTTCTCTTCCTCTTCCTTCCATCTTCCCCTTCTCTTCCTTTCATTCTTCTCCTCCTTTGGTGCTATTCTATTCTTACTTTTCTCTTCCTCCTTTTCTTTCATGCTTCTTCTTTTTTTTCTTCCACCCTCCTTTTCCTTCTCTTCTTCCATCCTCCTCCTTCGGCCAGAGAGCATTCAAAGCCTTGTCAATCATTCACCCTTGGATAGCCACTGTGTGCAATTTGCACATAACAGAGAGATTTCTATGCCCCGCTTTCCGATTCCCCACCCCGTTTCCAATCTTGCCTGCTCTGCCCTGCCCTACCAGTACAAAACGGGGTTACCCACAGGCCCAACCACATACTGGCCAATTCTTAGCGTCCTTTGGCAACCAAACAGCCACTGAGCTACCTGACGTCAACTCTCGTTCCCATGACGAGCGGTTAATTATTCATCCGTTCTTGGAACAGGCTAAATTCACCCCAAAAGGGAAAATCAAACAGAGAGAGAAAATAAAGGTGGAGCCAGTGTGTGTTTAAAATTCTGCAGAGCATTCGGTCCTGCGGAGCAAAAAAGGCACCGCAATGGTGATGTTTTCCAAGACGCCCTCGCTAAAGGCAAATTTAATATTCTTCCTTTGAGTCGCGCCAAATGAAATGTGTTCTTTCCCCCCCCCCAACCCCCCCCCCCACCCTCTTTTAATTTGGCTGGGTTGTATCCTTTGCATGCATCGTTCTCTTTTTTCCAAAACTGCAAGCCCCCAGCGAAAAGAAGCATCGTCCGAGCGATCAATACGACGACGTCCTCTGTCCAGCTGGAAATGCTTTGTACGGGGTGTGGATGTAGCTCATTTAACTAAATTAAAAACAGCCTTCTAAACACCCTCAGTGGACTGATGGCATCCTCTGTTCAGTTACGAGGAGGACGACGCCTGGCTCGGAAGTGGGTGTGTTTCCCAGATTTTTCTGGCAGGTTTAAATTCCGGATAAGGATGGGCCACCACCTGGTGATGCACCGGAAGAAGGAGTGGCTTCCTAAAGTTAAGAAAGGCTTGCCACCAACATCAATGAAATTATTTTATCCAGAAATAATAATAATTATGATCACTCAAGATGTGTTGTGGCCCGCGACAGATTTGGACAGTGAGGAGGGTTGGGGAGGATCCTGGGCCAGTCCTGGAGTCTGGAGAAGGCCCTGAGGAGGGCTCTGTGTCGGAGGCAGAGGGGGGGCCAGGGCCGTCCAACAGTTATCAGCTGCCTTCAGAGTCGGATATCAGTGAGGCGGAAGAACAGCTGGAGCCTGTTCCCAGTGTGCGCATGCACAGAGTGGCCAGAGAAAGGGAAGAGCTAAAGAACAGGGGTCGACTTGGGAGGAAGGCCACAGGTGGACGATGAATGGCCCCTCCCAGACGAAATAAAAGAGGAGCGACAGGGGAGTGGAGCTTGCAGGAGACCATTAGCTCGTTTCATTGGTTCATAACTCTCTGAGACTCCTTGCCAGGTTCTGCAGATCTCGGCCTGGCAGCTCTCCAAGCCAGATAAGGTCTGTGACCGTAAATCCTCCCTTAAAAAGACTTTGCTGGATGGGAAGGAGCAGAATTCACAGTCAATTAATAAAAGGGGTTTTTGTCGGGACCAGGAGTCGGCTTCAGGCTCTCGGGGAAACCTTGGTGAGAACAAGATCCAAGATGTTAACCTGCTTTCCAACTTGGCCTCATATTTGCAAAAAAAAACCCATCCCCAACCACCCCTAGGGAATGCCAGAGAAAATTGAACCCAAAGGAAATAGACAGCGGTTAAAAGAGGCCCTGGGGCAGTTCCGATCCAGTTCCCCCCATCCTGCCTTTGCAAAGAAACGGAGACGCTGGGCAAACCTTGCCAGTTCTTTTAATGAGAGGCTTACATAACAACGGGTAACTGGATACAAAGCACACTCAGGTGGCAGGGCTGAAGATGGTGGCCACGTACGACAAAGGCAAGCCGCGTCACAGGGTCATGCGCACACAAACGTCGGAACGATGGAACGGTCTCTAAGCCAAATTAACCTCGCCTGCTGCCCTTACAAGCTGCCTTTCGGGGGAGTTTAAGGGGGTGATGGGTGGGAATTGAACCAGGTTGGAGCCCCCCCAGCTCCAGGTCGATGGGCTGGGAGAGAAAATGAAACTGAATTCAAGATATTTTAAATCAGGGGTATCCAAACCTTGGCCACTTTTAAGCACTGTGGACTTCAACTCCCAGAATCCCCCAGCCAGGATGGGTGGGTCTCATTTCCCATAATTCCCCCAACCAACATGGGTGGATCTCAATTCCCATAATCCCTCAGCCAACATGGGTGGATCTCAATTCCCAGAATCCCCCAACCAACATGGGTGGATCTCAATTCCCATAATCCCTCGGCCAACATGGGTGGGTCTCAATTCCCAGAATCCCCCAGCCAGCATGGGTGGGTCTCAATTCCCAGAATCCCCCAACCAACATGGGTAAATCTCAATTCCCAGAATCCCCCAGCCAACATGGGTGGATCTCAATTCCCAGAATCCCTCAGCCAACATGGGTGGATCTCAATTCCCAGAATCCCTCAGCCAGCATGGGTGTGTCTCATTTCCCATAATCCCCCAACCAACATGGGTGGGTCTCAATTCCCAGAATCCCCCAGCCACCCCACCCCACCCATGTTGAAGTCACCAAGTTTGCAAAAACAGTTTTACGCCGACTTTTTCCTCTTTTCAAAACACCTCTTGTCAAATGCACACAGAGACACGAGACGGACTGTTGGGTGTTTTAGAGTCTGCAAAATGTTCACACATCAGGTTGCCTCTTGGCTGAGGGGTTGTGCAGAGCCAAGGAGGAAGAGACGACGTCTCCAACACGGGGGTGGGGGGTGGGGTTCCCTTGGCAATTTTTGCGGTGTCCTTTTTGTGGTGCAATGGAGACGCGATGATCGGACGAGACAGAACGGAAACGCACTCCCTTCCGACCCTTCTCCCGCTGCTGGGTTTTCAGCGTCCATCCCTAAGCGCTCGGCTTCACCAGACCGAGAAGGCGGGAGGGGGGAAAAAATCCCCTAAGATAAATAAGAAACATTCTAGTCCCTTTCGCCGTTGGATAGACGGTTTTTAGGATCATGCAATATGGCTTCCTAAACCGCCAAGATTTGTGAATTTTTTACTCCGCCGTTTTTCAAAGGGAGGGAAACAGTCGCCAGGAGGAGGTTTATATCATAGATTATAAGACTCTTAAAAAAAGAGAGCACTTGTTCATTGGAAGAAAATAATAATAAATAACCCCCGAAGCTTTGCGGTGGTCGGGAAAAAGGCTGCGTTTCACAGTGCCAAACGTTTTTGGAGTTTGGATGTTCCATCCGTCTGGAGGCTGGGGAAGGAAGGAAGGACGGATGGACAAAGTTGTCCCTGCGAGGTAAGGGCGATCCAAGCGGTCGGAGGCGAACGAGGAGGCCTCTGAGCAAATATTTAAAAAGTTAGCAGCATTGCAGGCCGGTAAAGACAAGGCTGGCCCTCCCAGGAAAGGGCTAAAATGCCCCTTGGCAGCAGTTAGAAAATCTGGATTGCAAACAAAGGAGAGAGAAAGGAGGGTGAACGGCCCTCTGTCTTCTCCCCTCCCCTCCCCAAACAAGCTTTCAAACCTCTTCCAGGCCAGGTAAACGAGCAGAGAATCAGGAGGGAGAATACAAGTGGTCCTCGATTTACAACTGCAATCGACCCCCCTTCCTCCCCACCAGATTTCTGTTGCTAAGCGGGACAGCGGTTAAGAGACGTCTTGCCCCGTTGCGCGATCTTTCTGTCCGCCGTTATTAGGGGAGTCGCCGTCGTTGCGAGTCCGATGGTTGTTAAGCGAATCGGGCTTCCCCATTGGCTTTGCTCATCCAGGGATCCCGGGACCCCGCGACCGTCGTAAATACGAACCGGGTAAATTTTGATCACCAAACGACGGTTTCATTAAGTACACAAAAACAGTCATACGTCCCTTTTTTTTAGTGTTGTCGTTTCGAACGGTCACTAAGCAAGCGGTTGTAAGCCGAGGACCTCCCTGTATTATAAATCCACTTCTGCTCAGAGATTTCTATCTTTTTTCGGCATCGCATTTTCCTCTCCTCATCTCCCCTGTCCAGTTGTCGTATCCACAAGGGGGTACATTTGAACGTTTTCTTTTTAAAAAATCTTCCTGAAATATCGAAAGGGCGAATGGCTTTTGGAAAGAATCTCTCCCTTCGTTCAGCCTGCCGTGTTGTGCGTCTGTAGGAACGGACAGGCGTTTCGTGGCTTAACAACATTTACATGTAACACGCTAACAATCCCGGAAGGAGCGGCTTGAGGAAAAACAAAAAATAAACGAAAAACCCAGACTTTCTTCCTCAGAGTTCGTCAGTGCAAAACCTAAAAGCCCCGGTGTGCCGTTGCGACGTACCTACAGTTTAAAAAAGAAAAAACGAGTTTACAACCTCCGCCGAAAACCGGTATTGTAATGTTGGAAAAACGAGAAAACGATTCCAGTCTAAAAGCAGGCGGGAGTGGGGAGGGGAGGAATAAATAAATAAATAAATAACAACAAGAAGAACAATCTGAAAACGGCTGGGAAGAATTTGGACGTAGCTTTCTTTTTTTTTTATTTTCAGTTTTAGGCTGAGCAAAGGTCACACGCGTCCCAGGTGCTCCGAATCATACGGCAGGTGGTGCCCAAATCGTGCTCCCTTCCCTCTCTGGAGGGACACCATCCTGTGCCAACTCTCCCCCCCCCCCCCAAAATTCATGAAATCCGTCAACTCCCAAACTCATTTTCATTTGAACCAGCCCCGATCAACAGCAACTTATCCAACGGCGTGCGTGTCGCACAACGTAGCTATGCGGTGTCGAGTGGAAGCCGTTCCAAACGTGTCTCGACCCTGAAGCTGTGGCTACCGGTTGTGGGTCCCGAGTCTTTCCAGACTCCGGAAGTGAATCAAGTGGCGTTGCGATTGTCAAGCTGTGATAGTTGGCGGTGTTCCCTTCCTTGTGTCCGGGTCCCAGGACCGGCCTATGTGAACGCACGGTTCTCCTACTCACAATCTGTGCTGCTGCTGCTGCTCCAAACGGTAGTGGTGTGTTTTCTTTGACAGTGTGTCTTCTCGTCTTGGACGGATGGCTGGACGAGAAGAAGCGGGACAGGCACATTATTTACAGTCTCTAACCCTGCATAAGAGCCGGAAAACGGTGGATCTTGAAGATGAGGCAGCTTGAAGTCTCAGTGGCAGAAGGCGGCTCCTGTTCTCGGCCCGCACAGTTGCGCTCTTCATACCCAACGTCCTTGCCACTGTCCAGGCCTGCGTATTTTGTGTGTGTGTGGTGGAGTGAGGGGGGCAAAGCAAACCCAAATCGCTCAACAGCTCCTGGCCAGGTTACCGCCGCCCCACTGGCAATGAGTAGCACCATATTTGCCCACGAGCCCCACGCTGCTGGCCTTGCCGCGGGCCCCCTGCTTCCGCCACCCGGGCTAGTGCAACCGGCCATCATCGCTCCTCAGAGACGCCTCTACTTCTGACCCAAGTTCCCCGGTTCGAGCCTCGGGAGCGTGCTTCGGCCCCAGCAGCCTGTGGCGAGACTCATGCTCCTTTGGCTGCGTTCTCGGTCCTTTTCGCGGTCGCTTTCGGAGTGGCTTTGCGCCCGCTCCGGACGGTAACTGGCACTCTGGCCAGCGGAGACAGTGGGCTGGGAGGAGATGGTTCGTAACAGGTGGTTCCTCTTGCGCAGGAATTCGGTTTGGCCGGGGAGTCCAAAGCTGCCCTTCCGGAGAGCCATTCGCGTGGTGTTCTTGGCCGGCCGGGAGCGATGGGTGTACTCCAGCTGGGCCAGATGGGACGCGTAGCCTTCCGTGATGAACTGCGGGACAAAAGACACCAAAAAGATCCTTACTTTGGGGGACGACTCAGGGTCTGTGCCCTTGGCTCAGGGTCGAAGAACTTCTCTTTCAGATGACTTGCCTACGAGATGGGCTTCTCAGCCCTTCCCCTGCCTCCGTCTATCACTGTCACCAAAGTCTTGTCTTTCCCTGCTTTTCCCCCTTCCCATATCTGGTGAACGCAATCCTGTTTGCCCTTTGAGGTAGCCCGGATAAGAAGCTTAATTTTTGGGCTAACCTGGCTTACTGGACTACATGCAGCCAGAGGCTTCCGAAGGTGCGCGTGAGGGCTTTGCTCCAGGACTTGTAGTGGACGTGGGAATGTCTGGGGCCGCAGTTGGAGCAATGAAGGGGAGTTAGACCCGTTCTCTGGTTGTGTTGCTTTCGCGCCACGCCCTGGGTCTTTCACCTAAGGTGAGTCTGCTAACCTCGCTCCTTTCTTCTACAAGATTTATTGACGGTGAGCAGTGGGGCTGGACCCCTGGCAATCAAAGGATCTTACTTGGCATTGGTTCTGTAACTTTTTGGTAGACCTTCCGACAATGTAGATCTGTGCAGGGGGCAGGTTGATGGACGTGTAGACGGAGACATCCTTGGTGGAGCCATAGGCCGCATGGATCTTCATGTCCAGCTAGAAGAAGGAGAAAAAGAGGAGGAGGAGGAGGAGGCAGACGAAGAGGAGGAAGAGGAAGGGGAAGAAGGAGAAGAGGAAGGAGAAGGGAAAGGGGAAAGGGGAGGAGGAGGAGAAGGAGAAGGAGGAGAAATAAATCAGTTGGTTGTATATCAAATATAACCATTGCAGCATCCCCCTTGGTCATATAATCCAAATTCAACAGCTGATTCATGTCTATGACGGTTGTAGTGTCCTGGGTCACGTGATCCCCCTTTTGTGACCTTCTGACAAAGTCAACAAGGAAGGCAGAGTCACCCTTCACAACTGCGTTATTAATTTAAGTGCAGTGATTCACTTAACAACGGTGACGAGAAAGGTGGGGCAAAACTCACTTCACAGCTGCCTCGTGTAGCAAAGAAATGTCGGGCTCAACAGTGGTCGTAAGCCAAGGACTAGAATAGAATCACAGAGTTGGAAGGGACCTTGGAGGTCTTCTCGTCCAACCCCTTGCCTAGACTATCTGTACTATGAAACAGATTCGAAGAAGCGACGGATGGAAACCAGAACTCCAACAAACAGCTGCGCAGCGCAACCCATCATGGAAGGTAAGAAAATGTGGGTGGGGGAAATAGAATAACTCAGGACAGGAGAACGACATGCGAGAATGTTTAATCTCGATTTCATTATCAACAGAGCTTGCGTTTGATACTCAGCAATCTCTGGATTTCTTTCTTTCTTTCTTTCTTTCTTTCTTTCTTTCTTTCTTTCTTTCTTTCTTTCTTTCTTTCTTTCTTTCTTTCTTTCTTTCTTTCTTTCTTTCTTTCTTTCTTTCTTTCTTTCTTTCTCTTTCTCATAATGGTTCGTTCCCTTTCCTGCAATATAATTTCTGACCAGAAGGTCCCGGATTCTCAAAGGCGAGTTTAATGGGATTCGGCCCAGCCTAACCACGATGGCTTAAACCCGCTGTGTGTATCAGGCTTACGTCTGTGACTAGCGATTTCAGGAAGTTGGCTTTGTGCCTCAAGGGATCGTGAACCAGCCCGTCGCAGAAGGAGACAATCCCGTGGGGGAAGTTGTGCTGTGCTAACCAGGCGACCACTCTCTGCTTCTGCATGTCGGGCCGGCCCGTGACGTAGATAATGAGGTAGCCAAGCTCTTGCCAATGCCTAAGGAAGGGGAGAACGAGAAAGACGGATGAGCGGAGAGAGAGAGACAGCGAGAATATAAACACATATCAACAGATCTCTCGTTTTCAATCAGAAGAAATGTCCCTTCTATTCTTATTGTATCCCATAAGGAGCACTGTTGCTCAGGTGGTTCGAACAACGGGTTGAAAATCAGCAAGCGTTTGAGTCCCGTGTGCTGTTGTGAGATGGGCTGAGCTCCCGTCATTCGCTCCAGCTCCTAGCAGTTCGAAAAGCATGCAAATGTAAGCAAATGCCCCTTCTATTCTTATAGTATCCCGTAAGGAGCACTGTGGCTCAGGTGGTTCGAACAACGGGTTGAAAATCAGCAAGTGTTTGAGTCCCGTGTGCTGCTGTGAGATGGGCTGAGCTCCCGTCATTCGCTCCAGCTCCTAACAATTCAAAAGCATGCAAATGTAAGCAGATAAATAGGTACCACTTCGGTGGGCTTACTATGGGGACATAAAAGAAGCTCCCAACTGGGACAACTGATCCTTTCAACCCGGAAGTGCCTGGGAGCTTCCGAAACGAAGCCAGCCGCGTGAAAATCCCGTTCGTCAGTACAACTTCCCGGCACTAGCGCCCCCCCACTGCTGAGCCCTCCTACCGTACGACGTCAACTGCTCCAGCCCTGACTTTGGGGTCGCTGCCCATGATGGAGACGCTGGCCGCGAAGGAGCCGTCGATGCTGAAGACCACGAATTCAGTCCCCCGCGGTAAAACGGTGATGTAGCTATCTGCGTACGTGTGATCACCCCTAAGGGGAAAGAAAGCGAGAGAGAGAATGAATCTTGGTTTCATGATAATGGTAGGGTAGTCCTCGATGCATTGCCCCCCCACCCCAACCCCAGGTCGAACGTATTTTGCCTATTTTAGGACTTGTGCTCCTGTTTTGATGGGTTTCACCCTTCCAAATTAAGAAAAACTCCCATCCTACCACCTCTTACAATGCTAGACAACACAGCCATCAACCTTCAAATTTCTAGGTTCTACCCTATCTCAAGACTTAAAATAGACACCTAAGATCAAAAACGTCATCAAAAATGCACAAGAAAGATTGTTCTTTCTGCGCCAACTCAGGAAGCTCCAACTGGCCAAAGGAGCTGCTGATTGTGTTCTACAGAGGAACTGTTGAGTGTCTCATCTGCACCTCCATCAGTCTGCAACCCAACAAGACAGACGGAGACTTCAGAGGAAAATCAGAACAGCAGAGAAACACTATGGCTGCCCACCTGCCTTCCATGGAGGACCTGGAAGGTGCATGAGTCAAAAAGAGGGCTGGGAAAATATCTACACACCCCTCGCATCCTGGACATCAATTATTCCAACTCCTACCCTCAAAACGACACTATGGAGCACTGCACACCAAGAGAACTAAACAAAGGGGCAGTTTTTCCCCAAACGCCATCACTCTGCTAAACAAATAATTCCCACCACACTGTCAATAATCTACTAAGACAATATTAGTATTGTTTTCAACGTTGTTGGTCAGAAGGAGGGACACGAAGACAAATGTTAAGTTCAGGAGTTACCTGCGGCTTTAGCCAAACAGGCACCTCAATGTTGGCTTAGAGACCGAATAGATCAGGGATGGCGAACCTTTTAGAGACCCAGTGCTGCAACCCAAAACCCACTTATATATTGCAAAGTGCCAACATGGCAATTTAACCTGAATAATGAGGTTTTACTACCTAAAATAATGATAAACAAGGCAGAGTTCAGCTAATGGTTCTAAGAAAAACGTAATAAATGCACTTTTAGGCCCCTTCATTTTTTCCCTCTGCTTTTGAAATATTACGTTGAGCAACAATGAAAAAGAAAAATTTTCGTAATATCATTTTTCTCTTTCCCTTTCTTTTTCCCTTTCTCTCCCTCCCTTTCTCTTTCCCTCCCTCTCTTTCTCCCTCTTTCTCTCCCTCTCTCTCTTTCCCTCCCTCCCTCTCTTTCTCTCTTTCTTCCCCTCCCTCTCTCTCTCCTTCCTTCTCTCTACCTAGCCTTTAGCCTGACATCAAATTGTTTTAATTGGTTTTTAAGGGTAATAGTTTTAATTTATTGTAAATTTTAGCACAGGGTTAATAATTTAATTTGATTTTAAATTTTGTATATTGTCTTGTTTTTTATATGCTTTTTAAATTTCCTGTGCACCGCCCCGAGTCCCTTTTTGGGGCTATATAAATTAAATCAATCTAATCTAATCTAATCTGTGGGAGAAATGCAATGGAGCTGGGCTGGGGCAACAGTATGGGTGCCCACAGAGAGGGCTCCGAGTGCCACCTCTGGCACACGTGCCATAGATTCGCCATCACTGGAATAGATTTTATATAACAAGGAGAAGGGCGGGGTATAAATTTAATAAAATAAAATAAATAAATAAATAAATATATATTCTTTATTTAAGTCATCGTAATTAGGCCTCTGCCTTCCAAGGGAAAAAAAGCAGGACAAAAATCTAAAAGATAAACCATTGCTCTCAGCCTTGGATGAAGGCTTGAGATGCCAACAGCTAAGCCAACGATCAGGGGCCCTCAGTTGCCACGTCTGTGATTTTCTTTCAAGCCGTGCCCATTTTTCCTACCTACCGCCATTCCCTGGCCAACGAACGTACCTCACCACCATTTTGACGGGATACACTCCGATGCCCAGCCGTCTCTGCTCGGGAATCGTGTAGGAGACGCGCCCGCTGCTGTTGGTGACCTCCGTGTCAAAGTAGGCCCATTCTCCTGAGGGGGGCTGAGTCATGATGTGAATGTCCACCTGAAACGCCAAGAAGAAGAAATCTGGAATCTAGAGTAGGGCCCGGCACCATCCGAGTTCAAATCTCACGGTCGCACGGACTATTTTCTCTCGGGCGAATCCGCTGCGCTCATTAATGAGTTTATACTGGGGAGAAAACATGAACAGCCCCCATGCAGTAGCCCCTTAATTTTTGGGAGGGTTATAAAGCTGCGCATTTATCTCTTGAATGTGGCTCTGCCTAGCCCCATTTTCCATTTTGGCTGACGGAGGGCTCTAGGTCAATGAACCGGTGGAACAACTTGCCTCCAGAAGTTGTGGATGCTCCAACACTGGAAGATTTTAAGCAAATGTTGGACATCCATTTGTCTGAAGGGGTGTAGGGTTTCCTGCCTAAGCAGGGGGTTGGACTAGAAGACCTCCAAGGTCCCTTCCAACTCTGCTACTCTATTATATCAATGTTTCTCAACTTTCAAATAGCTGGACCTCCTAGGATAGTGATGGTGAACATTTTCGGAACCAAGTGGCCAAACCAGAATGCCGGAAATCCAAAGACCAGCTGGCCGGTGTGCGCATGCCTGTTTTTTGACTATTTTTGGCTGTTTGGGGAGCCATTCTCAGGCCATTTTGGGGGCTGTTTTCAGGCTGATTTGGGGGCCAATTTCCGGCGCCCACAAAGACCAACACGCATATGTGCACCGTCAACCAGAAAAGCAGTTTGCGATGGTGTGCGTGCCCACGGGGAAGGCTCTGCGTTCCACCTCTGGCACGCGTGCCATAGGTTCGCCATTACAGTCCGAGGAGGTTGGTCTGAAAGACTTCTACAATGCCTGCCAATCCTTCCATTCAAGAAGTCTACCCATGCCACCGCTACAGGCGCAATTATGCAGACGGGACACGAGATTCCTGTAGAACCAAGCCCTCTTTGGTTCCACACCCCTGCTCCCTTTTCGGGACCACATCAGCGACCCACCTTCTCCCCCGTGAGCGTCACCATGTCCAAGGGGCCATACATGAACCTCCCATTCAACACCTGAGGCCGATCCTCGTTGGCGACCGCGTCGTTGACCCGGTGATTGGCGGTGACATTCTGCCAAAGAGAAGGCACAAACATCGGATTGGGGATTCCCATCGCTCCCCATCAGGCAGAGACGCGATTGGATCGTCGACGCCCGATTTTGTGTTTTCAACGCCTTCGGCAACTACACAACTCTTGACGCGCCTTGTTGGTTGACGCAGGTTGATCAATGCGTCTGGATGGCCATTAATTTTTTAATTTTTTTCGTGCACGGAGCTTTATTTAACCCGAAGTGGGGAGCTTTCGCCTGCCTGGCGGAGTTCGCTCAACTGTCAGAATTGGGCTTTGCTGGCCATCAAGAATTGCCTGCCTCCCTAAAAGAGGCTATGGTGAGGCCCCTCCTCAAGAAGCCCTCTTTGGACCCAGCTCTTTTGAACAACTACCGTCCAGTCTCCAACCTTCCCTTCTTGGCGAAGGTTGTTGAGAGTGTGGTGGCACAACAGTTTCCCCGTCACCTGGAGGAAGTTGACTATCTAGATCCGCGCCAGTCTGGCTTTCGGCCCGGGCATAGCACCGAGACGGCATTGGTCGCGTTGGTAGATGATCTCTGGAGGGCCAGAGATGGGGGATGTTCCTCCATCCTGGTCCTATTAGACCTCTCAGCGGCTTTCGATACCATCGACCATGGTATCCTATTGCATCGGCTGGGGGGGTTGGGGGTGGGAGGCACCGTGTTGCGGTGGTTCTCCTCCTACCTCTCTGGCCGATCGCAATTTGTGCGGGCAGGAGAGCAGAGGTCGACACCGAGACCACTCACATGTGGAGTGCCTCAGGGGTCGGTCCTCTCGCCTCTCCTGTTTAACGCATATATGAAGCCGCTGGGTGAGATCATCCGTGGTTTTGGGGTAGAGTACCACCTGTACGCTGATGACACCCAGCTGTACATATCTACCCCAAACCACCCCAACGATGCCGTAGCGGTGATGTGCCAGTGCCTGGAAGCCGTGCGGATCTGGATGGGAAGTAACGGACTTAGGCTCAACCCGACCAAGACCGAGTGGCTGTGGTTTCCGGCTGCCCGATTCAACCAGCTTTCTCCAACGCTGGCCATAGGGGGCGAACATCTTGCCCCTGTGGATGGGGCGCGCAATTTGGGTGTCCTCCTGGATACCCGGCTGTCTATGGAAGAGCAAGTGACAGCCGTGGCCAGGAGGGCGTTTTACCAGGTTTGCCTGGTCCGCCAATTGCGCCCCCTATTGGATCGGGACGCCCTTCGCACAGTCACTCATGCCCTCGTGACATCCCGACTGGACTATTGTAACTCTCTCTACATGGGGCTCCCCTTGAGGTGCACCCGGAGGCTTCAGTTAGTTCAGAATGCAGCCGCGCGAGCAATTATGGGCACCTCTAGGTTTGCCCATGTAACACCGCTCTTGCGCGAGCTGCACTGGCTACCTGTCGTCTTCCGGGTGCGCTTCAAGGTGTTAGTTATCATCTTCAAAGCGCTCCATGGCTCGGGACCTAGCTATCTGCGAGATCGGATCCTGCCCCACACATCCTCACGACCGATTCGCTCCCACAGAGAGGGGCTTCTCCGGGTGCCGTCCACTAGACTTTGTCAGCGGGCGACGCCCAGGGGAAGGGCGCTCTCTGTGGCGGGCCCGGCCCTCTGGAACGACCTTCCCCCTGATATTAGAACGACCACCGACCTCCGCTCCTTCCGTGTAAAGTTAAAGACCCATCTCTTTCGACTGGCCGGCCTTGAATAGTTCTCTCTGTCTTTTAACGATAAATTTTAATGGGTTTTTTAATTGTATTTTTAGCACGGGTAATTTATTTAATTTTATTTTAGTAATGTCTGTATTATTATATATTGTTTTAATTATGCCTGTGCACCGCCCCGGGTCCCTGTGGGGAGAGGGTGCGGTTAATAAATTCCAATTTATTATTATTATTATTATAATTTATATTATTATTATTAGGATTTATTCCCCTCTTGGCTTTGCGGGCTGCAGTTGTGCCAGGTTTTCACTGTCCCCCCAGAATAGCAATAGCACTTATAGACCGCTTTATAGACTGCTTTCCAGCCCTCTCTAAGCGGTTTACAGAGTCACCATATTGCCCCCAATAATCTGGGTCCTCATTTCACGGGGGGACGGAAGGCTGAGTCAACCTTGAGCCTGGTGAGATTCGAACTGCCAAATTGCAGGCAGTGAGCAGAAACGGCCTGCCGAACTGCACTCTAACCTCTGCGCCACCACAGCTCAGGTTGAACTGAATGTGCACTGAATTTATGTAAATTAAATACTTCACCCTCGCCTCTTTGCTCAGTGGGCGAATCCAGATCAAAGAAATCTAACAAAGGAGCTTTAATTGGATATGTCTTTTTTAAAAAAGGCACCCCATTACTACTACTACTACTACTACTACTACTACTACTACTATTACTATTACTATTATTATTATTATTTACTTTATTCAAACACAGCCAACTGAACATTTAAAAATGCATTGCAAATGCTAGACTGGTGCAAATGGCTGATACAGTTTGCTGCCAGCATCCTAGGTATCAATCAAGTATCTTTGTAGAATGTCAGATGTTCCAAGTAGCGCCGTTTTTTGCAGTTCCGCTGGTGTTATTGCAGGAAGCTGCAATTTGCTGATGTATTTAGTAAACTTTTTGGACATAGTGCCAAGTACCCCGATGACAATGGGTTTATTATTAATTATTATTATCAATAATAATATAATATAATATAATATAATATAATATAATATAATATAATATAATATAATATAATATAATATAATATAATATAATATAATATAATATAATATAATAATATAATAATATAATAATATAATATAATATAATATAATATAATATAATATAATATAATATAATATAATATAATATAATATAATAATATAATATAATCAATAATATAATATAATCCAGGGATGTCCAAACTTGGGAACTTTAAGACTTGTGGACTTCAACTCCCAGAATTCCTTCAACTCCCATAGCTGGCTGGGGAATTCTGGGAGTTGAAGTCCACAAGTCTTAAAGTTCCCAAGTTTGGACATCCCTGATATAATCAATAATAATAATTATAATAATCATCATCTGCGCAGTCAGCCAGTTACTATTGTTATTCCTACTCCTCCTCTGAATCATATGGTCCTAGTCTCACCCAGCTTCTTAACACACAGTTGTCATTTGCAGCTTTATCATCCTTCTCCGTCCCCCTCCCCATCTGAGGCGGCTGGCCGCTGGGGGTGACGAACGCAACCCACCCTCAACTTGACATGAGTCCGTTTACGAAGCCATTTCTCCCGGGGCTTGGAAGGCGTGAAGACCGAGATCTCTTTTCCATCCACTTCAAGAACGCTGCTATTTTCGTGGCGCATCACCTGAAAGACGAAACGGAGTTTGCCCACGTTGAGGTGCCACGTCCGATGAACGGGCTCCCATCTTGGCACCACCCACAAAGACACAATGGCCTGTTGTGGCCCACCAGAACTGGCAGCAGAGTCAGAGAGGGAGGAGGGTTGGGGAGGAACCTGGGCCAGTCCTGGAGTCGGGGGAAGGCTCGGAGGAGGGCTCTGTGTCGGAGGCAGAGAGGGGGCCAGGGCCGTCTTGACAGTTATCAGCTGCCTTCGGAGTCAGACATCAATGGGGCAGAAGAACAGCTGGAGCCTGTTCCCAGTGTGCGCATGCGCAGAGCGGCCAGTCGAAGGGAACAGCTAAAGAACAGGGGTCGACTTGGGAGGAAGGCCACAGGTGGATGGCAAATGGCCCCTCCCAGAGGGAATAAAAGAGGAGCAAAAGGGGAGTGGGCTTTTGCTGGAAACAATTTGTTCGTTCGGTGGTTAGATTCGTTTCAGGAGTGTGAAGATCTGTCCGTGAATCTCAGAGACTCTGTGCCAAGTCGTTTCTTACACATTTGGGATAATATGGACACGGCAGCTTTCCAAACTAGATAAGGTCCGTGGTCCTAAATACTCCTTTGAAAGACTGTTTGCCAGGCCTTTTGCTGAAGGTGAAGGAGAGGAATTCACATTCGCTTCATAAAAGGGGTTTTGTCGGGACCAGGACTCTGCCGCCTGCTTTTTGGGGAAGCCCAGGTTCAGGACAAGGCCGCTGTACAAACAGCCAAGGAGTCCAGACCCCACACTAAGTCCTCGAAGGGCAACTGCCAGTCAGAAGAGGGACGAGGAAGATGCGGGCAGGAGGATGCTCACCTGTCTGAGGAGGAAGGAGACCACGTCTGTGGATTCCCAGTAGCTGGCGTGAAAGAGGTGTGGTAAGGCAACTGTGGGGAAGGCGGTCAGCGCGTCCGGGCAGTAGAGAGCATAGTCGATCCTTTTGGTCCCCCACCACTTGGCCGCAACTGAGGAGAAAGAGATCTTGTTGGGTTTCTGTAGAGCATCCCACCTTTCCATCTCGGCCAACTCCCAAGGCCTTGGACCATCCAGGTCAGAAATGCCCACACCGGTCCTATGAAATGTTTGGCCATGGCTCTTCTCGGACCATGGAAGGGTCCAGGAGGAGCTGTTCCATTCCTTCCACCCAGTCTGGAAGGGACCTTGGAGGTCTTCTATCTAGTCCATCCTTCTGCCCTTGGAGGTCTTCTAGCCAACCCCCCCTGCTCAAGGTCATAAAGATAGAATTGTAGTGATGGAAGAGACCTTGGAGATCTTCTAGTCCATCCTTCTGCCCTTGGAGGTCTTCTAGTCCATCCCCTTGCTCAAGGTCATAAAACATAGAATTGTAGGGATGGAAGGGGCCTTGGAGGCCTTCTAGTCCATCCCCCTGCTCAAGGTCATAGAAAGTTAGAATTGTAAGGATGGAAGGGACCTTGGATATCTTCTAGTCCATCCTTCTGCCCTTGGAGGTCTTCTAGTCCATCCCCTTGCTCAAGGTCATAGAAACATAGAATTGGAGGGATGGAGGGGACCTTGGAGGTCTTCTACCCCACCCACCCTGCTCAAGGTCATAAACATAGAATTGTAGTGATGGAAGAGACCTTGGAGATCTTCTAGTCCATCCTTCTGCCCTTGGAAGTCTTCCAGTCCATCCCCTTGCTCAAGGTCATAGAAACATAGAATTGGAGGTCTTCTAGTCCACCCTTCTTCCCTTCCAGACTGGGTGGAAGGATCCCCCAATCTGGGGACTTCCAGGCCAGTCCCCAGATGGGCCTTCCTTGCAGCTTTGATTTTTGAGAACATACCGTGAGGAACCTACTTCTGAATCTTATACCGGGAGAGCCAAAGATCTGAGCTTCGAAGGAAAGACAGAAAAGAGAGACTGGTCTGGATTAAAAAGACCTCCTCCCACCTGTTATTCAGTGTTATCATTCTTGGGAATTTAAAGGGAAAGGGCCAAAGACTGCCCTGTAAGGAGAATTCCTAGATTTTGACAAAAGCAAGCTAGCTTGGTCGATTAATTTCAAAATCAAATTTATGGAGCCTCCAACTCACAAGGAGTGACTTTGCTCAACGCCTTCTTCTACTTCAGCTCTTAATTCCAGGGGGAAAAAATTCCACCTCTGAGATGATCATAGACAAAGACACTCAAACATGGAGTGGGACCACATTTGGCCAGGCTCTCGATGGTCAAATTGGGAAAGCAAAGCAGAAGCTTTCGGGCCCAAAGAGGCCTGCTTTTTCCAGTATTTAAGGAATTCTCCAAACCAGTCGAGACCCAGCCTTTCCTTCCCAAGAAACGACTCAAGAGGACAAGATAATCAGAGGACACGTGTAGAGTGTAGAACGTGAAGATCTCGGGATGAGCTTGACTCGTCTGTGACGGGCAGTTAGTAGCATGGCGGTTAATCTCCGGAGATTAAAAAGAGTGGTTTGTTAAAACAGAGAGCAAAGTTTGAGGAAGACCTCCCGTGAAGATGGGGTGTGTTTCTGGAGAAAGCGAAAGAAGAGATAAGCAATTGCTCCATGTGGATCCCCTTCTCCTCGCTCTCCAGAATACCTTCGTGGACGTCAAGATCTGGAATCGGATGGATGGTCTCCGTTTCCCCGCGGAGGGAGCTCTCAAACCTTCGTCCTAATGGATTCGGGGACCTTTCGGCCTTGAGCCCCCCAGTCCTCTGGGGGAAGGACTGGATGTGGGGTTTGTGGGGCAGTGCTAGGAGGGCCAGAAGGCTAAACCCTCTGGAGTGGTTGAGGTGGTGTTTTTTCTCTACAAGGAATCACATTTTGGAAAGAGAGAGAGAGAGAGAGAGAGAAAGAGAGAGAGAGAGAGAGAGAGAGAGAGAGAGAGAGAGAGAGAGAGAGAGAGAGAGAGAGAAAGACAACACAAAAATAAAACACACACTATTGTTAAAACACACGGGGAACCATGCCTAAAATATATATATATACATATAGATTGTTGTCCTAATAATGCATTGGGGATGTAGAATGAGTTCAACCGTATATCGGAGGAGTTGAAAGTTCAACCATGCCATTGGCTTCGGAGTTGTTGAATTGGGGATCGGGGCAGGAAGTTGAAAAGGGATGCAACTTTTGAAAGATATAAGCTCCTTAACAAGGGTTCCGCTTTGTTCCTGGGGGTTTCCAGGAATGATGGGAGTGTTAAGAAATCGGGAGTTGAAAAACTCTGAAGGCCAACCGTGCAGTGACTTGGAGATGACACGGTCAGGCCTGCAGCCATCTTGTCTTTTGGGTCTCTGGCCTGCCACACTTTCTATTCTTCTACTTTGCATTTCCTATAGTGGGAAAACGGGAGGAGGGATTGTAGGGAGTGAGATGATAGGTAGCCATAACAACATTCTTTCTAGAAAGCCAAGGTCATCCTTTGTCTTTGCACCTCTGCACCTGACCGGAACTGGATGGGTGGAAGCTGCCAGCGTGCCAGTGGGAGATCAGACCATGGGATGGACTTGTGTGTGTGTGTGTGTGTGGGGGGGGGGAAGATCTTGAACTTTCAACTGGGTGGGGAAAACCGGGAAGCTTTCAGATTTGGGTTTCCCCAGATGTGCCAACGTGGCTCTCTTCATCCATTGGAACTTTGAGGAATCCTTTGCCTCGGACTCTGATTATTTCCACTTCCTATTTATTGCAATACGGCTGTTTCCCCCCCCCCCCCCCCCCAATCTTGCCATCTCTAAGAGGCATGGACCTCCCAGAGTTGAACTCAACACATCTTAAGAGTCACCAAGCTTGAGGACAAATTTGTAAGGAGTTTGACTTCTGGACCGTGAGGGACACATCCATTTTGGGTGCTAACCACTCCTCTGCCCTTTCTTTTGCAATCTCTTGAAAAGCTCTGTATTTATCCCCATGCTCGGAGAACTTCGGAGAGGAGGAGCAGGAGAAGGCCGATCGGCTGATCTTCACAGGGGTTGAAGGAACTCAGCAGCGGGACGGGCTCATTTCCATGGTGGGGTTGGGGGGGAAACACTTACTGTTGGCTATGTTGGAAGCCGTGTAACTGTCGGCCATTCCGGACACCTGGCTGACAGTGCTCACTTCACTGGCTCTCCGGAAGGCCCTGAACTGGGGGGCGGAAACGGGAGCAGATGGGGATATGTTTTCCACCAAGACGCCACCATGAGACTGAACAACATCTGCTACAGGGACGAAAACGGGGAGAACGAGAATATTAAACCCAACCACACCAACGCACAAAGACAACCAGGATGCCATAAATACGTCAAGAAATTGCTTTTAAAAAGAAAGAAAGGGAGGGAAATGAAAGCAGGCACGCGTACAAAATTAGGCGGGATGCCACCACGATGGACATCCGATCAAAGCTGTTGGAACCAACACCACAGAAGAAGCTTTGGTAGGGAAGCACCAAGGGGGGAAATAATTAGGTGGGCACAACGGCGAAAGCCTCAAACCAGGATCTCCACAGCCATGGAAACCAACGGAAGAGAAGCTAAAAGAATCTGCCTTAGAAAGAAACAGAAGCATCTAAGAAGTCCATCAAACAGGCAGAGTTTGTGGAGAGCAGAGTTTCTCAACTATGGCGGCCTTAAGATGTGTGGACTTCAAGTCCCAGAATTCGAAGAGATGAAGTCCCCCATATCGTGAGGTTGCCAGGCAGGCTGGGGAATCCTGGGAGTTGACGTCCACACGTCTTAAGGTCCTCGTGCTGATGAGGGAATCCTGGGAGTTGAAGTCTACATATCTTCAAGTTGCCAAGGTTGAGAAACTCTGCTCCAGAGGGGCTTCATGAGTTGGCTTCAAATCTGAATGGGAAGGAGGCATTTCTGATCCTTCCTGAAGCCCCTCGCTGAGGTTGGACGAGAGAGAGAGAGAGAGAGAGAGAGAGAGAGAGAGAGAGAGAGAAGGGAAGCGAGAGAGAGAGAGAAAGAGAAGAGAGAGAGAAAAGGGAAGCGAGAGAGAGAGAGAAAGAGAAGAGAGAGAGAGAGAAAGAGAGAAGAGAAAAAGAGAGAGAGAGAAAGAGAGAAGAGAAAGAGAGAGAAGAGAAAGAGAAGAGAGGAAAGGGAAGCGAGAGGAGAGGAAAGAAGTGAGAGAGAGAGAAAGAGAGAAGAGAAAGAGAGAGAAAAAGAGAGAAGAGAAAGAGAAGAGAAGAAAGGGAAGCGAGAGAGAGAAAGAGAGAAGAGAGAGAAAGAGAGAAGAGAAAGAGAAGAGAGGAAAGGGAAGCGAGAGGAGAGGAAAGAAGTGAGAGAGAGAGAGAGAGAGAGAAAGAGAAGAGAAGGAGAGAGAGAGAAAGAGAAAGAGAGAGAGAGAGAAAGAGAGAAGAGAAAGAGAGAAGAGAAAGAGAAGAGAGGAAAGGGAAGCGAGAGAGAGGAGAGGAAAGAAGTGAGAGAGAGAGAAAGAGAGAAGAGAAAGAGAGAGAGAGAAAGAGAGAAGAGAAAGAGAGGAAAGGGAAGCGAGAGAGAGGAGAGGAAAGAAGTGAGAGAGAGAGAAAGAGAGAGAGAGAGAGACAGGGAGACAAACAGAGACAGACAGACAGAGAGAGAGAAAGTGAAAGGAGAGACAGAGAGAGAGCATGGAAGCTCAGCGCATGGAAACAAGGCAACCCAAATAAATCCTACAACTCAAAACAAGCCATCCACAAGCTCACAGATGTGCCATGCAGAAGAGCTGACGGGACGGGGGGGGGGGGAAGAGAAGCCACGAGCAGGACGAGAAGAGGGGAGGTCATGAAAGCTTTCCCAAAGGAGCAAGAAACATTCTCAAGTCCAGCCCTTTGCTAAAAACAAAAAATTAAGGAGGTTTGGAGGCAGCTCCTGCAAAAAATACCGTCAACGCAAGCATAAAAAACTCCCCCTCGGCCATTCTTTGAGCGCTGGAGAAGGTGGAACTCCGTTCCTAGAACTTCCACAGTTCCCTGTCCACCAACGTCACCCATTGAGCCACTACACAAAGTTGATTTCTAGGCAGGACGTTGCTACGGCTTGTCCCTGAAGCCTGGTGCCTTCCAGACGTCCTGGGCTACTGTCACCTGAGCCAACACGGCCAACGTTTTGGGTTCCTGATGCGGGAACGGTAGCTCAGCCTATCTGGAAGGGCCCAGCTTGAGAAGAAGGGTTGAAACGACACGGGAAACGGGTCAGGCCTGCAGCCATCTTTTCTTTTAGGTCTTTAGCCCGCCACACTTTCCATTATTCTACTAGGCATTTTCTATTGTGAGAAAATAGGAGCATGGGATTGTACCGAGTGAGATGCTAGGTAGCCATAACAACATTCTTTCTAGAAAGCCAAGGTCATCCTTTGTCTTTGCACCTCTGCACCTGACCGGAACTGGATGGGTGGAAGCTGCCAGCGTGGCAGTGGGAGATCGGACCATGGGATGGACTTATGGGTATTGGGGGGCAAGATCTTGAACTTTCAACTGAAAGGAAGTTTTCAGATTCAGGCTTTCCCCAGATGTGCCAACATGGCTCTCTTCATCGATTGGAACTTTGAGCAATACTTTTGCCTCGGACTCTGATTTAATTTTGGGTGCTATTTGGAACCCTGACAAAACGTTTATTTTTAGAGATGGATATTGATTTGGGAGGTCTACTTCTCCAGCAACGCCAAGAGTTTCTTCTCCACCTTCTCAAAGGTTTGCAAATTCTTTGGGTCTTTAACCCAGCAGGAAATACCCAAACACCACTCTTAATTTTTCTTCCCCCATCACCCCCTTGCTTCGTCCTTCGTTCATCCCCCCTCTGTCTATCTTCTAAAGAAGACTGGAAAAGCTTTCAGGATGGGAGGTCCAAGCAATTAGCCACCACGCCGAAAAACACCCCGCCAGACCGAATGAGGGAAGGTTCAGATCACACACACTCAGCAAATCCAGAATTTTTGTTGGAAACGTCTTGCCAGTTCAAGGTGGGGACGGGGATACTGGTTTCCATGAAGTTGTCCTGGTTCTGAAGAGCAACCAGGAAGTTGCCTTCAACGAGGAGAGCAGGATGGTTCTGGACCGTTTCCACTGGAACAGACGAGGAAGAGAACAAAGAGGGGCACCGAGGGAAAAAACAAAAATAAAAAAACAAGAAGACACAAGAGAGACAGGCGGCCACACGAGCACTTGGAACAAGACACTTACAACCAACGTCCACACCAGTGGCGGGTTTCAAACATCTCTAGAACCTCTTCTGTAGGTGTGGCCTGCTTTGTGGGAGGGGGTTGCCAGCCATGTGACCGAGTGGGAGTGGCTTGCCAGCCATGTGACCGAGTGGGAGTGGCTTGCCAGCCATGTGACCGAGTGGGAGTGGCTTGCCAGCCATGTGACCGAGTGGGAGTGGCTTGGCAGTCATGTGGCTGGGTGGGCATGGCCAGCTTGTAAAATGTGGTGAAACTCACTTAACAGCGCTCTTGCTTAGCAACCAAAATGTTGGCTCAGGAACTCTGGCATTTGAAGCACGCAAGTCTTAAAGCTGTCAAGACCCTCGCACCCCGAACCCTTTAGGGAAAAAAAACCCCCAGGGCTGTTCAAACTTGACAGCTTGAAGACTTGTGGACTTCAACTCCCAGAATTCCTCCTCTCGCTCTTCATCTTGAGGATGGGTGGATGGGCGGGGGGAGGGAGCTGGAACCGGTTCTCAACAGCTCTGTAGATTTGTGGAACCTCTTCTAGAGAAGAAGCTAGAACTGGCAGGAATCCACCCATGGTCCACACCATCCTCTATGAGACTTTGGGTGCTGGAAACAAAGCTTTGGTGGCCTGAGCAGATATAAAAGGTTGGTGGCTTAAAAGCCAAGAGACAACCGCAGAAAAGCAGATGGTGTGGTGTTGAGGTCCACACCCAGACTTGGAAGTCCAGTGGAGAAAACAATCTCGAGGAGTTATTATTTTTAGGAACAGGGGACGTCTGGATGGAATCAGGGTCCATCCATATTGGTCCACCTTATTTGTTCTCCACTTGGCAGTCAACCCAACTTTTATATCGGTTCAGAGGTGACCCATCATCCAAAACATAGAACCTCTCCTAATCATATTGTCCTGGACCCAGAAGCAGAAGTAGGGGGCAGTCCATCGTCACATGGGCCCAGGAATGGGCATCAAACCAAGGTTCAGGACTATGAAGAATGCTTTCTTTTGCGGTCGGTACATTTTTTTTTATGAAGATATGGATGTCTCGGTTGAGTTCCCACCCATCAATCCAGGTTTTGCTGAAGTCCAAGATATGAACATTTCAGCACCCATCCAAGGGTGGGCTGCTACAGGTTCGCGAGAACCTGTAGCTATGGCTGATTCAGAGAACCTCCAAATCTCACCCCTGGCTGGCCACGCCCACCACGTCCCGCGGCTGCCACCCCACCACGCCCCCTCCTGGGAGTCTCCACGCGGTTCGTTGTCGATGCGAGGTAAGAGCAGGGCCCACACGGAGCTCGGGGAGGAGGGGGAAACAAGCCTCCCGGAAGACCTCCGGAGCCCAGGGGAGGGGAAAATTCACCCCACCCCACTCACCATGGTGCAGGAGGCCAACTAGGCCCTGCCCACCATGGCCACGCCCACCCAGCAACCGAGCCGAGAACCCACTGCCGCCATCCTTCAGGGGTTGGATCTAATTATCAGGTTGGACCTTAAAAAGAAGTCTCGAGCAGACGACAAGTGGACTGTAGCTAAGAGCAAAGATTTTAAGGCCTCTCTCCCGGAGCTTTCTCCCTGGGGGTAGAAAGCAAACGTCCTACCATCCCTGTTCATCAGACAGCTGGATCTGCTTGTTAGCCCAAGATTCAATATTTGCTCACTGCCGTGCTGGAGGATCATTTCAAAAGCAACTCCCACAGAGCTTCCCTGTGGGACAGCAAGCTTGACAGCAATTAATTCCTGATGGCTGACTCAGAATAGCGTGTCCTTCACATGAAAGAGAGGATCTGCGACAGCTGGAGACACGGGTGAGGATGAAAACCCTGCTCGCGTCCCTCAGAAACTGGGATGTGCGTATCTTGTCAGCCGAGGCGTCTCCCCTCGGCCACCTCGGCCGGATTTGGTTGTCTCCAAATCGCCAACTTCACCGGGGACTTTAAGGAAACCTGGCCCTGCAAAACCACCTCTTGCCCAGCCCAGAAGACGACACGTGGACCTCGAGATTCCCGAGGGACATCTTGACCGTGTCTCCACTTCTCCTCCCTGGCAAGAGGCACTTCGGGCATTTAAAAACAGGAGCCGCTCACCCCATCGCCTGCCCGCTTAAGGAGATGGGAACCGGGGAGTGGTGGTCGTGGTAGGGGAAATGAACTTACCCAGAAGGGCTGAATTGCCATCCCCAAGAGGGAATCGCTGGTAACGTGGGATGTTGAAGGGAGGTAAAATATGGAAATTCTTCTCCAGAAGAGGCTCTAAGCGAGAGGCTGAAGGGTCAGCCGGGTGGAAGAGGTTGTAGACTTGTTGGCAGGCTGGTCTCAACTGGAAGACTAAACCGTGGAGAGAAGAGAAAGAGTTGGCCAAGGGTGGGGGGGCGGGATACTGAAACCATAACCCACAGCTCTGCTATCTCATGGGCAACTCTTTTCATGGGCTCGAACGTTCTTCCAGATACTACCGTATTTTTCAGAGTATAAGTTGCACTCCCCCCCCCCACTTAAAAGAAGGTGCGTCTTATATACTGAATGTCTCACAGCAATTTGCCTCCTTGCAGCAAACAGCCTGTTTCAGCTTCAGCACAGCCTGATTAGCACAAGCAGCTGATTGTCAATTAGATCTGCCTCCTTCCTTGCCACAGCCAATCGCCGCTTCCAAGGGCCCTATTTTCGGCCCCCGCATCAAATTTTACCCCGTTTCTGCTCTCCGTGCACCCCGTTTTCCACCCCGTTTGATCCCTTCCACCCGGAACCGGTGCAAAACGGCACGCATGGAGACTAAAAATGGGGTGTGCAGAGGCTGAAAACGGGATGCGGAGGTCGAAAATGGGGCACTTGGAGGCAGCCATACGCTACGGCAATCCCTGCAGCCTGAAACAGCTGATCATGCGGAGGCCCGACAATCAGCTGCTGGTGCTAATCAGACTGTACTGAAACTGAAAGTGGGCTGTTTGCTGTTTACTGCAAGGAGACAAATTGCAGTCAATTAAACTCTTTAAAAGATGCTGGCGTTTCAGGACTAATTCCAGCACTCCAAGATTGGCATCTCTGCTCACAGGAGCTGTGAAAAGGAAGCGGGGGCTTCAACCTTCCCCCACCCGGGAACCTACTGTCAAGAGATGGTATGATGGTTTTTCGTAAGGCGAGGACCAGCCCCAGCGGGCAGCCAAAGAGGAAGAAGTCGGTGATCTCAAACTCAAACTTCCCAAGATTACCACCGTCCAATTGAGTGGAGCTACTGGATCGCCGCGATCCCGGGAAATTCTTCAGGGCACTAGAATGTAAACTAGAGAAAGTGGGGGGTGGGAGAAGAAGGAAGGTCAGCAGCAAAAGGTGCCCCCCAGAAAGCGTGTCAGGAAATCAGGAAAACCTTATTTATTTAACAAATGCATTTATATACCGTATTTTTCAAAGTATAAGACGCACCTAGCTTTTGGGAAGGAAAACAAGGGGCAGAAAAAATCTGCCTCCCAGCAATTTGCTTCCTTGCAACAAACAGCAAACAGTACAGACAATGTACACTGTTTGTGGTGTTACATTTCAGGCTATACCTGTATAAGAGATGCTGTTAAAATTGTGTGGCTTTCTGGAAGTATATGCTATTCGCTGCTATTTCAAAGAAAATGCAGTAACACTGGGCCTCTTCAGATGAAGCCTTTATTTCGAAAAGCTTCTTCCTTTTGTTAAGTTGCCTACAACAATAATAAAGCAGCCGTTTTAAAAATAAGTCTAATAATTCGAACGTTCTCTAGGCCAGGGGTCCCCAACCTTTGCAACTTTAAGTCTGAAGGACTTCAGCTCCCAGACTTCTCCAGCCAGCAAAGCTGGCTGGAGAATTCTAGGAGCTGAAGTCCTTCAGACTTAAAGTTGCAAAGGTTGGAAACCCCTGGCCCAGGCCCTGACACTGACAGCTTTGCTGGCTGGAGAATTCTGGGAGCTGAAGTCCTTCAGACTTAAAGTTGCAAAGGTTGGGGACCCCTGGCCCAGGCCCTGACACTGACAGCTTTACTGGCTGGAGAATTCTGGGAGCTGAAGTCCTTCAGATTTAAAGTTGCAAAGGTTGGAGACCCCTGGCCCAGGCCCTGACACTGACAGCTTTGCTGGTTGGAGAATTCTGGGAGCTGAAGTCCTTCAGACTTAAAGTTGCAAAGGTTGGGGACCCCTGCTCTAGGCCTTTATAGTTATTGCTCCCTTGTAGCAAACAGCAAACAGCCTGATTAGCACAAGGGAGGGGAAAAAAATCTGCCTCTGCCTCCCAGCAATTTACCTCCCTGCAGCAAACGGCAAGTTTCACTTTCAATTTCCCCAGGGGCCTCCCGATCATCAGCTGTTTCAGGCTGCAGGGATTGCAATAGCCTCTCGCAGCTTCCGCAAGCCCCATCCCCCCTCCTTGGTGCAAGGAGGTAAATTGCTGGGCGGCAGAGGCGAAAGGGTGGGGGGGGGACGGTGGCTGGGCGGGGCTACCTTCAGTAGCCCTTTTAGAGGGGGGGGGGGAAAGGTGCGTCTTATGCTCCGAAAAATACGGTACACCCATCATGCTCCGATCGACGAGACATGCGCTTTTCCTGAATGCCTATGAACTGGCCCACACGTTCGCCAAGGGATGGACACGATAACGCCACTGTCAACATCTCTGAGGTATTCCATGCCACGAGGGCAAGTCACACACACACACAGTCACACACACACTCAGAGGGGACTTATTGCTAAAAGAATCTGCCCCCCCTTAGATTTGCAACCAGGAGATTTCTCGCCCATTGGCTCCCCTCCCCACCACCGCCATACCCCCCTCCTCCCCGACGTTCTAACTTCCCTACGAATATGCAAAGAGTGGAGCGAGCGCCGCTTACCTGTTTCTTCCTCAAGGAAGGTGTTGGGGGGGCAAGAAGGGTGGTGGTGGTGGTTAAAAGGGGGTTTAAGAGAAAAGAAACAAGAGAGAAGAAATAAGAGAGAGGGAGTGAAAGAGAGGAAGGCAACGGCGAAGGCCGGAAGGTACTCATTTGCCCAATTCAGGATCCCTGCACCCTGACGAGTTTGCCCTCTTTTATTCTCAAAGCAAAATGGTGGACTAGGAATCCGGTGTATTTTAATGTTTTTGAAACATGCAGGCAAAAGTGGGGAGGAAATTCACTTCCTTCGTAGAGTCTTCTCTAAAGCAGGGGTCCCCAACCTTTCGGATCTCCGGGACCACTCAACGCATCATTTTAAATCCCGCAGACCACTCAGAGGATCTGCCTATGGACCGGTCGGGTGGGCGTGGCTAGGTGGGCATGTGGCTGGGCGGGCGTGGCCAACTTGATGTCACTCACGTCAAGGGGCGCCTCGCTAGCCTCTACTGGCCACTCCCCTCCCAGCCCCTCCTCGCCCGCCCGCCCGGGGTTCCTTAGGGCCCCAACAGGGAGCCGTTGCTGGAGCTAAGCAGCCCCCAGGAGAAAGAGTTGGCAAAAGAGCTCCGTTCAGATTGGATCTGGCCGAGAAGGAGGCTCGGCAGAAGCGCCTCATTGAGGACTAGGAGCATAGGCTGTCCAAGCAGAGGGAAGACCTGCGGGAGGGCAAGGCCTGGAGGCTCAGTGGGCTGAGCCAGTTCCAGGCCAGGATGCAGCCCCTCTCCTCCTCCCTTCTTCTCCTCATTCTCCTCCTCCTCCTCCTCACTGCAATCTCCACTCCCTTCTAGCACTGATGATGTTCCTTAGTTGGGTTATGAGACGTCTGCACGAAAACCATCAAGCTCAGAGAGCACCCAGGACCCTCCCCCACCCTCAGTCCAACCATGAGCTGCAAACCCTCAAAAGAAAAGAACAATGGCGCCCAACCGGAGCAAACGCTCCGCCTCCCCAAAGCTACCTGGAGAGGAAGGCCTGGTGCTGCTTCAGGGTGTCCAGCTCGAAGGTAGACGAGTCGCTCCTTTTCCGCAGCAGCGGCTGCTTGGGTTCCTCCTCGTTGCTGCGTGGCAGGTCGGCCGTGCTCCGGCTGAGGTGCCGGCTGCCTTCCAACCCACAGCCCTCCGAGCAGTAGCTGTTGTTCACCAGGATTCCCGGAGAGAGGAGATCCGTGTCCTGGAATGGGAAGGACAACGGCCAGGCCCTCAGACTCTCCAGATAGAGAGCAGGAGGGCGTCCAGCTCTCTTGGGGACGGAAGGAGAGCCGGGCGCGGGCTGACCGCCAGCTCGACAGGCGGCGGCAGATGGACCGGCTGAGCCCTTCGCTTGTTTGCTGTTAAAATTGACGCGGCTTTCTGGAAGTCTAGTTATTCTCTGCTCTTTCAAAGAACAGCACTCTTTAAAACAATAGCACAATCTTCAGATCAAGCATTTATTTTAAAAAATTCATTCTTCATTTTGTTAAGCTGCCTAGGACAATAATAACGCCGTCTTTAAAAAATAAGTCTAACCATTTGAACATTCTATAGGCATTGAGAGTTGTTGACTTACCTCCTTGCAGCAAACAGCCTGATTAGCACAAGGGGAAAAAAACCTGCCTCCCAGCAATTTGCCACGTGGAGCAAACAGCCAGTTTCACTTTCAATTTCTCCCGATCATCAGCTGTTTCAGGCTGCAGGGATTGCTGTAGCTTATTGAAGCCTCCGCAAGGCCCCCCCCCCCGTTTGCTGCAAGGATGTAAATTGGTGGGAGGCAGAGGCCAAAGGCCGGTGGGTGGGTGGGGCTACATTCAGTGTATAAGACACACCCACATTTTCACCCTCTTTTTGGGGGGGGGAGGAAGGTGCGTCTTATACTCCGAAAAATACAGTAATATTGTCATTTACCATGCGTTCCACTGAAGGTCATAATTCAGCGTCCATCTTCATGTCGGCCCTGGGATTCCCAGGCCTAGCATAACCCCCCGTTTCTGACTTTTATCTGTATAAATTTTAATTCTTAGGATTTTATAAGGGTTTTTTAGCACGGGATATAATTTAATCGTTTTTTAATAATATATTTTTGTAATTTTGTATGGTTTTTAATACTGCCTGTGTGCCGCCCTGGGTCCTTGCAAGGAGAAGGGCGGGGTATAAATTTGAAGAATAAAATAAATAAAATAAAATAAATTGGAGTCTTGAGGATCCCGGATTCTGCACCAACCTGGCTTGATTCCCTTTCTGCCCAAAACCAGCTGGAGAGATTGACTTGCTTACCTGCACGCTGATGACGCTCCCACGCCGGCTACTGTTCTGGCTCTCCAGCATGGTCTGGTTGCTGTAACAAAGGGCGTCGAAGGCCAGGATCCCTCCCACGCAGTCCCCGATCAGGCACACCTGAGGAAAACAAAACCCACCCCTGGTTACGTTTGGAGGGACACCAACTCAAGTTCCCAACCGAAAGCAGAGAGGGTGTGGTGGCCCGCCGGCGTCCAGCGGAAGTGGCAGCTGATTCAGACAGTGGGGAGGGTTGGGGAGGAACCTGGGCCAGTGCTGGAGTCTGGGGAAGGCTCGGAAGGGCTCTGTGTTGGAGGCAGAGAGGGGGCCAGGGCCGTCTGACAGTTATCAGCTGCCTTTGGAGTCTGACATCAGTGAGGCAGAAGAACAGCTGGAGCCTGTTCCCAGTGTGCGCATGCGCAGAGTTGCCAGACGAAGGGAAGAGCTAAAGAACAGGGGTCGACTTGGGAGGAAGGCCACAGGTGGATATTGAATGGCCCTTGTCAGAGGGAATAAAAGAGGAGTGGAAGGGGAGTGGAGTTTGCAGGAGACACTTAGTTCGTTTCATTGGTTCCTGACTCTCCGAGACTCCTTGCCAAGTTCTGCAGATCTCGGCCTGGCAGCCCTCCAAGCCAGATGAGGTCTGTGACTGTAAATCCTCCCTTAAAAAGACTTTGCTGGATGGGAAGGAGCAGAATTCACAGTCAATTAATAAAAGGGGTTTTTGTAGTCGGCTTCCTGCTCTTGGGAAGCCTCGGTCAGAACAGAGGGAAGGAAAGGAGCCAAAGCCACAACTGGCATCCCTGATCCGAGAGTCAAGGCCAATTACTATTTCAGGGGCAATCCAGATCCTGGCGGATTCCATCTGCAGGTCGACTCCTTCCAATAGCCGGGATTTATTGAAGAAGCCGACGGACTTAAGAGTTGACGATGGAGGCCAACCGTTGCTCACCTGGCCGTTGAAGGAGGCGCCTTCCTGGGACTTGATGAAGTCGGCGTACACCTGGTTGGCTCTCAGGACCACGGTGGCCACCGCCTCTTGGTACTGTGGGGAGGAGGTGGCCAGGAGGGGAAGCGCGGCCAGGGGGATGTGGTCCTGGCTACTGCAGAGGCAGCCTTCATCGTAGCTGTATGGGCTGAGGCTACAGAGAGGAGGAGGAGGAGGAGGAATGTCAATCAAAGCTCTTCTGGGAAAAGCAGCAAAACAGGGAAGAAAATAGCAATATCTAAGTATAGATTCAAAAGTAAGATACGAAGAGTGGGGGGGAAACTAACCGGGATAGATCTGAGAAGGAAAGGGGAACAAGAAATGATATTCAACTGTTTTTTGGGTCTGTGGAAATACCACCTCAAGAAAATAAAAATCAGGAGCTGGAAGAGACACCACAACAATAGAAAAAAAGAAGAGGAGGAGAGGAGAGGAAGAGGAGGGAAGGACGATAGAGGTGAGGAGCGGAAGATGGAAGGGAGAAGGAGGGAGGGGAGGAAGAGGAAGAGTAGGGAAGAGGGAAGGGAAGGAGGAAGGGACCCATCCCACCTTCCAGGAAAACCAAGCCGCCACTCACTTGGAGACCAGAGAAAAGGCTTCGGAGCAGATGGCCGGACAAGGGACCAGCTTGATGGCGATCCGGCCAAGGGTGGCCGGGTAATGGACCCGGATGACCGTGTCGAAGGCGGTGGCGATGGTGTTGACGTCCCCCTGCTTGGAGCTCTGCTCCCCGCTCCCCGTATCCAGGATGGTGCCCCCGTGGAGGACCAGAAGGAGGACATGGACGGGGCTGGGCTGCGCCAGGGGAGGGGCCGCTTCATCCTGGAAAGGGGAGAGCGAAGGAGACCGGATTCAGATCAAGCGGATTCTCAAGGGACCTGCTGGAGAAGCAGGAAGTGGTGAGGGCAGGAGGTGGGTCCCATCAACCGGAAGCCCAGAGGAATCATACAATGCAATACAATAGCAGAGTTGGAAGGGACCTTGGAGGTCTTCTAGTCCAACCCCCTGCCTAGCCATCTCCCCTCTTATAGCTCCCGCAGCCTTAAGAAAGTTCCTTTTAGGATCTTTGGCCTGCCACACTTTCTATTATTCGACTAGGCCTCCTCTGTTGTGGGAAAAATGGAAGCGTGGGATTGTATGGAGTTAGACGACATGTAGCCATAACAACATTCCTTTCAAAAAACCAAGGTCATTCCTTTGTCTCAGCATCTCTGCACCTGACCGGAACTAGATGGGTGGAAATGCCAGCGTGGCAGCGGGAGATTGGACCACGGGATGGACTTGTGGGTGTTGGGGGCAAAGTTTTCAACTTTCAGCTGGGTGGAAAACCCAGGAAGCTGTCAGATTCGGGTTTTCCACAGATTGTACCAACATGTCTCTCTTATTAAATTAGAACTTTGAGGAAAGCTCCGCCTTGGACTCTGATTTCATTCCGGATGATATTTGGAACGCTGACATAAACATCCTTCAAGATCCATCTCATCCTGGGCATCTCCACCTTTTTATTTTTTTTTTGAACTATTACCATCTGGCAGCCGGTACAGGGCAATAAAAAACAAGGACAAACAGGCTGAAAAACAGCTTCTATCCCAAGGCAGTAACCATATTAAATTCTACGCAGGGGTCTCAAACTCAATTTACCTGGGGGCTGCTGGAGGCAGAGTCTGGGTGAGGCTGGGCCGCATAAGGGATTCCACAGAGGTCCACTCCCCCTGCGGGTTGCACTAATATTATATTTTCATATCACGGTGGGGGCCACAAGATACCGTCCTGCGTCCAGAATGAGACCTCTGTTCTACGGTATAGTGCAATATCGGGTTTTCAATTATATAAAAAGTATAGGATGTGTGTGTGTTTTTAGTTTTATAGGTATAATGTACACTGAAGGCGGTGTTTAATTTCGCTGCGCCATGACAATAAAGTAAATTAAACCAAAAAAAAAAAATCCTCTGGGACGTCACTATGGACACCTGGACACCATGTGAGGCTTCAGGTACCACGGGCGAGAAGACAACACGTAAACACAGAGGAGGATCAGCTGGAAGGGTGACAAGAATAGATCGGAGTTTTTTCCCCCTGGAACCTGTTCGGTTTTTTCTGTACGGCTTCCAGCTTCCCCCGGGCACCTTGGCACCTTCACTGAACACTGTTCCCGCGACGTGTTTATCCTCCTTGCAATTAGCCAGACGTGTTGCGTAAAACTGGATCGGATTCCCGGAAACCCCTCCCCCCCCCGGGTTTTGCATGGAGAGGATAGAAAGGGACTGCTTGACGTACGGCCGCCCGGTTAGCGAATGTGCGAAGTTACGAGGCAATCCCCCAAGCGACTTCAGAGTTACAGCTGCCCCACTTCTTCCCCTATATAGTCACGTGAACCAGTGGTGGGATTGAAATTTATTTTTACTACCGGTTCTGTCGGGGTGGCTTGGTGGACGTGGCAGGGGAAGGATACTGCAAAATCTCCCTTCCCTCCCCACTCTAGGGGAAGGATACTGCAAAATCTCCCCTCCCCTCTCCAGGGGAAGGATACTGCAAAATCTCCATTCCCTCCCCTCTCCAGGGGAAGGATACTGCAAAATCTCCATTCCCTCCCCACTCCAGGGGAAGGATACTGCAAAATCCCCATTCTTCCCTCACTCCAGGGGAAGGATACTGCAAAATCTCCCTTCCCTCCCCACTCCAGAGAGTAGATGGGGGCGTGGCCAGCCAGAGGTGGCATTTCCCGGTTCGCTGAACTACTCAAAATTTCTGCTAACGGTTCTCCAGAACCTGTCAGAACCGGCTGAATCCCATCTATGACGTGAATGTATTTTTTGGGGGGTAACCAGATCACATTTATGGCCATTCACGTCCTCCTCCCCAATTGCACTGATTTGCAACTGGGCTCCCCCATTTAATCCTAATTCCCAGGGGGGGAAATTGGTTGCGTGTCGCCTCGACTTACGACTGCAACGATTTATCGACCGTCACTCTGGGCCCGCTTTCGAGGAGCCTCTTCCAGAGAACAAACCAAGCAGTTTTGGAGGCCATCTCTCAAGTCTTATGGACAGATCACGGAAGATAAGGGGTGCCGAATAGTTACGTTCATTTGCTGTTCAACAAGGGCAGGGCACGGGTTCAAACATTATACCTCAATAATGCTGAGTCTTTCCACGCTGCATCCCACATGGTATCCCGCAGCCGATTCAAGAGTTGGGTCATCTGGAAGGGGAAAAAATAGGCTTATGAATTGGGTCTACTCTTCTTGTGGCCCGCCAGTGGCCAGCGGAGGTGGCAGCAGAGTCAGAGAGTGAGGAGGGTTGGGGAGGAACCTGGGCTAGTCCTGGAATCTGGGGAAGGCTCTGAGGAGGGCTCTGTGTCGGAGGCAGAGAGGGGGACAGGGCCCTATGACAGTTATCAGCTGCCTCCGGAGTCAGACATCAGTGAGGCAGAGGAACAGCTGGAGCCTGTTCCCAGTGTGCACAGAGACGAAGGGAACAGCTAAAGAACAGGGGCCGACTTGGGAGGAAGGCCACAGGTGGACGATGAAGGGCCCCTCCCAGAGGGAATAAAAGAGGAGCGAAAGGGGAGTGGAGTTTGCAAGAAACAATTCATTCGTTCGTTTCAGGAGTGTGAAGATCTGTCCGTGAGTCTCAGAGACTCTGTGCCCAGCCTTTCCTTGCACAGCATCTCATTTGGGGAGCTACTGACATGGCAGCTTTCCAAGCGAGATAAGGTCTGTGGTCCTAAATACTCCTTTGAAAGACTGTTTGCCAGGCCTTTGGCTGAATGTCAAGGGGAGGAATTCACATTCGCCCTGGGTCCTTTTTTAGGAGAAGGGCGGGGTATAAATTTAATAAAATAAATAAATAAAATAAATAATAAAAGGGGTTTTGTCGGGACCAGGACACTGCCGCCTGCTTTTTGGGGAAGCCCAGGTTCAGAACAATTATCCTGCCAGGGAGATAAATGTCAGGAGTTAATCAGGAGAAAGATTTCGATTCATTGCCGCTTGACCCGCACCCAACACAATCACTTGCAAGATCTTCGGCTTTCTCGGGAAGAGTAGGCCAAGGTTGCCTGGTCACTTTAGGGAAGCGGTTACTCGCCACCGTTTCCACAACTCGTAAGTTGTGGAAAGCCCTGCATCCGAGAAGATTACAGCCTACCTGAGGCTTCATCCACTTCTGCCGTCTCGATCTTATCCATGAGATCGTTGGAACTCCATTTTGTAATCTCTTTCGGGAAGACCTCTTCGTTCTCAGAGATGTCCTCTAAGGAAGAGAAGAGAAGGGAAGGAAAAGGAAGGGAAGAGAAAAGAAGAGAATGCAGAAGAGAGGAACAGATGTAAGATAAGGAAAGGAAAGAGACAAGAAGAGAAGAGAATGCAGAAGAGAAGAGCAGACATAAGAGGAGAAGGAGGAGAGAAAAGAGAACAGAAGAGAAAAGAAGAGAGGAGCAGATATAAGATGAGGAGAAGGAGAAGAGGAGAGAAAAGAGAAAAGAAGAGAAAAGAAGAGAAGAGCAGATATAAGACGAGATGGAGAAGAGGAGAGGAGAGAAGAGAATGCAGAAGAGAAGAACGGATATATGAGGAGGAGAGGGAAGAGATGAGAAGAAAGGAGAAGAGGAGAGGAGAGAAAAGAAGAGAATGCAGGAGAAGAGAATGCAAAAGAGAAGAACGGATATATGAGAAGGAGGAGAGGGAAGAGATGAGAAGAAAAGAGAAGAGGAGGAGGAGGCAAGGGAAGGAAAAGGAGAGGAGAGGAGAGGAGAGGAGGGGAAGGCAGAGGAGGAGGAGGAGGAGGAGAAAGAGAAAGCCATTAAGGCATAAATATCTTAACATTCTATTTTTAATCGAATTTTTATCATCTGCCAGGCGGGCGTGGGTTGAAGGGGGGAAGGCTGACTCTCTCTCGTTGCCTTTTTTTGCTTTAATACCTTTTGCCCTTCCCAGCATCTTGGATCTCCTCCCCCCCCCCCCCCCCGCCCTACTTAAAACCCACCCACCATTAAAACTTCCAAAGCTCCCCAAAAGTTTCAGCCAAGCCATTCCCAAACATTTCTCTCTTCTGGAAAGCAGCTGCCTGTCTGCCCAGAAGGGGCCAGAATTGCGGGCAAGAACCCAAAGTCCCAGGTCCCCCCCTTCCCCAACTAAGGGAACCCCTTTGGAAAGTGTGTGTGTGTGTGTGTGTGTGTGTGTGTTTGTTTGTCCCACCTACCGTGTGCATCAAAGAATTCCTCATCGGAGCTCTCCTCCGAGTCCCGGGCAATGCTTTGCATCCTCCACTCAGAGATATTATGGTGCGAGGGGCTTGCTAGGAGAAAGGACAGGGAGTTTATGCCCCCTTCTTCTCTTTAAAAATTTTTTTATTTTATTTTTAGTATAAAAACAAATAAAACATACATCCAGTTTCAATTTTGTGTAGCGTGTCGTTTGGTCACAAGTTTTTGTCCATCAATCTTTCCAGTTGCAAGAATAATTCCTAATTGCCCATCAAGCATAGCCAAGTATATCCCCATTGCTGGGCTGCTATATGCTAAATTAAAATTAGTGATCCTTCCTTTCAAACCACCTTATTTTCTTAAGTACTCTGCCGGCCAAGCAGAAAAAGTGTGTTTTTAATTTTTGACGGAAGGAGCGGAGGTCCGTAATTGTTCTAATATCGGGGGGAAGGTCGTTCCAGAGGGTTGGGCCCACCACAGAGAAGGCCCTTCCCCTGGACGTCGCCCGCTGGCACAGCCTAGTGGACGGCACCCGGAGAAGTCCCTCTCTGTGGGAGCGAATCGGCCGCAGGGATGTATGGGGCAGGATCCGATCCCGCAGATAGCTAGGTCCCGTGCCATGGAGCTCTTTGAAGATGATAACCAGCACCTTGAAGCGCACCCGAAAGACGACAGGCAGCCAATGCAGCTCGCGCAGGAGCGGTGTTACATGGGAAAACCTAGAGTTTACTAAAATTCTCCCCTATTTTGTTAAACAACCTCCATCAACATTCCGCCAATCTTCTTCTTGAGGCCCACAGCTCTCTTTTCCCCCCGGCTTGGGGTCCCCCAACTCACCTCCTCTTTTGGAAGAGGATTTGGAAGACGTTGACCATTGCTTGGTTAGCACTCGCCCCGGCAAAGGTTCCTCGATATTGCTGGCGCCATCCACCCCCTCGGTGGATGGAGGTATGGCCTTGGATTCCCCATTGCGCTCGTTCAGGGGGTCTTGAGGGAGGTGAGCTTCGAGATCGGGCTCGGTGATGCTGAACTGGGCCATCTTCTGAGCCAGCATCAGCTGGGCCTCCTTCTCCAGCTGCCGGATGTCCTCAATGGTCAGCCCGTACCATTCGTCCTGCCAACACCACGCCTGCCGATGAGCCCTTACCATGACTTTCCGTAAACCTGGATGTGGGGGGAACCAAAGTCAGCCATCATCAACCGGCTGTCTTGGGTTCGTGTTAAGGCAGGGGTGTCCAAACTTGGGAACTTTTAAGACTTGTGGACTTCAACTCCCAGAATTCCCCAGCCATTTTTGCCCGCCCCAGTCTCCGGAGACTTTCCCCGCGCCATCCAATTCCGGTCAGGTGCAGAGAATCAGAGACAAAGGATGACCTTGATTTTCTAGAAAGAATGTTGTTATGGCTACATCTCATCCAACTCCATACAATCCTCCCATTTTCCCACTGTCGAAAAGGCCTAGTGGGATAACAGAAAGTGTGGCAGGCCAAAGACCCAAAAGAAAAGATGGCGGCAGGCCCGAAAACACGACTTCGCAACTAACAGCGAGGAGGCTGAGCCGGGACGCCCCCCCCCACCTCCCCCGGCCCTAAAAGAACGGAACTCAAGGCGGAGACCCCTGAGACCAAAGACTCACCAACGTCGTGGATGAAGCGCTCGATTTTCGACTGCATCCCCCAGTAGCGGAATTCCACTTTGCAGAGTTTGTAGGCACACATGAAGGGACATCGGCCGGGGTTCTCCTTGTGCTCTTGGATCCAGTCTTCTGCCAGGGGGCCCCTGGAGGTCTTGGCTGACTTAAAGACCCTGGGGTCCTCCTCGGATTTGTAGTCGTGGGGCGGGACGGGATCCTTCACAATATCGATGGGATCTAATGCAAAGGGAGGGAGGAGGAACACGCAGAATAAATGCGCCCGAGCCACAACTGTCCCTCAACCACCAAACTGCGCATGCAACACCTCCTCCCTCCGCTGCCCCCCGCCCCTCCGCATGCGCGCACGGCATTCTTGGGGGCTGGGGAGGGCGAAAACTCACCCAGCACCGTCTGCCTCTTCTCTGCCAGGGAAAGGTTGAAGACGTTGGCTTGCTCTCCTGAGTCAGGTATATAATAGGTTTCGATATCGATGGAGAATTTCTCCACAAATGGACAGGTGTACCTGAGGATGGAGGAGGAGCAGAAGAAGAGCAACCCAAAAGCTTAGGTTAAAAAACTCTTCTCCTCCAAACGTGTCAGAGCCCTCCCTGTTCTGACCGAGGCTTCCTCCCGAGAGCCTGAAGCCAACGACAAAAATTTTATTAATTGACTTTGAATTCTGCTCCTTCCCATCCAGCAAAGTCTTTCAAGGGAGGATTTACGGTCACAGACCTCATCTGGCTTGGAGAGCTGCCAGGCTTGATCTATGCAGAACTTGGCCAGGAGTCTCAGAGAGTCAGGAACCAATGAAGCGAACTAATTGCCTCCTGCAAACTCCACTCCCCTGTCGCTCCTCTTTTATTCCCTCTGGGAGGGGCCATTCATCGTCCCCCTGTGGCCTTCCTCCCAAGTCGACCCCTGTTCTTTAGCTCTGCCATTCGTCTGGCCACAATGCACATGCGCACACTGAGAATAGGCTCCAGCTGTTCGTCTGCCTAACTGATGTCTGAAGGCAGCTGATAACTGTCAGACGGCCCTGGTCCCCTCTCTGCCTCCGACACAGAGCCCTCCTCAGAGCCTTCCCCAGACTCCAGGACTGGCCCAGGTTCCTCCCCAACCCTCTTCGCTGCCTGAATCGGCTGCCAGCTTAGCCGGCGGGCCACACCACCAATGGGGTAAAGATGCGAGAGGGAAAAAATCGCTGAGTGGTACCTCGTCCTGGTGTAAGGATATGCATTCCAGGATTCCTCTTCGACTCGGAGAGCCGCCTTCGGGAGTATCGATCGGAACCAGCTGGGGATGTGCATGCCAATATGGTATACTTTGTGGGTGTATTGCCCATCGCCACCTGGCCCATCGATATACGGGCGGTTTTCCAAAATCTCGACGCCGCTGCCTTCGCCATAAGTCTCTTCCCGGCTTTTTTTCTAAAATTTGAGAAAGAGATTTCCATTATTGTCTTTTTCTTTCTTTTTTTTTTCCGTTTCTGCTATAATTTTGCATCAGTGAAGTTAAAGCCAATTTCGTTGTATTGAAGTACAATGACAATAAAGATTATATTTAAACTTATATACTTATTATTCTTTTTTTATATAAAGTGTTGTTTTTTTCCATTTTCGTAACAAGTACAATTCAATACAATAGCAGAGTTGGAAGGGACCTTGGAGGTCTTCTAGTCCAACCTCCTTCCTTCCTTCCTTCCTTCCTTCCTTCCTTCCTTCCTTCCTTGATCAGCTGAGCCAGAGAAATAATCTATCTATCTATCTATCTATCTATCTATCTATCTATCTATCTATCTATCTATCTATCTATCTATCTATCTATCTATCTATCTATTTATCTATCTATCTATCTTTATCTCTCCTATCTATCTATCTATCTATCTATCTATCTATCTATCTATCTATCTATCTATCTATCTATCTATCTATCTTTATCTCTCCTATCTATCTATCTATCTATCTATCTATCTATCTATCTATCTATCTATCTATCTTTATCTCATCTATGTATCTATCTATCTATCTATCTATCTATCTATCTATCTATCTATCTATCCCTGTGTGTCACACACACACACACACACACACACACACACACACATATAATGTCACAACACCTGGTAAGCCCCAATTAAGGAAGGGAACAGAACTGCTTCCCTTGTCTGTCTTTCGGCTCACCCTAGGAGCCCTCCAGGCAGAAAGCTATTTTTTCGTTGCCTTTGTTATATTTGTGTTGCATTTGTCAAATGAACTGTGCATAAGAGTTGTGAAGGCAACGCTATGTTTATAAAAGAAGTTAAAATACGTAACAAAAAATTTAAAAACGTTGTCTAAAAAAAGCAAGCAATTAAACGAATAATAACAACAACAACAACAACAACAACAACAACAGCAACAGAAGCCTGGTTTTATTCCCCCTTTCCCTGCTCCCTCCCTCCTTCCCTTTCATTGGTGTTTCGTAAGTGATTTTAAAGTGGCTGCCACTTTGGGAATTAAAGACAAGCTGAGATCGGAGTTATGAATCGACTGTCAAAAAAGAAAAGGCTTCAGTTAATGACCTTTTCTTTTGGCAGGCAAACAAGACGAAGAGAAAGCGACGTTTAACACACACAAAGGAAAGAATGATTAATAAGGAGGAGAAAAGGGGAGGGAGGGGGGGGGCAAAACAGGGCCAAGAAAGGGAGATTAAACTTTACAACGTTGACTTGAGGGCCACATAAAATTCCGCAGAGCCATAAAAGCAGCGGCGAAGGAGGCGAGAGAAGTTGGGGAAGGAGGAGACGTTTATAGGACGGCAAAATAAAATAAATCTGGTAATTTTGGAAGACTCTGCTGCTACTGATCTTGTAACCCTGAGAATAGCCAGGAGTAAGGGAGGCCGGTCACAGCTCTTCCCAGTTAACTGCTTTATGGAAGTGGGAGACTTCCCCTTTTCAGCAGAAAAAAAAGGCAGCCAAATAATAAAAAAGCTTCCATTCACCAGTCCATTCCAAAAGGAAAGGCCATCCTTTGGGAGCGATGCTCCTTCGTTTACCTGTCCATTACACCAGGTGAACCTTTGGTCGGTTGTTGCAAAACAAATCTGAACAATGGCTACTGGGGGAAGGGACCTGGCTGCAAAGCCACCATTCCTTCTGGTTCTCTTAAAACACCACAACAAGCAGTGGGGAGGGAGGGAAGGATGGAGGGAGGGGAGGGGAAAGGACAGGGAAGGAAAGGAGGAAAAGAAAAGGGAAGAAAAGGAAAGGAGGAAAAGAAAAAGGAAGGGAAAGGAAGAGAAGGGAAGGAAGAAAAGAAGAGGAAGGGAAAGGAAAGGAGGAAAAGGGAAGGGAAGGAAGGTTCCCCTCGCACATATGTGCCAGTCGTTCCTGACTCTAGGGGGCGCTGCTCATCTCCGTTTCAAAGCCGAAGAGCCAGCGCTGTCCGAAGACGTCTCCGTGGTCATGTGGCCGGCATGACTCAACACCAAAGGCGCACGGAACACTGTTCCCTTCCCACCAAAGGTGGCTCCTATTTTTCTACTGGCATTTTTTACGGGCTTTCGAACCGCTAGGTTGGCAGAAGCTGGGACAAGTCACGGGAGCTCCCTCCATTACGCAGCGCTAGGGATTCGAACCGCCGAACTGCCGATCACCCTTTCCGATCGACGAGCTCAGCGCCTTAGCCCCTGAGCCACCGCCTCCCAATCCTTCCCTCAAAGAGAGGGGGAAACCTCAGCCACCCCACCCTCCAGGTGGCCTCCAGCGTCTCACAACGTAGACACTCTCCCCCACCCCCCCGCCGCTCCTCGAATGCTGGAGTTCCAGGCCAAACGGGGACTCGGCTATAGCAACAGCATGAAGTGACTCAGAAGAAAAAAACCCAGGGAGGCCGAGAACTCATGATGGTGAAAAGAATCGGAGCCACTTAAAAAGCTTTTATGGAAATCCATCTCCGGGCGGAGGGAGGTCGACCGAGGCTGGGCTCAGTCTTTCCGCGCACGGTCGAAAGAGCCACCCCGGTGGAAGTCAAAGAAGCCATCGGTCATCTGCTTGGGGACAGCCAAAAATAACCGGATGCGAAGAACAGCTGGCGCACAAGTCAACAAGGGAAACTGTAGTGACCTTTCCTAGGACGGCAGGGGGGCTTGCAGGAGGGACACAGAATAATAGAGTTGGAAGTGACCCCCTGAAGGTCTTCTAGTCCAGCCCCCTTGCTCAAGCAGGAAACCTTATTCCAGGTCAGGCAAATGGCTATCCAACATCTTCTTAAAAACCTCCAGCGAGTCCCTTTGGGGAGAGGGGGCGGTTTATAAATCGATATAAATTTGAATTTGAATTTGAAGCATTCCCAACTTCTGGAGGCAAGTCGTTCCGCGGGTTAATTGTCTCCTGCATGGTCTCCTGCAAACTCCACTCCCCTTTCGCTCCTCTTTTATTCCCTATTGGAGGGGGGGCATTCACCGTCCCCCTGTGGCCTTACTCGTTAAGTCCAGCTAATTGTCTCCTGCAAACTCCACTCCCCTGTCGCTCCTCTTTTGTTTCCTCTGGGAGGGGCCGTTCACCGTCCCCCTGTGGCCTTCCCCCCAAGTCGACCCTTGTTCTGGCCACTCTGCGCCTGCGCACACTGGGAACGGGCTCCAGCTGTTCTTCTGCCCCACCGACCTCTGACTCCGAAGGCCGCTGATAACTGTCCGTTTTCAGCTGCGATGGTCTCCTGCAGCCCTCTGTGAAAATGGAGCTCCTGGAGGCCGTATTCAGGGGCAGCAAACAACGGAGCCGCGCCCAGCCAGGAGAAACATGGGGGCCGGGGTGCGCCTGTCGCAGAGGCAGACGATTTGCCAAGTCTAGCATCTCACAAAAACACAACTGGAAATGTGTCAGACACCTAGCTGGGGACGCGAGCTCCTTTCGCGGAGAGAGAGAGAGAGAGAGAGCGGTAATTAAGCAAATGCCTAAAGCCAACACCTTGCTACTAATGGTTTCTGGCAGAGTCTCCCCCGTCGCGGAACATGCTCGGCAGCCCGAGAACTCTAGGTAAACACGAGGCTGCGGCGCTCGTCTTGTTTGCCGTGAACGATCTGAATCGATCCATCAATCGATTGCAGTTTGCAAGAGGGATTATCTTCTTCAGATTAGGGGGCTTGGGAGGGCGCACAGCCCCTAAGAACCAGGCAGAGGTCAGTGCAGTGCAGTGAACGCTTGTGTTGCTGCCGAGAGTCTCCCACTTCGGGGTCTTTTTGTGGGGGTTGTAGGGGGGCAGAAATTCCCACTTGGGGTCTGCTTCGGCCTCCTGGTGGGGGGCTTTGGGCGAAGGCTGGAGGGAAGCGCAGCTAGTGGCAAAGAGCCGGAGGGCCTGATGTCTGACTCATTGATGCCTGACTCCGAAGGTAGCTGATAACTGTCGGACGGCCCTGGCCCACTCTCTGCCTCCGACACAGAGCCCTCCTCCGAGCCTCCCCCAGACTCCAGGACTGGCCCATCTTCCTCCCCAACCCTCCTCACTGTCTGAATCTGCTGCCAAATTCTCCGGCCACTGGAGGGCCAAAACAATTCCTTGGAACGCTGACACCGTCAATCAAACCTTTATCATGGTCCTAGAGCGGCTTAGAAAGTGCGGGATACGAACAATTCACAATTTTGAAAACGACACAGGATCTCTAAGAGGTCAAGAGATCACAGACGCCAACCGGCTTCTAAATTTCAGCCTGGAAGCTGTTTTGTGCTCCACCAGGGATGGTCAGGATGGTCAAACAAGGAATTGTTTTGGTCCCTGGGAGCTTCCGAGAAGCGCAGCTGTTACGCGATGCTTCTAACCTTTGGCAGGTATGACTGTCCTTCCCAGCCGTCCTTCTCAGAAGAGTGACAGGTGGCCTGGGTCGAGGGCGGCCAGTGGAAATCAGCCGCAGTGGACACCCATGCTTGTGGCAGCGGCAAGACGAGGTCCACCTTGGGGGAAGCTCAAAGCAGACGGCTTCGAGATCCCTACGAGCCATCGGCTCAACCTCCCAAGGGCAAGAGATGCATATGTATTTTTCCCCCCAAGTCCTTATTACGGGAAGCCATCTGGAACAGACTTGGCGGTATTTCTCCCAAAACATAGATAAACAGCAGGCTTTCAAGAGGCATTAATTGATGTCCTAGTTCGGGAGGAGCTCGGATCGGATTTCTCTATGGAAAGCTGGAAACTGTTCAGAGGGTTTCAAGATGGGTGGCCACCCATTAGATAGTTTAAAAATGGGGATTTCAATTGGTTTTAGCGCAGGTTTGAATATTTAATAGGTTTTTAAATTTTGTATTTTGTGTTATTTATATGCTATTTTAAATTCCTGTGCGCCGCCCTGGGTCCTTTTGGAGAAGGGCGGGATATAAATCAATACAATACAATAGCAGAGTTGGAAGGGACCTTGGAGGTCATCTAGTCCAACCCCCTGCGCGGGCAGGAGCCTTATACCATTTCAGACAAATGGCTATCTAACATCTTTTTAAAGACTTCCAGGGTTGGGGCATTCACAACTTCTGGAGGCAAGCTGTTCCAGAGGTTAATTGTTCTAACTGTCAGGAAATTTTATTTAAATCAAATAAAACTCTAAACTCTAAACATGGCGGGGGGACAGGGAGGGAGAAAAAAGCACCTCAAAAGGATTTGGCACTCTACATGGGGCTTCCCTTGAGGTGCACCCGGAGACTTCAGTTGGTCCAGAATGCAGCCGCGCGAGCAATTATGGGAACCGCTAGGTTTACCCACGTAACACCGCTCTTGCGCGAGCTGCACTGGCTGCCTGTTGTCTTCCGGGTGCGCTTCAAGGTGTTAGTCATCATCTTTAAAGCGCTCCATGGCTCGGGACCTAGCTATCTGCGGGATCGGATCCTGCCTCATACATCCTCACGGCCGATTCGCTCCCACAGAGAGGGGCTTCTCCGGGTGCCGTCCACTAGACTTTGTCAGCGGGCGATGCCCAGGGGAAGGGCCTTCTCTGTGGCGGGCCCGGCCCTCTGGAACGACCTCCCTCCCGACATTAGAACAACCACGGACCTCCGCTCCTTCCGCCTAAAACTAAAAACACATCTTTTCTGCTTGGCCGGCCTAGGGTAGTCTCTCTGCTATAGGGTTTTTATTTAATTATTGGGTATTTTAGTGTTTAATGGGATTTTAGCACAGGTATTAGATTTAATTCGTTTTTATGCTATGTTTGTATATTTATTGTTTTATTTTTTCCCTGTGCACCGCCCCGAGTCCCTGTGGGGAGAGGGAGCGGTTTTACAAATTAAATATATTATTATTATTAAATATATTATTATTAAAGTTTATTTGTTTACTAGCTGATAATCCAGCGTTGTCTGGGTATTTATATTTATAAGGAGGGAATGTCCAGAGCAAACATAATTTCTAATGTTGTTAATCCCGGAGGATTAACCTGGGGTGGCCAGCCGTCAGAGCGGCAGGCAGCAGAGTCAGAGAGTGAGGAGGGTTGGGGAGGAACCTGGGCCAGTCCTGGAGAAGTCTGGGGAAGGTGACCCCCCCTTTGAGAAAGGTCGATCTGCAGCACATGATTGCGCATCATTTCCTTGGGGACCGAAAGAATTTAGGCTGCAAAGCTCTCGCGACAAATTCTCTTCCCGCACGAGAAAGGCCTCAGATGGTTTAAAAAAAAAAAAAAAAAAAAGGGGACGGGGGTCCCTAAAATCTAATCAGGAAAAAAATCAATACGAGGGCCGGATCTGCACTCGAGCCCAGAGTGCATTAAATCCTCCGCTGTGATGTGAAATTAATACTAATTGATGGAAACGGTTAGCCGCACCTTCCTGGCTGGCCAATTATCTATAGGGCAGGTTTCCAAAAAAAATTCCTCACGGAGGGAACTGGTGTGGGGGAGGGAGAGGCAGGCCACCCCCCCCAGGGGAATTCTGGAGGGGAAAGTGAATAAAGCAGATAATTCATTCCATTTTAGTCCAAGAAAAGCAATCTCTGCAGAGAGAGAGAGAGGGGCAGCGTATCCATTTCATAAACGAAATAAAATAGAATAAAATCCCGCCCTGCAGCCGAGGTTTTTTTCTCTTCAATCCGAAGGAGCCAAGGACCACCCTGTGGTCTCTTGGCGGCGGCTGCCGCTCGTCCCAAATGCCTGGAGGAGTTGCTCTCACAGCGCTGCACAAATTCTCCAGCTCCTTACTCCAGCTGTAAGGAAGGCAGGAAGGAAACACTCTGGTGTTGTTTCTAGCCTCATCTTACAGTACAATACAATACAGTAGCAGAGTTGGAAGGGACCTCGGAGATCATCTAGTCCAACCCCCTGCCTAGGCAGGAAGCCCTATACCGTTTCAGACAAATGGTTATCCAGCATCTTCTTAAAGACTTCCAGCATTGGGGCATTCACAACTTCTGGAGGCAACTTTCAGTTCCACTGATTCATTATAATAATAATAATAATAATTTAATATTTATAAAACCGCACCCTCTCCCCACGGGGACTCGGGGCGGTGCACAGGCAGAATAAAAAACAATACATACATACAAAACAATTCTAAAAACAAATTAAACAAACCTGCGCTAAAATTTCCCCATTTAAAACTAAACAATACTGATTCCAATAAAAACCCCAAAGACAGAGAGACTTATCCTAGGCCGGCCAGACAGAAAAAGTGAGTTTTTAATTTAAGACGGAAGGAGCGGAGGTCCGTGGTCGTCCTGATATCGGGGGGAAGGTCGTTCCAGAGGGCTGGGCCCACCACAGAGAAGGCCCTTCCCCTGGGCGTCGCCCGCTGACAATGTCTAGTGGACGGCACCCGGAGAAGTCCCTCTCTGTGGGAGCGAATCGGCCGTGAGGATGTATGAGGCAGGATTGTTCTCACTGTCAGGAAATGTCTCCTCAGTTCTAAGTTGCTTCTCTCCTTGATTAATTTCCACCCATTGCTTCTTGTCCTGCCCTCAGGTGCCTTGGAGAATAGCTTGACTCCCTCTTCTTTGTGGCAACCCCTGAGATATCGGAAGACTGCTATCGTCTCCCCTAGTCCTTCTTTTCATTAAACTAGACCTACCCAGTTCCTGCAACCGTTCCTCTTATGTTTTATCCTCCAGTCCTTTTGTTGGTTGCCCTGCTTACAGAAACCGCCTCTCTGCTTAACCCTGATTCCATTGTCACCGCTAAGGCGAAGCGCCCATCAACCCGAGTGACATTGAGCTGGCCACGCCCAGCCAGTCACTTGACTGCCGAGCCACGCCCATCCAGGCTGGTCATCCGGGCAGAGAACCATCTGTTCAAGTATTTGAATCTCACCACTGAAATAAGGGTTAGTTAGTAAGTAAAGTAAATTACTTAGTTAGTAAGTAAGTAAGTAAGTAAAGGTGCCTCTCGCACATAAGTGCCAGTCGTTCCTGACTCTAGGGGGCAGACCTCATCTCCGTTTCAAAGCCGAAGAGCCAGCGCTGTCCGAAGACGTCTCCGTGGTCATGTGGCCGGCATGACTCAACGCCGAAGACGCACGGAACGCTTGTTCCCTTCCCACCAAAATTTGTGGTTCCTATTTTTCTACTGGCATTTTTTTTTTTACGTGCTTTCGAACTGCTAGGTTGGCAGAAGCTGGGACAAGGAACAGGGGCTCCCTCCATTACGTGGTGCTAGGGGTTCGAACCACCGAACTGCCGACCTTTCTGATGGACAAGCTCTGCCTCTGAGCCCCTGAACCACCGGGTCCCACCAGAAAGGGCAAAACCGAGCGAGAAACAAAATCGTTTTAAAAATAGCAGCCGGGATCTATAAAGTAGAATTTTAAATGCCGAAGGAACGCGAGGGAGCCAGGCCAATCTCCCTCTCAGGGAAGGCGAGCATTGAAAAGACAGTTCTTGAATAAATGCATAGCTTAAATAGTTTCTTCTTCTTCTTCTTCTTCTTTATAAGACAGGTTTCGCGAGCCCGCTGTTCAATTTTTCATCCTTTGCGGGCTTCCACCTCCCCCGCCCTCCTCCTGCTTTCTGTTTTTTAATTTAAACATCTAATTTAAATTTGAAGAGGACGTAATCACTGCTCGTTTTTCAAAAGGGAACCCGTTTGGAGTGAAAATCCAAGGGGAAGCAAGCAAGCAGCTTCGATTGGCGGTGGGAGGTGGGGGGAACGACACCGGTTGACGGAGTTGGTCTTCAGGCCGTTTCTGTCCTAACCTAGGCTTCCTTAGACGGTAAAAATCGCACGCTTAGTCCCCAAAACCCTCTTTTTATTTCAACGCGCAGCCCGTAATGAGTCGCAAATAGTTTGTAAAGAGCCCGACAGTAGCACCCAACTTTCTCTCGCTGCCAAAGGCCTAATTGGCAGTTTGCTTTGCAAGGCTGCATGGAGCACAGAGTCAAAACGGAGCTTCAGAATTTAAAGCGAACAGCACGAAGTTGCTTCCCGCAAAGGCTCAGGTGCCTTTGCGCCTCTATTATGTCTTAATGGAGAGGCCAGTCATCTCCAAGCCTTACTCCCAAGTCGACCCTTTTGTCTTAACTATTATTTTTGTAGAAGGACGGGGGGGGGGGGCAGAGTCAAGCAAGGAATTAGCCTGGAACCGTTATGTTCCCACAGGGAGTTGGAAGTCCAACCCCGCTTTTAATTCCGTGGACTCTAATCTGGCACCAATTTAGGTCTGATCGTCAGTTGACTTGGTTCTTCTGCCATTCTTTATTGCATGAGTAACATATCAGATTAAGTGGCGCTTAATAAATCAGATTAAGACTAGATTCGTTGACTAGATTTGTATGCAATTCTCTCATTCGATTCTTCACTGCATGAGAGAGAGAAGGAGATAGATAGAGATATAGAAATGACAGGTAGGTAGGTAGGTAGGTAGGTAGGTAGGTAGGTAGATGGAAGACAGAGAGACTGAAGGAAGGAAGTTGGAAGGAAGGAAGATAGATATAGATAGAAGACAGAGATAGAAGGAAGATAGATAGAAGGGAGGAAGGAAGGAAGATAAATGGAATAAATAAATAAATAAATAAATAGATAAATAGATAGAAGACACAGTTAGAAGGAAGATAGATGGAAGAAAGAAACAAAGAAAGAGATAGAGATAGAGATAAATAGAAGACAGTAAGAAGGAAGATAGAAGGAAGGAAGATAGATGGAAGAAAGATAGATATAGATAAATAGATAAGAAGACAGAGAGATAGAAGGATGGAAGGAAGAAAGATAGATAGATGGATGGAAGGAAGACAGAGATAGACAGACCAACTGCAATTGTTGTATCGCATGAGGAATACATCAGATTGGGCTCCCGATTCTTTCCGTCTGACAATTATTCCTATTCTCAGGGTTCCGAGGAAAGCAACCGATCCCAAGCGACCAAGGCACCCACCTGGATCATGTACAGCTGGGCGATCCGATATTCGTCGACGCTCATGGGCAGAGGAATCCGATACTCTTTTATGAGCATTTTGAAATCCGGCAGCCTTCGGATCCGGTCGGGAAGGCGAGCCAGGCGACCTTCTCACTGGCGGCCGCTTAAACAACAAGGAAGGCGGACATTTCCTGCAATCCAAGGGGGGAGAGAGAGAGAGATTGATTGATGGGTGGGAAAGTTTGCTTTTTTGGGGGGTGGGGTGGGGGGATTCTTGCCTGGAGCAAAGACCAAACCCGTCTTTCTTTTCCTTCCACAGAAATTTCCTGTTCCCTAAACTGGATCCAAGCCTGCAAACCCCCCCCCCCCCGATTTAATCTGTGAATTAATTTAATCCGGAATTAATGCATCTTTAAAAGGGGGGGGTCCTTGGTGCTCTCCCTATAGCACTGATGATGTTCCCTAGTTGGGTCATGAAACGTCTGCACGAAAACAGCCCAGTTCAGAGAGCAGCAAGGACCCCATAGTTCTCCTCCTCCTCCTCCTCCTCCTCCTCCTCCTCTTTCTGCAAACCCCTCTCCCTTCTAGCACTGATGGTGTTTCCCAGTTAGGTCATGAAACGTCTGCAAAAAACCAGCCCAGTTCAGAGAGCACCAAGGACCCCCCACAGTCATCCTCCTCCTCCTCCTCCTCGTTGTCCATGGGATCGCAATGGGTCAGACACAACTTCCCAACTAGCAACAACATCAAAAGTCCGCCTAAGCGGGACTGTAATATCCAGGGCAATCCACAATATCGCTGTAATATCAAAAGCTGTCATATCAACAAATCAAGGCAGATAAAGGTTAGGAAGAACGGCGAGATGCCCCTTTAAGTCGGAGATGTTATTGAGGGACGTTTGACTCCCTCGCTGTTCCCTCACCCATCTTCTCATTATTCTGCCACAGCTAAATTGAGAAGGAAACATATATTCTGGTCTCTCTCTAATTTAATTTATTGATCAGCTCATAAAACTAACACACACACACACACACACATATATATGCTGGCATTGCTTGCTTCGGGTATTTTCCCGTGTATAAGGCATGGAAATGTTATTGCAACGTTTCGACAAGATCTCATTTGTCATCGTCAGGCTTTGGTCTGTGACTGTGATAACCGAAGCAAGCAATGCCAGCATACCTACACCCGTGAAAATCTACGAAAGCAAATACATACATACATACATACATATTTGCAAAGCGAGAAGCCGTTTGCAATCAATTCCCTCGGCTTTGCCAAAGTCTGCAAAAGCTTTTTTTTCCACCCCAGCAGATTCTGTCCTTTTTACTCCAGCCAACCACTCGAGCAGAACGTGGTTTTTGAGTTCTGCAAGTCAAGAGGGATTTTTGAAATCTCCAGCGGGGTGAGACGAAACCTTTCAAGACATATCTGGCCGCTGGATATCCTAGAAGATCCACGTTGCATTTCCTCACTTCTCTTTCCGGCTGACTGGCCGATGAATTCGTGATTTCACACGGAGACTCTCAAATCGGTATTCCTCAGCCCATTCTCGGCTACCCGGCGGCCTCCTGGCCCTCCCTATTTTGATGTCGAGCGATCTTTGGAAGAATGATTTAAAAACCCAAAAGGGATGGGGAAGATGAACGGGCCACGCTGCAAAAAAGATAAAAATAAACCCCCCTTTGGATTTTCAAGGGTTTTGCACCTTAGAAAACCAGAAGGGTCTACAAACTGTGGCTTTATGAATCTAAACTGGAGGATTTCAAGAAGAGACTGGACTGCCATCTGTCAGAAACGGGGTAGGGTCTCCTGCTTGGGCAGGGGACTGGACTAGATGACCTCCAAGGTCCCTTCCAACTCTGTTAATCTGAATCTATCTAAGATGATCAAAGGCCTGGAGGCTAAAACATACAATGAACGGTTGCAGGAACTGGGCCTGGCCAGTCTAGTGAAGAGAAGGACCAGGAGAGACAGGAGAGCAGCCTTCCAATATTTGAGGGGCTCCCACAGAGAGGAGGGGTGTGTAAATCTATTCTCCAAAGCCCCTGAAGGCCAGACGAAGAACAATGGATGGGAAACAATACAATACAATACAATAGCAGAGTTGGAAGGGACCTTGTAGGTCTTCTAGTCCAACCCCCTGCGTGGGCAGGAACCTTATACCATTTCAGACAAATGGCTATCCAACATCTTCTTAAAGACTTCCAGGGTTGGGGCATTCACAACTTCTGGAGGCAAGCTGTTCCAGAGGTTAATTGTTCTAACTGTCAGGAAATTCCTCCTTAGTTCTAAGTTGCTTCTCTCCTTGATTAGTTTCCACCCATTGCTTCTTGTCCTGCCCCCAGGTGCCTTGGAGAATAGTTTGACTCCCTCTTCTTTGTGGCACCCTCTGAGATATCGGAACACTGCTATCATGTCTCCCCTGGTCCTTCTCTTCATCAAACTAAACATACCCAGCTCCTGCAGCCGTTCTTCATATGTTTTAGTCTCCAGTCCCCTAATCATCTTGGTTGCTCTTCTTTGCACTCTTTCCAGAGTCTCCACGTCTTTTCTACATCGTGGCGACCAAAACTGTATGCAGTATTCCAAGTGTGGCCTTACCAAGGCACTATACAGTGGCATTAACACTTCACGTGATCTAGATTCTATCCCTCTGTTTATGCAGCCTAGAACTGTGTTGGCTTTTTTGGCAGCTGCTGCACACTGCTGGCTCATATTTAAATGGTTGACAGACCAAGGAGAGATTCAACCTGGAAATAAGGAGGAATTTCCTGACAGGGAGAGCCATCAACCCATGGAACAGAAGTTGCCTTCGGACGTTGTGGGAGCTTCATCCCTGGAAGCTTCCAAGAAGAGACTGGACTGCCCTCTGGCAGAAATGGTGTAGGGTCTCCTGCTTGGGCCGGGGGTTGGACTATCACGGGGTTGGACTAGATGACCCACAAGGTCCCTTCCAACTCTGTCAATCTGAGACTTTCCCTCCTGCTCCGGACTTCGTTTGTTTCGCAAGAATGACATGCTCTCCAAAATACGAAATGCGCCCGCACAGCCTCAGCATTCATAACGCGTTGCAATTATGGATTTCTTTCAAAAACCGGTGCCGCCCGAGGAATTAGACAGCGTAAGTGAGAAAACAGAGCCCTCAGCTAGGCGTTTTAACTCTAGTGACATGCATTAATGGGGGGAGCTATCAATAGGATAACTAGACTTGTGACACAGTTCAATTACTTTCAGACCAGGGAATGTGGCCTGTACATTATGCACCAGCATCCAGATGCTCTGAGCATCGGGCACAAATCTATATACCTAAAAGTGAAATACCACTCACGCCTTATCGGGAAATCGCCAGAATCATACAGCCTACAAACTTGAAATTTAGCACTTATGTTCCTCTTGGCTTCTAGGTGCTCGCTAAGAAAGGATTTTTCTTAATGACCATCAGATCGTTAGTAATTCTTATATTATTATTATTATTAATGTGCTCCGATGCGAAGGAGTTAGATGTTCTACTCCCCCTTCCCATCTCAAAAGAACTCTGTTCCAACTGCTACTTGGGCATGGCTGGTTTACTACTGGTTTTGCTGAGAGGGCATCCAGCAGTTCAAAAGCAGGTAAAAAATGCAAGTAGGAAAATAGGGACCACCTTTGGTGGGAAGGGAACAGCGTTCCGTGGGCCTTCGGGCGTTGAGACATGTCGGCCACATGACCCCGGAGACCTCTTCGGACAGCGCTGGCTCTTCGCCTTTGAAACGGAGATGAGCACCGCCCCTTAGAGTCGGGAACGACTGGCACAGATGTGCGAGGGGAGCCTTTACCTTGAAGCTCTTAATTTTTTTCTCGACACAAAGGAAATTCCAACCTTGTGTTTGGAATTCCCTGCAAGTTTTTTTTCCTCTGGAAGGCGAATATTTAATCAGGAAGAAGTATGGAAAAGAGCCAGAAAGAAAAAAAAAATAGCAAGTAGCTATTGAGGAGCTATTAAATCTCGTTACAGGTCACAGCCTAGTCAAATATTTCCTTGGAGCAGCAAAGCGTAAAAGAAACGAGAAAGACAAGCATCCCTCTTACCGGTCTCATAAATACGCCCAGATCGCATTTCCTTCACCAACGTTAATGGGGACTTATTCAAGTTTAGCCTGCCTGACATAAGAGAATCTTACCCGGGTTAAAAGGAGGGGCATTCTCTGACCTTGGTTGTTTTCTTGCAGATGTTGGATTGGATTGGATTGGATTGGGATTGGATTGGATTTATTGAATCGGTCGCCACGATGTAGAAAAGACGTGGAGACTCTGGAAAGAGTGCAGAGAAGAGCAACCAAGAGGATGAGGGGACTGGAGACTAAGACATATGAAGAACGGCTGCAGGAGCTGGGTATGTCTAGTTTGATGAAGAGAAGGACCAGGGGAGACATGATAGCAGCCTTCCGATATCTCAGAGGGTGCCACAAAGAAGAGGGAGTCAAAACTATTCTCCAAGGCACCTGGGGGCAGGACAAGAAGCAATGGGTGGAAACTAATCAAGGAGAGATCCTTCCTTCTCTCCTTCCCTCCCTCCTTCTCTCATTGCTTCCTTCCTTCCTTCTCTCCTTCCTCCCTTCCTTCTCCCCTCTCTCCCTCCCTTCCTTCAAATATCTCAGGGGCTGCCCCAAAGAAGAGGGAGTCAAGCTATTCTCCAAAGCACCTGAGGGCAGGACAAGAATCAATGGGTGGAAACTAATCAAAGAGAGAAGCAACTTGGAACTGAGGAGAAATTTCCTGACAGTGAGAACAATTAATCAGTGGAGCAGAAGTTGCCTCCAGAAGTTGTGAATGCCCCAACCCTGGAAGTCTTTAAGAAGATGTTAGATAGCCATTTGTCTGAAATGGTATAAGGTTCCTGCCCATGCAGGGGGTTGGACTAGAAGACCTCCAAGGTCCCTTCCAACTCTGCTATTGTATTGTATTGTATTGTATTGAATTTATATGCTGCCCTTCTCCCAAAGGCCATACAACGTAAGAAACACATAGTACAAAAGTTAAAAAGAGATCAAATAAAGAATCCAATAAGCAATAAGCAAATGAATTAACAATTTACACATGATATAAAATTAAATTACATTTGGAATTAAAATGAATAAGTTATTTTGTTCCGGCCAGGCCAGTTTGCTGAAAAAGCCAGCTTTTTAGGGCGCGCCGGAAGGACGGGAGGTCGGGAATTATGCGAAGATGTTTCATGACCCAACTAGGGAACATTATCAGCGCTAGAAGGGAGTGAGGTTTGTGGAGCAAAAGAGGAAGAGGAGGAGGAGGGGGACTGTGGGGTCTTTAGTGCTCTTGGAGCTGGGTTGTTTTCTTGTAGACATTTCATGACCCAACTAGGGAACATCATCCGTGCTAGAATGGCGTAAGGTTTGGGGAAGGAGGAGGAGGACTGTGTGGTTTTCTCTGAGCTTGGTGGTTTTCTGGCAGACGTTTCATGACCCAACTCGATAACATTATCAGTGCTAGTGGGGCTTGTGGAGTAGAGAAGGAAGAGAGCTGAATGTGACTTTGACTTTCTCCTGCCCTTCAGACCCACAAACGTGTCCGTTCCTCTCCCGATCTAATTTTGGACCCTTCGCCAAAGTGCAAAAGAATCGCAGAGCCTCATGTGCCCCAAAGGAGTTTTTTTTTAACAACTTCCTCCGTGTTCAGTTAAAAAGCCATTTCTACGCTTCAGTTCTCCCCCCTCCGTCGGTCGTCTTCCAATCCCAAATCTCCTTCTTCCTCCTGTGATTCCTTCCTCCCCCCCCTCCGGCTCCATGGAGTCTAAAAATACCTGGCTAAAAATATACACTAACAACAGAGAAAGAGAGAAGGGGGGTGAGAGAGGGAGAGAGAGAGAGAGAAAGAGAGAGAGAGAGAGAGAGAGAAAGAGAGAGAAAGAGAAAGAGAGAGAGAGAAAGAGAAAGAGGGAGAAAGAGAGAGAGAGAAAGAAAGAGAAGGAGGGAGAGAAAGACCAAAAGAGAAAGAGAGAAAGAGAGAGAGAGAAAGAGAGAGAGAGAGAGACAGACAGACAGAAAGAGAAAGAGAAAGAGAGAGAGAGAGAGAGAAAGAGGGAGAAAGAGAGAGAGAGAAAGAAAGAGAAAGAGGGAGAGAAAGACCGAAAGAGAAAGACAGAAAGAGAGAGAGAGAAAGAGAGAGAGAGAGAGAGAAAGAGAGAGAGACAGAAAGAGAAAGAGAGAGAGAAAGAGAAAGAGAGAAAGAAAGAGAAAGAGGGAGAGAAAGACCGAAAGAGAAAGAGAGAGAGAGAGAGAGAGAGAGAGAGACAGAAAGAGAGAGAGACAGAAAGAGAAAGAGAGAGAGAAAGACCGAAAGAGAAAGAGAAAGAGAGAGAGAGAGAGGGAGAGAGAGCTGAAAATAGTTTTTTAAAGGGTGGGAAGAAGGAGGAAGGTTTTCCCGAAATAAAACACGGCAGAAGCTCAAAAGGAGCATCCCAGAGGAGATAATCTGGAAGGCTGCTTCACCCAACCATCACATCTGGCTCCGAAGGAAGGCGATAAAAGAATCGATTCTCGGAAGATTCAATTGGTTTAAAAAAATAAATAAAACCCAGCTGCAAAAAGAAACAACAGGGGGGGGGGGGGGAAACCACTTCTTGGAAAAAAAGGTTATAAAACCAGAGCCTGGGATGGCAAGTATGCCCTGAGGATTTGCAGAGAGAAAAAATTAATCGTTCTTGAAATGAAAGGAAGATATAAGCTTTTTTTCATAGTTCTGGTCCTTTCCAACTCTAGTCATTCCTCTGATAGTTGTTGGCTTTGGGATTTTTGTTGTTCTTCTTGTTCTGACTCCGTCTTCCCAAGTGGAAGAAGGCAAGAAGCAATCTGGAATGAATCTGGAGAAACTTCCTAATTAACCAGTGGAACAGCTTGCCACCAGAGGTTACGAGTGCTTCCTCACTGGAGATTCTCAAGAACATTCAACCAATTTCGTTGTATGTATTTTGTACAGTGACAACAAAGATTATACCAAGAAATAACTGAAACGGTACAGGGTCCTCTGCTTGAGCAGGGGGCTGGACTAGAAGACCTCAAAGGTCCCTTCCAGCTCTAATCTGTTTGCTTGCTGTAGCGTCATTCCTCTGAGGGTTGTTGGGAGGGGGGTTTCCTCCATTAGGACAATATTTTAGGACAGGGGTCTGCAAAGTTGGCTCTTTTAAGACTGGTGGATTTCAACTCCCAGAATTCCCCAGCCAGCATAGCATAGCTGGCTGGGGAATTCTGGGAGTTGAAGTCCACCAGTCTTAAAAGAGCCAACTTTGCAGACCCCTGTTTTAGAAGATGCCAAAGAAGATGGAAAATATTTGCCCCTGGAGGGGTTAAAGTCCTACTTGAAAGCAATCAGAGGCGTAAAACCACACACAAGCATTCCCCAGGAAAACAGCATGAATGAATTTGGCCATTAAAAGTTAAGGAGTAGCAATGTTATTATTTCATCTTCCGCCGACTGATCTGAAGGACCATTTAAGGAACAATATGAACCAACCGGCTGAAAGTTTCAAAAGAATTAAAAACAAATAAATCACAAACCCTACATAGCTAAAATTTTCAGAATCCAATTCACGCTCCGTCGAGAATCCATTCCCTTGTCCTGCAAGTCGTCTTCATAACTAGGTCTATCTTGGATACCCAGGTTCCCCCAAAATAAGACCTCCCTGGATAATAAGCCCAATAGGGCTTTTGAGCGCTAAATTAAGCCCTCTCCGAAAATATCGCAACACAGCAGCAGCCGGGAAGTGACCACGCTCGCTGCCTCCTGCATCCCAAAAATAATAAGACCTCCCCGAAAATAAGGCCAAGCGCTTATCTCGGGGGTCAAAAGAAAATAAGACCCTTATTTTCGAAGAAACACAGTAGGTAGGTAGGCAGACATAGATAGATACGATGGATGGATGGATGGATGGATGGATGGATGGATGGATGGATAGATAGATAGATAGATAGAGATAGACAGAAAGATACACAGAGATAGATAGATAGACAGACAGACAAGATAGATACAATAGACAGACAGACAGATAGACAGACAGACACATTAGATAGACAGACAGATAGACATAGACACACACACAGAGAGAGAAACAGATAGACATAGATAGATAGATAGATAGATAGATAGATAGATAGATATAGATAGACTGATAGACAGATAGACATAGACAGACAGAGATAGATAGATAGAGAGAGAGAGAGAGAGAGATAGAAAATAGGTACATATAGAGATAGATAGATAGGTAGATAGATAGATAGATAGATAGATAGATAGATAGATAGATAGATAGATAGATAGATAGATAGATAGATAGATATAGATAGACTGATAGACAGATAGACATAGACAGACAGAGATAGATAGATAGATAGAGAGAGAGAGAGAGAGAGATAGAAAATAGGTACATATAGAGATAGATAGATAGGTAGATAGATAGATAGATAGATAGATAGATAGATAGATAGATAGATAGATAGATAGATATAGATAGACTGATAGACAGATAGATAGACATAGACAGACAGAGATAGATAGATAGATAGATAGATAGATAGACATAGACAGAGAGAGAGAGAGAGAGAGAAACAGATAGACATAGATGATAGATAGACAGACAGACAGACAGACAGACACAGAGATAGATTGATTTTCAAGGAAACATGGTAGCTCGAAGGCTTTCACAACACAAACAAGTTATCTACCAACAGTGTTACCTGTAAAGGTATCACAGGGACTAGAAACTTCAAAAAGAATCCTTTAATTATATTGCGGTTTGTTTGTTTTTGTTCGCTTTTTATGTTCCGTTTGGTATGTTTTGGATGGCCTGGCCCGCCATCCTTCAAACCTGATTTATCTCCTAGCCTAAATAACTGCCTGGAAGACAAGATTGCCGTTGATGAAACCAGGGAGGGTAACGGAGTCTCCCATAATTTAATCGCTGATTTGAGGCAAGGCCCCGGATTTCGCTGCGGAGCTCTAAATGTTTAATATCTGCGCCTTCACAAGGGTGACATTAACAGATTAGCAGCGTCTCCTTGTTCGCCGGGGAATGGAGCTTCGCATCCCTCCTTGAATTTAATTGTTCCGAGCACTCTCGGTCCAAAATGATTATATTTGTAAAAAATATTTTTATTAAACTGTGTTTCTTTTTTAAAAGGCAAAAAACAACAACAACACAGATCTGTGCAACATTTCCACCTCGCTATACATCCATTGTAAATGTACTTCTCCACCCTTAACAGATGAAGGGACCTTGCAGGTCATCTAGTCCAACCCCCTGCCCAAGCAGGAGACCCTACATTCTGTCTCTACCTAGGATTGAACAGATCGATGCTATGATATACATTCCTTCATCCACAATCCTCATTCCATTTAATCCATGTTTGAAAACGGCTGAAAACACCCCAAAAATGGCTTGAAAACCCTCCCACAACAGCCTGAAAACAGCCCCCCAAAAGGCTTGAAAACAGCTTGAACAGCCCAAAAAATGGCTTGAACCCCCCCCCCCAAAAACGGGCTGAAAACAGGCAAAAAACCAGGCATGCGCACACCAGCCAGCTGGTCTTTGTGCATACATGTGCTGGCACTCCAGCATTCGCACATGCATGCATGCATGCGTGTTCCGGTTTGGGCACTTAAGTGCCGAAAAGATTCGCCATTGCTGCCACATAATATTCGTTCAAAATTATTCGGCGGGACAGAAAGAAGGGATCTCACGGAAGCTGAAGGCGCCCCCCCACGCGTCCCCCAAAATGCTCCAACCATTCGTCTTGGGACTTTCAGAATCCTGCACATTTCTCTCTCTCTCTCTCTCTCACACACACACACACACACACAAATCCATCGTCTCTCCTCAACACAAACGGGTCCTGAAAAACGGCTGCAAACTCTGAACCGCCAGATGCAGCCCAGCCACTAATAACTTCTAAATAATGGATGGGCTGCCAAGATGCTTTCAGATGGCAAGAACACAGTGGAAGCCCGGAGGGAAATAACAACAGCGACGACGACGACAACACCACAAAAAAGCTCTGCTCATTGCCCAGATGCAAAGAAGGGAGGCTCGGAAATTTGAGAGAACCGGTTTGGTCGAGGCTGGAAACTGGGAGGCGGGGAGTTCTAGTCCCACCGTAGGGACAGAAGCCATGTGGGTGACTTTGGCCCTTGGCTTCTCGGCGCTCGCTAAGAAAGGATTTTCCGAAATGGCCATCAGTTCATTAGTATTCCTTATATTCTTCTTCTTCTTCTTCTTCTGTGGTTAATCTTTGGGGAGATGCACAGCCTTTGGGGCTGGTTGGTAGCGCAACAACTCGAGTCCTAACCAAGGACCTAGGAACCATCAAGGTAACGTCGGAGGATAGAAGCTGCTCCAAGCAGGGTGGCCCTTTGGAGAGTCAGAATGCTCAAGTCCGGCAAACCTAGAACCTCCACATAGCGAGGCAGCTCCCTAGGTCTTGCTCCAAGGGCTCCTATCACAATTGGGACAACACACAACTTTCTCTTCCACATAATTATTATCATCATCATCATCATCATCATGCTCTGACGTTAAGGAGTTAGGCGTTCTACTCCCCCTCCCCACCTGAAAAGAACTCTGTTCCAACTGCCACTTGGGCATGGGCGTGGCCAGCTGCGGGACTCAATCCAGCCTGCGGGCAGGGAGTTTAGACATTCTACTCCCCCTCGCCGCCGGAAAGGGAGAGAAGGGGATAACCTAGGAGAGACTTCCGTGGAGCCAGCCTGAGGGTCCGTTTGGAGAAGGGCGGGGTATAAATATAATAAATATAATATAATATAGGGAGAGAAGGGGAGGGGAAAGGATCAATGGGGCCAGCCTGAGGGAGAAAAGGGGAGAGGAGAAACCGAGTAACTACTCATTAATGTTCAAGCTTTAACTGTCAATTTATCAAGCCTGATCACATAGTTCCGTAGCGAAGAACGGGTATCTAACCGACTAGTTTTTATATATATGCTTGTGTCACAACACCCTGTTAAGCCCCAATTAAGGGAGGAAGCCTACTGCTCTCCTTTTCTGCCTTTCGGCTCATCACCAGAGACCATCCAGACAGAAAGCTATTACTTTCCGTTGTGTCTTTTTGTTTTTACATATGTGTTAAGTTTTGAGCTGATCAATAAATAAACAAGGGAGAGTAGGATGGATCTATTTCGAGCTATGAGATGAGGTCCGAATCCCAGTAAGGGTATGGCTAGCTGATGAGAGCTAAATAGCTCGAAATAGATCTATCCTAGTCTCCCTGATTTATTTATTGATCAGCTCAAAAACCACACACACACACACACACACACATATATATGTATTTTGCTTTGTCCAGATTCTTTCTCTGCTTACTCTCAGGAAATGCCTCAATTTCCCCTAGATAATTCAGGACGTGTGGCCTGGAAGGAGATACTCTTCCGACCAGCTTCTTGCAATATCCTTAGTCCCACCTTTTCCTTCCTTTGACAAAAGCAGGAAGCTGCAGTTTTTGCTGGCAAATTTTGTATTTAACTTCCCCAATTCCCAAAACCTCCCCCAAATGGCTTTAGTTATAGGCAGGAATGGAGAAAAATCTGTATGGTTCCCGAGAGAGGATCCATACAACCTGTCCCAAAAACCCCACCCATGCTATTATTATTATTATTAATATGAATACTGACTGTACCTTTTCATTCCACTCCGTTCTTCCTAGGGTGGAAGCTCAGAAGAGCCGACAAAATAATAGCATTTTAAAAAAATAAAAACAAACATCCCATCTGTGCAGAGGTGACCCTGGTTAAGGCAACCAAACCGGGAAATCCTGGATTAACCACAACAGATTACTTTGAGTCACTCTGATTCACCGCAAGACGCTGCAGTCTTCGTTATATTGCAAGGATGTTCTTGTGAAACTTCCTTCCAACTTTGCATATAAAGGTTTTCCTTGCACATCTGTGCTGGTCGTTCCCGGCTTTAGGGGGCGGTGCTCATCTCCGTCTCAAAGCCGAAGAGCCAGCGCTGCCCGGAGACGTCTCCGTGGTCATGTGGCCGGCATGACTCAACGCCCGAAGGTGCACAGAAACACTGTTCCCTTCCCACCAAAGGTGGTTTCCTGTTTTTCTCCTTGCATTTTATATGTGGCTTTCGAACGGCTAGGTTGGCAGAAGCTGGGACGAGTCACGGGAGCTCCCTCCGTTACGCGGCGCTGGGGATTCGAACCGCCGAACTGCCGATCGCCTTTCCGATCGACAAGCTCAGCGTCTGAGCCCCTGAGCCGCCGCATGTCCATTCTATGTCTGTTTTCTCCCATTCCCCACCCCCCCACACCCCTCCCTTCGAACCTCTCTCCCAGAGTCAGTTTTTCTTTTTAATGGTTATAATGCAAATATTTTCGGGAACTGGGGATTACCGAAACCCTCTTGGCACAGGCATTCCAGCCTCCAGCCTGAGTAGGACGCCGAGTTCTCCTTGTGTTTGCATTCCCGGGAGATTCTGCCAACATTTAAATCAATTATCTAAATTTACGTCAGACGTATCTGGCTGAAGAGCCCGGTGCTCAATGAACAGCTGCCTGATTAAACACGGGGACAGAAGCAGAGGGATTAGAGGCTCCCAGCTACCGTTCTCTCGTATAAAATGTGGCGTCTCAGTTGGGAAGGAATTTCATTTATCGGGGGGGAAAACCCCCAAAGGTAGGCCTTGGCTTCGTTTAGTGACTCTTTCGTCCCTCTGCTGCGGCTCCCCGTCGCGTAATCCCACCACATTTCCCACAGAAAACACCGGGAGCCACAAAACCTGGGTAGGCGTGTCTGGGAGGGATGTGTGTCATGTGACTGGGTGGGAGAGAGTGACGTCGAGTTGGCCACGCCCCCACCCAGGTTTTGTGGCTCCCGGCGTTTTCTTTTCTGTGGGAAATAGGTCCCAATGGCTCTTTGCGGGTTCGGAGGCTGTGGATCCCTGGATCTGGGGGTTCGGCCCAGAAATCCCAACTTCTGCAGCTTCCGGAGCTCTCCCTGGTCCTGAAGTCGCATCTCAGTTGCATCTTTGCAAGCTTCACGCCTTGTTCCCAACCGGCTTTTCTCCAATGCTTGGTTTGCTGAAATCAGAACGCAACCAGGATTCGGGAGGGCAAGGAACAGGAGCCTTGGATCGGCTAGGGAATTCTGGGCTGTTGAAGTCAGCCACAGAATTCTGGGAGTTGAAGTCCGCACCTCTTCCAGCGGCCCAAGGTGGAGAGCCACCGCTCTGAAGGGCCCTTTGCAAATCTGAGCCACCTTTGTGGTGTGGAAGCTGGAAGGGCTTCAACGCACGTCCACCACAGTTGCACAAACATGCACCAAGGAACAGGCTCCAGGGAGCTGCCGTTGGCTGCCAAGACGGCTGACTCCCATCGCAGAATCCTGGCACAAATCTCGACATGTTCGGCTGGCCAGTGGCTCCATTCCAAAATTCAAGGCTTGGCACGACGTTTTGTGAGATGTGCCCAGGTGGGGTGTGTGTGTGTGTGTGGGAGTGAGGAGGAGCAGGGAATGATGAGAAGTGCTGTGACCGAGGCTTCCCGAAAGCAGGAAAAAAAACCCTTATTATTAATTGGCTGTGAATTTTGCTCATTCACATCCAGTGAAGTCTTTCCAGGGAGGATTTACGGTCACAGACCTTATCTGGCTTGGAGAGCTGCCAGGCTGAGATCTGCAGATCTCCAAGGAGAGTCACAAACCAATGAAGTGAACTAATGGCCTCCTGCAAACTCCACTTCCCTGTCGCTCCTCTTTTATTTCCTCTGGGAGGGGCCATTCATCGTCCCCCTGGGGCCTTCCTCCCAAGTCGACCCCTGTTCTTTAGCTGTTCATCTCGCCACTCTGAGCATACTGGGAACAGGCTCCAGCTGTTCTTCTGCCCCACTGATCTCCAACTCCGAAGGCAGCTGATCACTGTCAGACAGCCCTGGCCCCATCTCTGCCTCCGACACAGGGCCCTCGTCCGAGCCTTCCCCAGACTCCAGGAGTGGCCCAGGTTCCTCCCCAACCCTCCCCACTCTCCGACTCTGCTGTCACCTCCGCTGGCTGCTGGCGGGCCACAAGAAGAGAGCTTTGATGTCACCTGCCAATCATTAATCTGAATTGTGCCATGGGGGAAGGCCTCCGTAGGGGCAGGGCAGGCTCCCCAATATTTATTTTAGCGCTGGGTGGGGAGGGAGTGTTTAATCAGGAGCTCTTCTTTGCTTTCGCTGATGGACGGATGGTTAAACCGGCGTTTGAAGGTTTCCATCTCAACCAGCTGAATGCTGGGCGTTGCACGGGATTAAAAAAACACAGCATCTAACCTTAATCCCAGCTGAGCTCCTTTAAATAAAAATTAATCACTGGCCTAATACGCATTTTGGGGTGGGGATTTTCCTCCCTCATTTAATTAGAGACACCGAAATGGGATTGAGCGAGTGATTTTTTCTCCCCCAGAGTTAAAATGCAGTCTTTGGCTTGGCACAATTCATTGTGCAGCCATTTTGAAGTCCCCAACACGACTTTCTGTGAGTCCTCAGACTTATGACGATCGCAGCCTCTGCACGTCAAGGGATAAAAATCCAGGCGCTTGGCCACTGGCCTGTACTTATGACGGTTTCAGCATCTCTGGGGGGGGGGGGTCGCTATTTTCGGCTGACATCCCCAGTTTGATTCCTGACCTACTTTCTTCTCAATTAAAAGCTGAGATTTTTCAGGAGGGCCGAAAGGGAACCTATGGGCCATATGGAGGAAGTGAGGGTCACATTTTTGCCTGAGATTTTGGAAGCTTTTCCTTTAAAAAATAATAATAATAATACCATCTCCGCGGGGACCTTTTGGAGTTGACTTGTTGTTTCAACAAAAAAGAATTCTAATTTTTCTTGTTTTCATTTTGCTTGGATTGTTCTTTCTTTCTTTCTTTCTTTCTTTCTTTCTTTCTTTCTTTCTTTCTTTCTTTCTCTCTTTCTCTCTCTCTCTCTCTCTCTCTCCCCCTTCCTTCCTTCCTTCCTTCCTTCCTTCCTTCCTTCCTTCCTTCCTTCCTTCCTTTCCACTTCTAACTCAGAACTGTTGTGAGGGAGAAAGAGATGATGGAAGGATTTATTTTTCCCTCTATTTATGGGCGCCCGTTTTGAACTTTTAATGTAATTTGCCTTCCGTTGCTAATTATTATTATTGAAGTTCAAAGAGAAAGTGGATGGATGGATGGATGGATGGAAGGAAGGAAGGAGAGATAGGTTGAGGAAAAAAAGTAAGGGAAATGGGAGGGAGGGAGGAAAAAGATGGATGTAAGGGAGAGAGAGAGTGGAAGGAAGGAAGGAAAGAAGGAAGGAAAAAATGGATGGAAGGGAGGGAGAATGGATGGAAGGAAGGAAGGATAGGTTGGAAAAAAGAAGGAAGGGAAATGAGAGGTAGGGAGAAGGGAAGGAAGGAAAGAAGGAAGGAAGGAAAAATATGGATGGAAGGGAGGTAGAGTGGAAGGAAGGAAGGAAGGAAGGAAGGAAGGAAGGAAGGAAGGAAGGAAGGAGAGAAGAGATAGGTTGGAGAGAAGAAAGAAGGTAAATGAGTGGAAGGGATGATAGAAGGAAGGAAGGAAGGAAGGAAGGAAGAAAAAGAAAGAAAGAAAGGAAGAAAGGAAGGAAGGAAGGAAGAAAGGAAGGAAGAAAGAAAGAAAGAAAATTGTGTCCATCCAGAGCTGTTTTCCAATTGGGAAAACTTAGAAAAGGAAAGAAGGAAGGGAGACAAAGGAAGGGAGGAAAAAGATGAATGGAAGGGGGGGAGGTAGAAAGAGAGAGAGAAAGAATGGAAGGAAGGAATGGAGAAGGAGGGAAGAAAGACTCAACTACATTTCAGGCTCCTCCATTCGCAACTGGGGGGCGGTGGGGGCATCTGGGAAGGGAGCCTCACCTGACCACTGCTCAGAGACCCCCACCTCTCTGGCCATTCCCACCCACCCTCCTCCGCCAGTCCGACTCAGGTGGGCCCAGGTGAGGCTTCCCTTGATTCCTCATCCAGACCCCCTCGAAGCCCTGCCTGTCTCTTTGGCAACGGCGGGCTCTCAAAAGGGAGGGGGGGGGAAATGCCACCGCTTGGGCAGCCGGGACTCAGCCCATAACCCCCCCGCCAAAAAAACCCCACCCCCACCCAAGATGCTGTCGCCGGCGATTCTCCATCCCTGGAGAGGCTGGGAAGCCGAGATCTGTTGAGGCCGGACTTCAATCCACATCTGTCAGGGTCACCGTCGGCCTCTACCTTTTTACCCACCACGCTGTCCCCATGGCAACGCCAAACCGAGAGGCGTGCGTGCGTAAAAATAGCCCCGGTGTGCCGAAAATAACTAGCATGTGTCACCAGCAAGAGATCCACTTTGGGCGTCCAGAGAGATATATTTACCGTCCCTTTTTGTATTGCCAAGACCCCAGAGGGCATCGGACTATCCCAGCCGGGCAGCTGTTGGGTCACACTAGGGAGGAAAGGGAAACCGGTTCCCCCTCTTAGGGCTGCCCTTCAAAGGCTGTCAATAATACAATAATAATACAATAATACAATAGCAGAGTTGGAAGGGACTTTGGAGGTCATCTAGTCCAAACCCCCTGCCCAGGCAGGAAGCCTTATACCGTTCCAGACAAATGGCTATCCAACATCTTCTTAAAGACTTGCAGTGTTGGGGCATTCACAGCTTCTGACTAATTGTTCTAACTGTCAGGAAATTTCTTCTAAGTTGCTTCTCTCCTTGATTAGTTTCCACCCATTGCTTCTTGTCCTACCCCTCAGGTGCTTTGGAGAATAGCTTGACTCCCTCTTCTTTGGGGCAGCCCCTGAGATATTTGAAGGAAGGGAGGGAGAGGGGGAGAAGGAAGGGAGGAAGGAGAGAAGGAAGGAAGGAAGCAATGAGAGAAGGAGGGAAGGAAGGAGAGAAGGAAGGATCTCTCCTTGATTAGTTTCCACCCATTGCTTCTTGTTCTGCCCTCAGGTGCCTTGGAGAATAGCTTGACTCCCTCTTCTTTGGGGCAGCCCCTGAGATATTTGAAGGAAGGGAGGGAGAGAGGGGAGAAGGAAGGGAGGAAGGAGAGAAGGAAGGAAGGAAGCAATGAGAGAAGGAGGGAAGGAAGGAGAGAAGGAAGGATCTCTCCTTGATTAGTTTCCACCCATTGCTTCTTGTTCTGCCCTCAGGTGCCTTGGAGAATAGCTTGACTCCCTCTTCTTTGGGGCAGCCCCTGAGATATTTGAAGGAAGGGAGGGAGAGAGGGGAGAAGGAAGGGAGGAAGGAGAGAAGGAAGGAAGGAAGCAATGAGAGAAGGAGGGAAGGAAGGAGAGAAGGAAGGATCTCTCCTTGATTAGTTTCCACCCATTGCTTCTTGTTCTACCCTCAGGTGCCTTTGGAGAATAGCTTGACTCCCTCTTCTTTGGGGCAGCCCCTGAGATATCGGAAGACTGCTATCATGTCTCCCCTAGTCCTTCTTTTCATTAAACTAGACATGCCCAGTTCCTGCAACCGTTCTTCCTATGTTTTAGCCTCCAGTCCCTTAATCCTCTTTCTTGCTCTTCTCTGCACTCTTTCTAGAGTCTCCACATCTTTTCTACATCGTGGCGACCAAAACTGGATGCAAATATTCCAAGTGTGGCCTTCCCAAGGCCTTATAAAGTGGTAAGGCCACACTTGGAATACGGCATCTAGTTTTGGTCGCCAAAAGGTTGGCAAGGTCAGGAAGGTGACCTGGGGTTCGAGGTTTCATTGGGCTACCCCCCCCCCGGAGACACCGCCCCTCCCCCCCCGAAAGAGAGGCAAGGTTGCCTGTGGACACAGGATACTTTGGCCAAGCAAGGGAAACCCTCTTGGCCCCTGTTTTGAGTTGACCAACGCTCTTATCAATCACTGTTGGGTTCCTCCTCCTCCTCCTCCTCCTTCTTCTAAGTACAGATATTCCTCAATTACCCTTAGGTTTATGGCGGTTCGAAGTTAGGACCCCTAGTAGCCCAAGCCCATTCCATCCAGTGGTGGGATACAACCAGTAGTCCCAGGTACGGCCATACCAGCACCTGCTGGGAGGACCAAGTACCGTTCGGGTGCGATACTCCGCCGAGCCGTTGGAGTGTCGCGGGCGGTAAGTATGCATGGGTGTGCTGCGTGCATGCTGAGCATGTTCCGTTGGTGGACACCAGGCCCCGTTGCAACGTGCCAGTTGCAACGGGATTCAGAACCCACCACTGGTCCCATCACACCTCGCCTGGAGGAAGACACCCCCCCCCAACATGGCAAGGAAGGAAACCTTTCGAGCGTTTCCCCAGGATCGATACCGTCGCAAGGAGAAGCACAAAGGGAGGGAAGCCAGCGTCGTCCTCCCTGTCGTTCGTACGGACGGCTCTATTTTACATCGCTCTCTTGACACTTCAAGCATCTCACGAAGCTTTGCCTTCTTTAAATACAATGATCGCAAGCGGGAGCGCCTGGTGGTGTGGCCCAAAATATGTTAGCCTGATGCACCGGACCTCTGCCTGGTTCTTACAGGCTGTGCACCCTCCTGATACCCCTAATCCAGGGGTGAAATCCAGCAGGTTCTGACAGGTTCTGGAGAAACAGTAATGGGAGTTTTGAGTGGTTCGGAGAACCGGTAGCGGGAATTTTGAGTGGTTCGGAGAACCGGTAGCGGGAATTTTGAGTAGTTCGGAGAACCGGTAGCGGGAATTTTGAGTAGTTCGGACAACCGGTAGCGGGGATTTTGAGTAGTTCGAAGAACCGGTAGCAGGAGTTTTGAATAGTTTGGAGAACCAGTAGCGGGAGTTTTGAGTGGTTTGGAGAACCGGCAAATGCCACCTCTGGCTGGCCCCAGAGTGGGGAGGGAGTGGAGATTTTGCAGTATCCTTCCCCTCCCCCCAAGCCACGCCCACCGAGGCATACCACGCCCACAAAACCGGCAGTCAAAACATTTGTATTTCCCTACTGCTGCTCTCTTGTACTTGTTTGACGAACTAATAAATACAAATACATCAAATCTACCATCTTCCCTCCATCTTTTAGGGGTCCTTCCTTGGCCGCCAAACAGCGACGGCCAGCAGTGCAGAGGAGGGACGCCCTGGACCTTCTCCCCCACAGATCCCAGCACACACCTCAAATGATCCACGCTGGTGGAGACCTTCTTGGGAAAACCCAGAGAGAGAAGCCGGGAGTCACTCACCGTCAACAAGCAAGCTTTGTCGGCTTCAAGGAAGGTTAACAACTCCAGAAGACGTCCCAGGACCAAGGAAGAACCATCAGGGTCATCTCTACGGCTGGTGCCACCGTCAAAACCGGGAGTGCCGGCGAAAGCTCGGGTCCACCATCTTTTCCAAGGGACCCTTTCTTTTGACACAAACCGATCACACACCCGCCTGGCGCCAACGGATTCCAACTCACCCGTCATATAAACAGCCCGGCTGCAGAGGAATCGCCTATTGCCATATTTAGCGATCGCAATTGTTCCGATCGCAAATATAACCCTCGAGAACAATTCGACGATGCGCCGGGAGGCAATTTTGTTTATTTTTTAACCCCCGTCGCCTGGATGGTTGGAAGGTTCCCTTAAAAGTTCACCAGAGGTTGTGGAGACAGACCAGCGGCTGGTGGTGAGGTTGGCACATACCCGCAAGCACAGAAATGCCAGGGACGTTCCTACAACCCTGTAGGTCTTCTGCTTTCTCCGTGCTTGGAAAAAAGACAGCGGCAAACTATTTCTTGTGTGTTATTTTAAAATGTGCCACACAAACACACACACACACACAAAAAGAGAGTGTAAAGACGTTTTTTCAAGTGTCTGTTAGCAACTTTGGATGGTTGAGAAGGCTCCATCTGTTCTCGGATATATTTATTTTTTCTCAAGCAACAAGTTGGCTCTAAGCTGTTTAAAGATGCGAGAAAGACATTTGGGGGGAGGGAATAGGATGAATTTCTGGTCCCCATTTATGCTGTCAGGTAGCCACGATCTTTAACCTCTCTTTTACCCCCCCCCCCCGTGATGTCTTTTTCAAGGCGCGCTATTCGTTGGTTTTTAATCCTTCCTTTATTAGGTTTTGGGGTTTTTTTACACAAATAATTCGAGGTAATAGTGTCTCCTCCTCCTTCTCTTTAGCTCAGAACCACCACCCTATGAGGTGGGTCTGGGCTGAGAGAGGGAAGGACTGGCCCAAAGCCACTTAGCCGTTGGGGGCTAAAATGGGACTAGAACTCACAGTCTCCTAGTGATTGGCTGAAAGACACCCACCTGGCTTTCCTGCCCAGGGCAGGACTAGAACTCATTGTCACCCGGCGACTGGCCCAAAGTCGCCCAGTTGGCTTTCATACATAAGAGAGGGGACTAGAACTCACCATCTCCTAGTAATTGGCACAAAGTCACCCAGCTGGCTTTCATACAGAAGAGAGAGGACTAGAATTCACCGTCTCCTAGTAATTGGCACAAAGTTACCCAGCTGGCTTTCATACATAAGAGAGGGGACTAGAACTCCCCGTCTCCTAGTAATTGGTACAAAGTTACCCAGCTGGCTTTCATACATAAGAGAGGACTAGAACTCACCATCTCCTAGTAATTGGTACAAAGTCACCCAGCTGGCTTTCATACAGAAGAGGAGACTAGAACTCACCATCTCCTAGTGATTGGCCAAAGTCACCCAGCTGGCTTTCATACAGAAGAGGGGGCTAGAACTCACCATCTCCTAGTGATTGGCCCAAAGTCACCCAGCTGGCTTTCATACATAAAAGAGGGGACTAGAACTCACCATCTCCTAGTAATTGGCCCAAAGTCGCCCAGTTGGCTTTCATACAGAAGAGGAGACTAGAACTCACCATCTCCTAGTGATTGGCCCAAAGTCACCCAGCTGGCTTTCATACAGAAGAGGAGACTAGAACTCACCATCTCCTAGTGATTGGCCAAAGTCACCCAGCTGGCTTTCATACAGAAGAGGGGGCTAGAACTCACCATCTCCTAGTGATTGGCCCAAAGTCACCCAGCTGGCTTTCATACATAAGAGGGGACTAGAACTCACCATCTCCTAGTGATTGATTTGATTTGATTTTGATTTGATTTGATTTTTATACCGCACCTATCTCCCAGAAGGGACTCAGGGCGGTGCCAGCTGGCTTCCATGTCTAAGGCCGGACTAGAGCTCACCGTCTCCTGGCGATTGTCCTAAAGTCACCCGCCCGGCTTTCCTGCCCAAGGCAGAACTAGAACGTTGCTTCGTCCAAAAAGGATAAGGATTTGTTCGTGGGATCGTCTGTTTTGTATCCTGGGCCGGGAGCGAAAAAGTGAAGACAGCCGGTTGATTTTACTTAAAAGCCGGTGAGGGAAGATCATTGCTTAAAATTAACGGATGGCCTGTTGACTTGTTACCCTGCGAATGGAACGGCTATTAGTTTATAATTTGCTGGAAAGAGGACTGGCTGTGATTGTCAGCGTAAGATAATTACGGAAGGAATATAATCCAGACCTTTCTGCTTTTTTTTTAATTAAAAAAGATTTGTTCTCCTCCTCTTCACCTGTTTTTTTTAAAATAAAAGCTTTTAAAAAAAATTCTCTTACATACCATTGTAAGTATAGATTCACATAGTTGTTATTCCTCTTTACGCTTGTCATTCTTATATATTTGTTATTCCATTTAACAGGCTATATAATATACAATTGGGGTGGCTTTATTTAGCATCCCTTCCGCCAAGCGAATTAGGTCCTTTGGGTCCTTTGTGGAGAAGGGCGGGATATAAATATGATTAAAATAAATAAAAATAAATAAATATTGGTCTCCTGCAAACTCCACTCCCCTGTCGCTCCTCCTTTATTTCCTCTGGGAGGGGCCATTCATCGTCCACCTGTGGCCTTACTCCCGAGTCGACCCCTGTTCTTTAGCTGTTCCCTTCCTCTGGCCACTCTGTGCATGCGCACACAGGCAACAGGCTCCAGCTGTTCTTCTGCCTCACTGCTGTCTGACGCAGAAGGCAGCTGATAACTGTCAAGACGGCCCTGACCCCCTCTCTGCCTCCGACACAGAGCCCTCTTCAGAGCCTTCCCCAGACTCCAGGACTGGCCCAGGTTCCTCCCCAACCCTCCTCGCTCTCCGAATTGGCTACCATCTCTGCTGGACGCTGGCGGGCCACAACCCTGACCCGATGAGAAGCAGAGGAGAAAATCACCGTTGCAGTGTCCAAATGTTATACCGACGTCAAGGTTATTGCAATGATGACTGTAAACATTGGCCTGAGCTAAGTTTAAGTCCATGGCTGTTTTGCCTCGTTGATCATTTCAATTTTAGCTGAACGGATCCCGTGGCCTGCTTTGTTGAGAAGTGGGGGGGAGAGGGATTGTTTTATAAATAGAGTTTCTATTCTTTGCTTGTTTGAGGACAAACAGGAGGATTTTTATTTATTTTTAAAGGCAGAATAGGAGGGTATTTATTAAAACGATCAGAAGTTGCACGGAAGGTTGGTTTTTATCCTCTGTAAATAATGACAGGTATTCCTCAACTTATTGCAAATTCCAAAATTTCCATTGCTAAGCGACTCCGACTCCAAAGGCAGCTGGTAACCGTCAGACGGCCCTGGCCCCCTCTCTGCCTCCGACACAGAGCCCTCCTCCGAGCCTTCCCCAGACTCCAGGACTGGCCCAGGTTCCTCCCCAACCCTCCTCACTCTCTGACTCTGCTGCCACCTCCGCTGGAGGGCCACAACAGGGATGATGGAGGAGCGTTTCTCAGACATGTTAACTTCAAGTACGGCTTCAAATCCCACAATTCCCCAGCCAGCATGAGAGGACTTCAACTCCCAGAATTCCCCAGGTTGCGAAAATTGATGAGCTTGTCCAACACTGCTTTAAATGCTCATTTACAGGATAGTTTTAAAACAGGGGTCTCCAACCTTTGCAACTTTAAGTCTGAAGGACTTCAGCTCCCAGACTTCTCCAGCCAGCAAAGCTGTCAGTGTCAGGGCCTGGGCCAGGGGTCCCCAACCTTTGCAACTTTAGGTCTGAAGGACTTCAGCTCCCAGACTTCTCCAGCCAGCAAAGCTGTCAGTGTCAGGGCCTGGGCCAGGGGTCTCCAACCTTTGCAACTTTAAGTCTGAAGGACTTCAGCTCCCAGACTTCTCCAGCCAGCAAAGCTGTCAGTGTCAGGGCCTGGGCCAGGGGTCCCCAACCTTTGCAACTTTAAGTCTGAAGGACTTCAGCTCCCAGACTTCTCCAGCCAGCAAAGCTGTCAGTGTCAGGGCCTGGGCCAGGGGTCCCCAACCTTTGCAACTTTAGGTCTGAAGGACTTCAGCTCCCAGACTTCTCCAGCCAGCAAAGCTGTCAGTGTCAGGGCCTGGGCCAGGGGTCCCCAACCTTTGCAACTTTAAGTCTGAAGGACTTCAGCTCCCAGACTTCTCCAGCCAGCAAAGCTGTCAGTGTCAGGGCCTGGGCCAGGGGTCCCCAACCTTTGCAACTTTAAGTCTGAAGGACTTCAGCTCCCAGACTTCTCCAGCCAGCAAAGCTGTCAGTGTCAGGGCCTGGGCCAGGGGTCCCCAACCTTTGCAACTTTAGGTCTGAAGGACTTCAGCTCCCAGACTTCTCCAGCCAGCAAAGCTGTCAGTGTCAGGGCCTGGGCCAGGGGTCTCCAACCTTTGCAACTTTAAGTCTGAAGGACTTCAGCTCCCAGACTTCTCCAGCCAGCAAAGCTGTCAGTGTCAGGGCCTGGGCCAGGGGTCCCCAACCTTTGCAACTTTAAGTCTGAAGGACTTCAGCTCCCAGACTTCTCCAGCCAGCAAAGCTGTCAGTGTCAGGGCCTGGGCCAGGGGTCCCCAACCTTTGCAACTTTAGGTCTGAAGGACTTCAGCTCCCAGACTTCTCCAGCCAGCAAAGCTGTCAGTGTCAGGGCCTGGGCCAGGGGTCCCCAACCTTTGCAACTTTAAGTCTGAAGGACTTCAGCTCCCAGACTTCTCCAGCCAGCAAAGCTGTCAGTGTCAGGGCCTGGGCCAGGGGTCCCCAACCTTTGCAACTTTAAGTCTGAAGGACTTCAGCTCCCAGACTTCTCCAGCCAGCAAAGCTGTCAGTGTCAGGGCCTGGGCCAGGGGTCCCCAACCTTTGCAACTTTAAGTCTGAAGGACTTCAGCTCCCAGACTTCTCCAGCCAGCAAAGCTGTCAGTGTCAGGGCCTGGGCCAGGGGTCCCCAACCTTTGCAACTTTAAGTCTGAAGGACTTCAGATCCCAGACTTCTCCAGCCAGCAAAGCTTGGAGACCCCTGGCCCAGGCCCTGACACTGACAACTTTGCTGGCTGGAGAAGTCTGGGAGCTGAAGTCCTTCAGACTTAAAGTTGCACAGGTTGGAGACTCCTGCTTTAAAGGATGCAAAATTCCTTTTATTGCCCATTATATAGTAGCCTGACTTTCCCAAAATCTTAGTGATAAAAGATTCTGCTTTCTTGTTTGGTTTTTTAAAAAAGAACCCCCCACCCCCACCCATTAACTATCTTAATTTATTCCCTTTAGAAGGAATGACCCTTCACCCTTGACGTTCAGTGGGAGGAAAAATTACGTTCTTGGCAGCCACCGATAACTATTTATTACTGATTATTATTTGCGCAGGCTGCAGAGGCAGCCAGATGTTGGCCCGAGCATCCTGATCCACCCATCGAGTCCTCCTCCCCCAAGGATCTGGGATAGACAGAGGTTGTGGCTTGTTGGTGTTATGGGGATATTAATATTATCATTTCAAGAGGCCGGGCTTGTCCTTGTGGACAGAGCAGCCGTGACTCCTCTGGAATGCAGACCATAAATAATGCAAGGAAAACTCACAGCTTGTAATTATGGAGGGAAGGATGAACATATCTGTCCCCGGGCCTTGTTTTATTTTTATAGTAAAATTCCCCATTACTGCAGGGTTTTTTTTTTTTTGTAATCATCTGGCTGGAACAGAGACAAAAATGAAGGGGGTTGGAAGTAATAGTAGTAATAATAATAATAATAATAATAACAACAACAACAACAACAACAAACTAACTACCTACAACGCCATGACCGCGTTGCTAAGATCATTCACTGCAAATTGTGCCAGAGGTTTGGGTTTGAGTACAGCAAAAATCATTGGGAACATCAGGTTGAGAAAGTTTTAGAGAATGAGAAAGTCAAGATCTTGTGGGACTTCAGACTGACAGACACTTGTCCTACAACACCTGATATAACAATAATTGAAAAGAAAAAAGTATGGTTCGTGGACATTGCAATACCTGGGGATGCACGAATTGAAAATTAGCAGCAAGAAAAAAATCACAAAATACCGGGACTTGCAAATTGAAGTTGAGCGACTGTGGAAGAGAAAGTTGTGTGTTGTCCCAATTGTGATAGGAGCCCTTGGAGCAAGACCTAGGGGGCTGCCTCGCTATGTGGAGGTTCTAGGTTTGCCGGACTTGAGCATTCTGACTCTGTAGCAGCTTCTATCCTCCGACGTTACCTCGACAGGGAGTTTTTAAGAAGATGTTGGATAGCCATTTGTCTGAAACGGTATAGGGCTTCCTGCCTAGGCAGGAGGTTGGACTAGAAGACCTCCAAGGTCCCTTCCAACTCTGTTATTCATCACAAAATCTCCAGAACCGTAAAGCCTACAAACTTGAAATTTGGCACGTATGTTCCTCTTGGCTTCTAGGTGCTCGCTAAGGAAGGATTCATCAAAATGTCCATCCGATCATCAGTATGTCTTATGCAGTAATTAACACGCTCTGATGCTAAGGAGTTCTACTCCCCCTCCCCACCTGAAAAGAACTCTGTTCCAACTGCCAGTTACTTCACGTTCCGTTCAAACTGGCAAACGTTCCACTCCTTCCCTCAGGAGCGATCTGAGGCTCCTTACAGTACTAAACGTCGGTACCTCACCAAAATGTCTACGCCTTCCGCCTATGGAACCGCTTCTGGATTCAAGGCGGCAGGAGCGATGTTCCCTCATGTGTTTCAATCATCGACCATCCCTGACCCAACGGATTGCGAACCGAATTTCTCCTGCGTTGAGAAGCACTGGTGTCCAGTTAGCAATGCCATAAAACAGAATTCTGTCGTCTTCTCCTTTGCGGTTCACGGAGAACATATATTTCTTTTCCTGTCACGACAACCCCAAACTGCCATGTTTACATTTTTTTCCCTCCTCTTTCTTGGAGATGCCACAACGAAAGAGCCGAAGGACTTGGACGGCAGCCAAAGGGTTATTTACAACAGAGTAAAAACCGCAAGAGACAACCCCGTCCAACTTTTTCTTCGGGGGTCAGACGGGGCAGAGGAGAACGTGCTGGCGAATTCAGCAGCCGTGAGATTTTACAGATCCGTTGGATCTGGGCTGGAGACTACAATCCTGTGAGATTCCACAACGAGTTACACAACCCAACAGCGCATTTTTTTTTTTTTTTTTAAAGCCATTTTCACCGGAGCAAAAGATATCTCAGCTTCTCAATTTTCTTGGGAGAACGTAGAAAAGGATTCGGCTTAACAGTTACTCCCAACTTACAACATTATTTGTTTTGTGAGTTTTTCGAAGTTACTACGGTGAAAGACAATGGTTTATGAATAGGACTCACATTTACGACCGTGGCCACATCCCAATGGTCATGCGGTCAAAATGCGACCGCTTGGAAACCCGTATTTTTGGGGTTTTAATTATTTTAAAATTTTAGCACAGTGGATAATTATTTAATTCGGTTTTAATTATTTATAATTGTTATGTTGATATGTTTTTTAACTTCCTGTGCACCGCCCCGAGTCACTTTGGGGAAAGGGAGCGGTTTATAAATCCAAATAATAAATAAATAAATAAATAAATAAGTAAATAAGTAAGTAAGTAAGTAAGTAAGTAAGTAAGTAAGTAAGTAAGTAAGTAAGTAAGTAAATAAATAAATAAATAAACAAATAAATAAACAAATAAATAAAATATTTATAATGGTCCCAGCTGGCCAGCCATAAGCAACGTTAATGGGGGAGCTGGATTCACTTAATGACGGTATGACTTACTTAACAACAGCCATGATTTCCTCAACAATCATGCCCCCCCAAAAGTCATAAATTCAGGTGGGACTCAGGGAACCACTGTCTCGCTTAGCAACGGAAGTTCTGACCCCTGATTTTGGTCATACGTCAAGGACTAATTCTATTCCTAAAGGATAAAATGAGATTGCTGGACTAAATCCATGCATCGTATTTGAACCACCAATACTGGTTTTCCCACAATATGGGAAATGGCCCATCCTGGCTTCCCTAAGATGTGTGTCAATCTGTGGACTCACACAACACACTAACCCCAAAGCAAAACAAACCACGATGAGAGCCTAAGATGTCAGAAGCACGGAGTAAGAAACTCCCTTTCTAAACTCCCGGCTGCCATTTTAACACACACACACACACCGTCACTTTCCCTCCTCTCCCTTCTACAACCGGTTGCAAATACACCCAAGATACTCCAGGTACTCCTATTCGGAGAGAGCCCGGAGAATGTCAGACACTTGAATAACTCACAAACAACCCAGCTCTCTGGCAAGAGGAAACGCACAACCATTCGACACGATGCTCTGAGCCCGAAGAGGCCACCCACTCTTTCCTCTTCGGTTGTAACCACACACCTGTAGTACACAACAAGTAAGTTGACTTTCAGAAAGAGGGAGAAGTAAACGGCAAATTGACCTCCTTCTTCTAACCATGGGCTTCGAGGCTTCCCTGGGCAATTATTATTACCTAAGGTAAAGATAAAGGTTCCCATTTCACAGATATGTGCTAGTCGTTCCCGACTCTAGGGGGCGCTGCTCATCTCCATTTCAAAGCCGACGAGCCAGCGCTGTCCGAAGACGTCTCCGGGGTCATGTGGCCATGTCTCAACGCCCGAAGGCGCACGGAACTCTGTTCCCTTCCCACCAAAGGTGGCTCCTATTTGCCTACTTGCATTTTTTACCTGCTTTTGAACTGCTAGGTTGGCAGAAGCTGGGACGAGTGGCGGGAGCTCCCTCCGTTACCTTTCGCTGGGGTTTCGAACCGCCAAACTGCCGATCCCCCTTTCTGATCGACGAGCTCAGCGCCTTAGCCCCTGAGCCTTGCCACTTATTCCCCGGGTGCCCACTGACAAACTCACACAGTGCCCCCCTCCCCTTCCGCCAGAGTCCGACGACGAGGCACACTTTTCGCCTGGCTTGCCCCACTGGCACCGCCGTTGCGTCACACCCAGCCTCCTGCCCCCCCTGGGGCAGCCCTCCAGTGCTTTAATGGGCAGAGGGTTGGTCTGTCTGTCTGTGCAGCCCAGAGTGCCAATTGCAAACCGGGCATTGCCAGGAGACGGAGAGAAAAGAGAGAAGGAGAAAGGAAAGAAAGCGAAGGAAAAATTTAAATGAAAACCGGGATGCTTTCTGTATCCCCCGTGAGACCCTCTTAACAACTCACCTCTTGCGCGCGCGAGGCCCCCTCCGATGCATCGCGGCCTTTGCAAGACATCAAAGCTACGCCTTGTCGTCCGGGGAAGTAGGTCGTGATCTCCCATCCAAGGCATTGCTTAAGAGAAGCCAGACTGGAATGACTCACACCCGGGGCCTCGCAGCCCTGGCCCCGGGTGCTAATTGCTCCCCAGCCAAGGAAAGGGGGAGGGTAAGAGGGAGGGGCGTCCACCCATCACCTGGAGATTCCCCCCACACACACACACAGAGACCTCCCGCCTCCCTCCATGCCTCCCCTCAAACACTGGAAATGCCAGACGGGAGATCAGCCAAAGCTGCGGCCTGACGGCGGCAGGATTTTGACACAACCGAAGCAGTGAGTCATCTTTCTTCCCCCCCCCCCCTTCACTCTTTTCAACCGATGGAGGAAGGAAGGAAGGAGGGGAAGGGAGGTTGGAAATACCCACCCTCCACCTCGCCCCGGTGTTTTCGGCCTCTGCTCCGCGCATGCAGAGGGCTGGATGCCAAACCAGCTGCTGGAAGCACCGGGATCGACCCCTGGTGTTGAGGGATGGGAGGGGGGTCTGCCAGATGTTTGGGAACGTCGAGGGCACAACCCCCTTGCTGCCAGTCGGATGAGGAGAAGGACGAGGCGGTGGGGTGGCACGATAGCAGCCTTCCCGTGTTTGAGGGGCTGCCCCAAAGAAGACGGAGTCAAGCTGTTCCCCCGAAGCCCCCTGAAGGCAGGACAAGGATGGAAACTAACCCAGGAGAGGAGAAATGCGGAACGAAGGAGGAATTTCCTGACAGCGAGGACAATTAATGAACCAGTGGAACAGCTTGCCACTAGAAGGCTCTCTGGAGGTTTTAAAGAAGAGTTTGGACGGCCAAGTGGTAGAGGGTCTCCTGGTTGAACAGTGAGGGGTGGACTAGAAGACCTCCAAGGTCCCTTCCAAGTTTATTGTTCTGTTGTCTCCCACACGACAGCAGTGTTTCAGTACCTGAGGAGCTTCCATAAAGAAGAGGCAGTCAAGCTATTCTCCAAGGCACCTGAGGGTAGGACAAGAAGCAATGGGTGGAAACTAATCAAGGCGCGAAGCATCTAGAAACTTCCTAACGGTGAGGACAATTCACCAGTGGAACTACTTGCCGCCAGAGGTTGGGGGTGCTCCATCACTTTCTAAGAAGAGATTGGACAGTCATTTGTCTACAGGGTCTCCTGCTTCAAAAAACGGGTTGGACTAGAAGACCTGTGACTGCGAAGGCATCGCCCTTCCTTAAATCTTGGTGTGTGTGTGTGTGTGGAGTGCTGACTATTGTTGTATATATATATATGTAGGTAATTGTTTCTCAACAACCTGTTAATAGGCCCCAATTAAGGGAGGAGACATACTGTTTCCTTTCCTGCCTTTCGGCTCATCACCAGAGATCATCTAGACAGCAAGCCAAGAATTACGTTGTGTGATTTTGTAGATATGTGTGTTAGTTTTATGAGCTGATCAATAAATTAAATTAGAGAGAGACCAGGATAGATCTATTTCGAGCTTATTATTAGCTGATGAGAGCTAATAAGCTCGAAATAGATCTATCCTGGTCTCTCTGTAATTTAATTTATTGATCAGCTCATAAAACTAACACACACACACATATATATATATATAAATTTTTTACCATGTTGTTCTCCCTCCCCTGCACCCCACACCTGCTCCCCCATGGAGACCTTCCATTTACACCTCTGATTCTTTCTGCGTTAATGTGCCAATTTTATCTCATTTATGATAAACTCCACCTGCTTCTCAACATGTTCATGCCTCCTGTTTATCTGGGGGAGTGGGGGGGAAGGAGTATACACACACACCCAGACACACACACAAATGGGCTTTTTAATGTTCTCGCTGTGTTATCTCCCCAACCCCCAGCCGTGTATCCCATGGTTTCATCTTATTTTAAACGGGGAATTTAACCGGTGTGTGCCAGCCGCGATGCCACGGAAACAGGCTTAAAAATAAGTCCCTTCCCTGAAGATGGAGCGAAGGAGAAAATAGACTCCCTTTCTCCCGATGGTTGGTAAAGACTTTCCAAGTCTGATTGGGAAATAAGCGGGCGGACAGGTCAGATCACGCACAGAGATAAAGCCACCGTTCAAATAAAAAGCGAAGGAACCCACGAGATCAGAGCGCATCCTTTCCAGCAGCAAAGCTCCCCTAGATAAGCAGGGATTAGCCCCAGACAAACCATCATGAGCAAGAATACTCTACCAAAGAGATGATCAAGAAGAAAACTGCATTCCACCAACACTGGTAAATAGGGAAAGCTACTGGGTATCAACGGGAAGAAAATCCTTCACACTTCTTCCCTCACACTGAGGAGGTTACCCAGTAGGGTAATAGAACGTCTGCGAACACCAGAGAGAACGAAGGAGCCCACAGACCTTCCTCCTCCTACCCCACTCCCTTTTAGCACTGATGATATTAGCACGTTGGGTAATGAAATGTGTGCAAACCACCAAGTTCAGAGAGAACCAAGGACCCCACAGATCTTCCTCCTCCTCCTCTTCTTCCTCCTCCTCCAACCCCACTCCCTTCTAGCACTGATGACGTTAGCTAGCTGGGTCATGAAATGTCTTCCAGCAAGCCACCCAGCTCAGAGATTTCCAGGTATTTTCTACCAGAATTTCTGAACTGCTGTTGAGATGCAATGGAAGAGGGCCAGGTTGAAACCTGACCGGTCAATCTGTGACAGACAATGCCAGTTGACGGAATCTGACCTTGGTCAAGGGGTCATTCTCGTCCCTCTGGCAGGCCCTGTAGGGACACCACGCTGTGAAAACAGAGGTGGCCGGCAGCCGATTGAAATCGGGATTGGATCTTAATTTTTAAAGGCAGGGCCAGCAGCATGAAAGAGCTTTAGCTATGGGCGACTTTTGAATCCAGACCTATTTTAAAAAGCTCTAATCTGGTAGGAATGATGGTGAAGTTGTCCCTGAATAGATCAAGAATGTCACAAGAGAAAAACGTTGCCCAAGGAATCAATTATGGGCCATTCTAGAGCTTTCTCTTTCTTTCTTTCTTTCTTTCTTTCTTTCTTTCTTTCTTTCTTTCTTTCTTTCTTTCTTTCTTTCTTTCCTTTCTTTCTTTCCTTTTCTTGCTTCCTTCCTTCCTTCCCAATTCCCCATTTCTTCCTTCCTCACCCCTCCCTCTCCTTCCTTCTTTCCCGCCTGCCTGGCTGCCTCCTTTTCTTCCTTCCTTCCCTTTTTCTTTCTTCCTTCATCCCCCTACCTCCCCTTCCATCCTTCCTTCCCTCCCTTTTCTCTCCTTCCCCTTCCTTCTTTCCACCTGTCTGCCTGCCTCCACTTTCCTTCCTTCCCTCCCTCCCTTTTCTTCCTTCCTTCATCCCCCTTCCTTCCTTCCTTCCTTCCCTCCCTTTTCTCTCCCTCCCCTTCCTTCTTTCCACCTGTCTGCCTGCCTCCGCTTTCCTTCTTTCCTTCCCTCCCTTTTCTTCCTTCCTTCCCGTCTGCCTGCCTGCTTCCCCTTCCTTCCTTCCGTCCCTCCCTCCCTTTTCTTCCTTCCTTCTTACCTGCCTATTTCCTTTCTTCCTTCCCTTTCCTCCTCTCCTTCCCTCCCTCCTTTTCCTCTTATATTATCGCTGATAGTTCTCCCCAAACAGATTATTCTCTTCCATTCTTTGTAAAGTGGGCCTCCAAGATAGCATCTCCCGGCTTTTGACTCCAGAACAAATAAGGTTATAATAGATTGGGAAGTTTTATTACAGGGTGCAATTGCGGTACAGTATTGATTTTATCACGGCTGCTTGTGATTTATAGTCGGAGTTGGGTTCGTTCAGGAGTGCGCACGCTATAAATGTGACAAATGACTAACTGAGAACATCAGTAGGGCGTCTGCAAGGAAGATGCTTCTGTTCTTTCAATCCAAGACAAGGGTGGGATTGATTCACAGCTAGCCTGAAAAATCCCTATTCTATTCTATTCTATTCTATTCTATTCTATTCTATTCTATTCTATTCTACTCTACTCTATTCTATTCCATGGCATTCCATGGCATTGCATTGCATTCTTGTTCTACAATCTATTCTATTCTATTCTTGATCTACATTCTATTCTATTCTATTCTATTCTATTCTATTCTATTCTATTCTATTCTATTCATTCTTATTCTATTCTTGTTCTACATTCTATTCTATTCGTTCTTATTCTATTCTTGTTCTACATTCTATTCTATTCTTATTCTATTCTTCTTCTACATTCTATTCTATTCTATTCTAAATTCTATTCTAAATTCTATTCTATTCTATTCTTATTCTATTCTTCTTCTACATTCTATTCTATTCTATTCTTATTCTATTCTTCTTCTACATTCTATTCTATTCTATTCTATTCTAAATTCTATTCCATTCTATTCTATTTGTTGTTCAACATCCTATCCTATCCTATCCTTGTTCTACATTCCATTCCATTCCATTCCATTTTACAACCGGAGGCCATTTGAGATTTTATTAAAAAAAAACAAAAATCAGCGCTTCCTTTCATGCCCAACTGGGGAATTTAGCTCAAGAACACCCACAAGTTTGCAACTGGGGCTTGGGAAGCCGGACGAGGGGACAGCCTCCGGACTTATTCAGCCCCACAGTGCAGAGAACCCAAAGCGCTGGGGAACTGGAGATACAGCCGGCTCCTGAAGCCGAGCGAGTGCTACTCCCTACAGAGACCGCAGCCAACGCTGCTATTTTTAAGAAACCGCTTCCCTGTAGCACGTGGGGATGGCACAATACCCCAAAGCTGCATTTAAAAATACATTCAAAAGAAAGAAAAGAAAAGAAAAGGAACCACACCAAAATTACAGCAGCTCCTTAACGGAATCTAAAGCCGAAGAAACCGTAGATCAGGGGTCTCCAACCTTTGCAACTTTAAGTCTGAAGGACTTCAGCTCCCAGACTCCTCCAGCCAGCAAGCTGAAGTCCTTCAGACTTAAAGTTGCAAAGGTTGGAGACCCCTGCCGTAGATGATTAGGGGACTGGAGGCTAAAACAGATGAAGAACGGTTGCAGGAACTGGGGATGACTAGTTTAATGAAAAGAAGGACCAGGGGAGACCTGATAGCAGTCTTCCAATATCTCAGGGGTTGCCCCAAAGAAGAGGGAGTCAAGCTATTCTCCAAGGCACCTGAGGGCAGAACAAGAAGCAATGGGTGGAAACTAATCAAGGAGAGATCCTTCCTTCTCTCCTTCCTTCCCTCCTTCTCTCGTTGCTTCCTTCCTTCCTTCTCCCCTTCCTCCCTCCCTCCCTTCCAATATCTCAGGGGCTGCCCCAAAGAAGGAGTCAAGCTATTCTCCAAAGCACCTGAGGGTGGAACAAGAAGCAATGGGTGGAAACTAATCAAGGAGAGAAGCAACTTAGAACTGAGGAGGAATTTCCTGACAGTGAGAACAATTAATCAGTGGAACAGAAGTTGCCTCCAGAAGTTGTGAATGCCCCAACACTGGAAGTCTTTAAGAGGATGTTGGATAGCCATTTGTCTGAGGTGGTGAAGGGTTTCCTGCCTAGGCAGGGAGTTGGACTAGATGACCTCCAAGGTCCCTTCCAACTCTGCTATTGTATTGTATTAAACAAAGAGAAAATAATATTCTCCAAAAAGATTGGCGCCACGCGTGGCAAAGAAGTCTCCAAGCGCTGGACTACAAATCCCATCGATCCCCACTTGAGAGTGTTGCAGTCCAGCTGATTGACTGACTGCCCTGAACGTTTCCGACAAAAGAGAGAGGTTGCAGGTACTTCTCAACTTACAATGGTTGGTTTAGGGACAAGTCGCGGGAGCTCCTTCTGTTACGCGGCGCTGGGGATTCGAACCGCCAAACTGCCAATCCCCTTTCCGATCGACAAGCTCAGCCTCTTAGCCCCTGAGCCACCACGTCCAACACCTTCCGAGCAACCAATCGAAGGGGGAAGCAAGGAGGAGAAGAAGAAGAGGAGGAGGAGGAGGAAGAAGAGAGGAGGAAGAGGAGAATGAGGAAGAGGAGGAGGAGGGGAAGAAGGAGGAAGAGGAGGAGGAAGAGAGAAGGAAGAGGAAGGAGGAGGAGGAAGAGGAGGAATTATATTTATTATTACTGTCATGGAGAAGATCGCCAAGCGGCCGAGAGAGAGAGAGAAGAGAGAGAGAGAGAAGAGAGAGAGAGAGAAGAGAGAGAGAGAGTTGGAGCTCTGATGGGAGTTAAGTGGTGTCTATTTATACAAAGGGAGGATGGAAAAGGGATTAAACAAAAAAGTAGCATTATAAGTAACTCCCCCACACGAGAAACAGGGTGTCAGTTCTTTCTAAAATAAGGACACTTTTTATATAGATAAGAGAAATATAAATACGGTACAGCCATACATAGAGATACATAGATATACATAGATATACATAGATTATACAGACAGGCAGAGAGGGAGAGAGGGAGCAGATAGATAGATAGATAGATAGATAGATAGATAGATAGATAGATAGATGGATGGATGGATGGATGGATGGATGGATGGATGGATGGATGGGCGGGCGGGCGGGCGGGCGGGCGGGCGGGCGGGCGGGCGGGCGGGCGGGCAGGCAGGCAGGCAGAGATTAGATGATAGATCGATAGATAGATAGATAGATGGATGGATGGATGGATGGATGGATGGATGGATGGGCGGGCGGGCGGGCGGGCGGGCGGGCAGGCAGGCAGGCAGAGATTAGATGATAGATAGATAGATAGATAGATAGATAGATAGATAGATAGATAGATAGATAGATAGATAGATAGATAGATAGATAGATAGATAGATAGATAGATACATAGATAGATGGGTGTAGAGAGAGTAGATATAGATTAGATACATTATAGATAGATTAGATAGATTAGATTGATTAGATAAATAGATTAGATGGCTGGATGGACTGATGGACGAACTGATAATAGATGGAGAGAGATAGCTAATAGATAGATAAGATAGATAGAGATAGGATGGATGGATGGACAGGTAGATAATAGAGATAGCTAATAGATGAGATAGATAGAGATAGAGATAGCTAATAATAGATGGATGGGTGGATAGATGGATTGATGGACAAAAAGACAGACAATAGATAGAGATTACTCTTTAATAGACAGACAGACTGACGTGTGTGTGTGTGAGAGAGAGAGAGAGATACAGGTGGGTCCTGTAGATGCTTCGTTTAGTGACCACTCAAAGTTACAACCGCACTGAAAAACGTGACTTAGGACCCCTTTCCACACCCCCTTTGCAACATTCCCCATGGGGTCCCCTGACCCAAATTTGGAGCATCGCCAAGTGGTTCAGACTTACGACGGCCCCCGGGCCCCCGCAGGAGTCACTTGATCCCGCTTTGTGACCTCCTCATCAGCCGAGTCGAGGGGGGGAAGCCAGGTTCCCTTAACAACCGTCTTCCTAACTACAGCGCTTCACTTAACGACGGCGGCCCGAAAGCTCGCAAAAGGAGGCAAAACCCGACCAACGTCCTCGCTTAGCAACAGGACATTAAGCTGAGGACCACCCATAATTCATCGGAGGGGGTGCATTTTTTTTTTAAAACCCCAAACAAGAACTGGGAGAACAGAGAAATTGCTGACTGGCTGCAGAATTCGCAGGTGATGGAAGGAGGCCAGGAGGGAGCAGGAGGAAAAAGAATTGGCCTCTTCGTTAACGGCCTTGCAGGCTCGACCCGCCGCCGAGGCCCGTACGGTAGCGCCAGAAAACGTCTCTCCGTTTGGCAGACCCGCCAGGAAGCCTCCGAAGGAGCTGGTGAGTCACTAGCCGGCAAGATTTTCCAGCGATGACTCACCTCATTGGAGAGCAGCATGGATGGCGGCTGGGGGGTGGGGATGGGTAGGGGGTTGCAGGAGAACCCGCCAAAGTCCCCCCCCCGCGAAGGGAAGTCCACAAGGGGCCGACGGCCTCGAGACACCGGCCAGGGAAATGACCGGAGAGGGAAGGCGAAGCTGAGGTGTCCCAGGACGAGCTTCGAATAATGCCACTGTATAGTATATATAGTATAGTATAGTATAATAATGCCACTGTATGGTGCCTTGGTAAGGCCACACTTGGAATACTGCATACAGTTTTGGTCGCCACGATGTAGAAAAGACATCGACATGTTGGCAAAGAGGAGGAGGAGGGGGAAGAGGAGGGGGAGGGGGAGGGGGAGAAGGAGAAAGAAGAGGAGAGAAGGAAGAGAAAGAGAGAGGAGAGGGAGGAGGGGGAGGAAGAGGAGAGGGAGGAGGAAGAAGAAGAGAGGAGGAAGAGAAAGAGGAGGAGGAGGAAGAGGAGAGGGAGGAGGAGGAGGAAGAAGAGGAGAGGGGGAGGAGGAAGAGGAGGGACAGGAGAAGGAGGAAGAGGAGGTGGAGGAAGAAGAGAAAGAGGAGGAAGAGAAAGAGGAAGAAGAGGAGGAGGAAGAGGAGAGGGAGGAGGAAGAGGAAGAAGAAGAGGAGAGGAAGAGGAGGGGAATAGGAGGAGGAAGAAGAGAGGGAGGAAGAGGAAGAAGAGGACAAGGAGGAGGAAGAGGAGAGAGAGAGGAGGAGGAGGAGGATTGTGGGGTCCTTGGTGGTTTTCCTGCAGTCTTGGGATTTATTTTTATTTTATTGTTGTAATTCGCAAATATCGGAACTATTTCGAAGCGAAAAGAATCCTAGGGAATCGGAGACGGATCCTCATTGTAACTTGCCTTTTTGAGAGAGCTTTCATGGAAGCCTTCGCAGCCTTCTCGTTTCATATACCCCTGGCTACCAATTCCACTGAATGGCACGGCGGCTGTCACCTTTTGGAATCCTCCTAGCATCGCAACTGAGCTGCTAAAAAATAATCTCAGGGCGGTGGGGGGGGGGGGGGGACACACCTTGGAAACAGAGGTGGGGCGGGGGTGAAACCCAGAGATGGGGAAATGGCTAGCTGAGGAGAGCTGAACAGCTTGAAATAGATCTATACGAGTCTCCCTTTATTTATTCATCAGCACAAAAACGTATATAAGCAAGTATATACCAAAAGGCAACGAAAAAAATAGCTTTCTGCCTGGAGGGCTCCTAGGGTGAGCCGAAAGACAGACAAGGGAAGCAGCTCATATTTGGGGCTTACCAGGGTGTTGTGACACAATAGATACTCATTCCCCTGGCTCAGCTGATAAGGGAGGAGAACCTGTGGCTTAGAGGTTAATACAACTGCCTAACATGTCAAAACAGCCCCGGTTCAAATCCCGGCAAGGGTAGGGCTAGCTGAGGAGAGCTAGACAGCTTGAATTTGAATTTATTTAGATTTATAGAACCGCCCTTCTCCATCGAAATGGACCCAGGGCGGTGCACAGGGAATTAAAATCGATAAATCACAATAAATACAGAGTAATTAAAAATAAATTAAACTTAAAGCCTGTGCTAAAAGATCCCAATTAAAATTCTAAAACACATTTACTCATTGGCTAAACCAGACCGGCTTGATGGAACAGAGAAGTCTTAAGTGAGCGGCGAAAGAGGGGAAGGTCTGTGATGGCCTGAAGTGAAATAGATCTATACGAGTCTCCCTTTATTTATTTATCAGCACAAACGTAACACACACACACACACACACACACACACACACACACACTGGACTGCCTCCAATGTCGGCTACGGGACCTGCCCAGGGGCTGTGGGGAGGGGGGGGTTTCCTCTTGACGTCAGGGCCCTTTCTAAGCACAGCTGTCCAAACAGATTCCTGCCCAAAGCCAGCAGCCTGCGTGCCTCGTGCCCCGGACTGGATCCTCGGCTCTCTGCTGGGAGGAATCCACCCCTAAGACCTCCGTCTTCCCTGGAGGGAGAGGAAAATCAGGTGGTATTTCGTGGTTTTTCCCTGCAGCCCTTCCCCATGGACCAAAGGGGAGTTGCAGAGTTTTTCCCGTCCTCAAGACTGGGACGGGGCAGTTGATCACGTTTATGAAATAAAGAGGATTTTCAGGGTTGGAAGGAGGGGGTCCTTGGTGGTCTCTTGCTGTTGGCGGGCTTCTTTCCGTTGGAGGAGGAGAGAAAGAAGGAAAGAAGGAAGGGAAGGAAAGAGAAGGAAAGGGAAGGGAAGGAGGAGGAGGAGGAGGAACAAGGGAAAGAAGGAAGGAAGGGAAGGAAGGAAAGGAAAGGGAAGACAGAGGAGGAGGAGGAGGAACAAGGGAAAGAAGGAAGGAAGGAAGGAAAGGAAGGAAAGGAAAGACAGAGGAGGAGGAGGGAGGAAGGAAGAGAACAAGGAAAGAAAGAAGAAAGAAAGGGAAGGGAAGAAAAAGGGAAGGAAACAAAAGGGGAAGGGAAAGAAAAGGAAAGGAAAGATGGAGGAGGAGGAGGAATGAGGGAAAGAAGAAAGGAAGGGGAAGGAAAGGAAAGGGGAAGACGGAGGAGGAACGAGGGAAAGAAGGAAGGAAGGAAAGGAAGAAAAGGAAAGAAAAGAAAAGGGAAGACAGAGGAGGAAGAGGAGGAAGGAAGGAAGAGAAGAAGGAAAGAAAGAAGAAAGAAAGGGAAGAAAAGGGGAAGAGGAGGAGGAGTGTGTGTGTGTGTGTGTTTGTGTTGGTGCTTTCTAAGCTTGGTTATTTTCTTCTGGACATTTCACGACCCAACTTTTCACGACCCAACTAGGGAACATCATCAACATCCCTAAAGATCCATAAACACGGAAAGCCGTCGCAGAACATGTTCTTGTTCTTCGCAACAGATCCCTCACCCTAAACCAGGTCGAGCAAAGGATCCCTTGGCTGGATTCCCACACAAGGCAGAACCCCACAAAATGAACTCAAACGCAAAGCCCCCAGCCCCACACCTCTGCCGACATCGTGATACGATCTCAAGCCCCTTCTCCCTTTTGAGCTTCGCCGGGCAAAAGGCTACTTCATTCAGATTATAACCACGCCACAAATTTTTTTTGGGTGGGGGGGAGAGTGTATAATCCCAGGGTGCGAAACCTGCCCGGTAACAGGGACAATATAAAAATCGGTCCTCCTCACCTGCCACGTCCAGAGACAGGTGCGTTTTCTCCTTCTGTTTTCTTTCTTTCTTAATAAAAAAAAAAAGAGAAGACTTTTGCCGTATTGTTTTCTCGCACAAAATAATTACTGGGAACTTAAGAGTAAACAAGAGGCTCCCTGTTGCCAGAGCACTAAGAAGGAAACAGCAGGTATAGAGAGCAAGAGAGTTTGGGGAATTTTCTTTTGGGATGGGGTGGGGGGAACAGGTCAAAGAGAAGGTTGGGGCCTGCCAGCGGAGGTGGCAGCCGATTCAGAGAGTGAGGAGGGTTGGGGAGGAACCTGGGCCAGTCCTGGAGTCTGGGGAAGGCTCTGAGGAGGGCTCTGGGTCAGAGGCAGAGAGGGGGCCAGGGCCCTCTGACAGTTATCAGCTGCCTTTGGAGTGAGACATCAATGGGGCAGAGGAACAGCTGGAGCCTGTTCCCAGTGTGCACATGCGCAGAGCGGCCAGACGAAGGGAACGGCTAAAGAACAGGGGTCGACTTGGGAGGAAGGCCACAGGTGGACGATGGCCCCTCCCAGAGGGAATTAAAGAGGAGCGGAAGGGGAGTGGAGTTTGCAGGAGACCATTCGTTCGCTTCATTGGTTCATGACTCTCCGAGACTCCTGGCCAAGTTCTGCAGATCTCAACCTGGCAGCTCTCCAAGCCAGATGAGGTCTGTGACCGTAAATCCTCCCTTAAAAAGACTTTGCCGGATGTGAATGAGCAGAATTCACAGACAATTAATCAAAGGGGTTTTTTGTCGGGACCAGGAGTTTCCTTCCTGCTCTTGGGAAGCGTCGGTCAGAACACTCCTTGACTTACGACCATTCACTCAGCAACCTTTCCCCTTCAGCGACCCTTCCCACCAGCGGAGTCCACGGGAAAGCCAGATTCACTTCAATGCCGGGTTACCAACTCATCGACTGCAAAGATTCGCTTAACAACGGTGGCGAGAAAGGTCGCAACGTGGAACAAAGCTCATTTCACAACCGTCTCTCGCTTAGCCAGCAGAAACCCGGCAACGAATTGTGGCCGTAAGCCGAGGACTAACCGCACCTGAGCTTTACCTAGCCGTTCTCCTCCTCCTCCTCCTCCTCTGCCGGCTCCCCCATCCCTCACCCTCCTCCTCCTCCCTCCAGCCTAAAATTAGGAGCCGAGGCTGAACGCCCACCCAGCAGATGCTTCCCCAAAGGACAGGCAGCGTTTGGGCTGGAAGCCGCACAGGCGAAGCCAGCTCTGGCAGGAAAAAGGCTAGGAGACGCAGAAGCTGGGCCGCCGTCCCAAGATGACGCAACCTGGAGATAAACACCCGAGGATGGGCCACGTGTCCGTCAGGGGATGCCGGGACCCTTGTACGGGTCAGGTCTCGACTGACGACCACGATGGAGCGCAACGTTTGGGCTGCGGAGCGAGAAATCTGTCTGTTTGGACGCCGCTCTCTCCAACCACGACAAAACCGTTGTGATTCGTCAACAATTCCCTTAATTAGGAGCGCCAGGAAAAGGTTTCTCTCTCACCGCAGGGTAATAAGTCTCTCCGGCAGGGAGATGAGTAGCTGTCTGCCACATCTGTTCATCTCCGCCCCCTGCCTTTGGTCCCCACAGCTAGGGTGGGGCTTCGATAGCAGCGGTGGCTCTTCCGTCCCGAGGACCGGCCCATAGATTTCCACTGCTCTCCTCTCCTCTGCCACATCTATTCATCTCCGTCCCCTGCCTTTGATCCCCAGAGCTCAGGTGGGGTTTTGCTAGCAGCGGTGGCTCTTCCGTCCCAAGGACCGGCCCATAGATTTCCACTGCTCTCCTCTCCTCTGCCACATCTATTCATCTCCGTCCCCTGCCTTTGATCCCCAGAGCTCAGGTGGGGCTTTGCTAGCAGTGGTGGCTCTTCCGTCCCAAGGACCGGCCCATAGATTTCCACTGCTCTCCTCTCCTCTGCCACATCTATTCATCTCCGTCCCCTGCCTTTGATCCCCAGAGCTCAGGTGGGGCTTTGCTAGCAGCGGTGGCTCTTCCGTCCCGAGGACCGGTCCATAGATTTCCACTGCTCTCCTCTCCTCTGCCACATCTATTCATCTCCGTCCCCTGCCTTTGATCCCCAGAGCTCAGGTGGGGCTTCGCTAGCAGCGGTGGCTCTTCCATCCCGAGGACCGGCCCATAGATTTCCACTGCTCTCCTCTCCTCTGCCACATCTATTCATCTCCGTCCCCTGCCTTTGGACCCCAGAGCTCAGGTGGGGCTTCGCTAACAGCGGTGGCTCTTCCGTCCCGAGGACCGGCCCATAGATTTCCACTGCTCTCCTCTCCTCTGCCACATCTATTCATCTCCGTCCCCTGCCTTTGGACCCCAGAGCTCAGGTGGGGCTTCGCTAACAGCAGTGGCTCTTCCGTCCCGAGGACCGGCCCATAGATTTCCACTGCTCTCCTCTCCTCTGCCACATCTATTCATCTCTGCTCCCTGCCTTTGATCCCCAGAGCTCAGGTGGGGTTTTGCTAGCAGCGGTGGCTCTTCCATCCTGAGGACCGGCCCATAGATTTCCACTGCTCTCCTCTCCTCTGTCACATCTATTCATCTCCGTCCCCTGCCTTTGGACCCCAGAGCTCAGGTGGGGCTTCACTAGCAGCGGTGGCTCTTCCATCCCAAGGACCGGCCCATAGACTTCCACTGCTCTCCTCTCCTCTGACTTCTGCGCCTTCAAGTGTCAGGCGCTGGGCTCAACTGTTCCTCCTCTTCCTCATCAGCCACCTCCAGACCCGGGGGGCTGTTGACTCTCCATCTGAGGACTGACAGATGGCCCAGGCTCTCCCCCCTCTCTCCCTGCCAGCTCCATTTCCTCTCCCCCTCCCTTGGCGCTCTCGAGTTGCCTTGACGCTGATGCTGATACCCCCTTGAAAAGGCCACGCACCTCATAAATTTTAATTCATTTTTAATTTGATTTTAAAAACAAGCCATTTAATTGTTTAAAAATACACAAACAATTTCATTATTGAAAAATAAAAAAATAGTTTAATTTAATTTAATTTTAAACTAATGAAACAAAGTAATTTCCACTGGGAGAATCCCACTCCTCCGAGTGAGTGACTCACTTATGGACGAAAGAAGGAAGAGGAGGAAATAGCTAAAGCCTGTGAAGTTGGATGGGCTCCTGGACAGTCAGAGCCCTGGGCCAATAAATCAAAATAAAAGAGAAGGAACGGCGGAAATATTTGTTCCAAGTCTCCGGAAAATTGGAGAAAGTGTCCAAACACTTGGAAGAGATCATTACAGCCCCCCCCCCCCCAAATTCAAAAAAAGACACTTCCTGGGTGACATTATCAGCCTAACCCCAAATTAAAATAGATTCATAATCATTGATTTAAAAAAAAAAAGATTATCAGTGTTTAGGGCTAAATCGCTGAGCTTGTCAATCAGGAAGGTCGGCAGTTGGACGGTTCGAATCCCCAGCGCCGCGTAACGGAGGGAGCTCCCGTGACTCGTCCCAGCTTCTGTCAACCTAGCAGTTCGAAAGCAGGGTAAAAATGCAAGTAGGAAAATAGGGACCACCTTTGGTGGGAAGGGAACAGCGTTCCGTGCGCCTTAATGACCCTCAGATCATTAGTAATTCTTATATGATTATTATTAATGTGCTCGGATGCGAAGGAGTTAGACGTTCTACTCCCCCTCCCCATCTGAAAAGAACTCTGTTCCAACTGCCACTTGGGCGTGGCCAGTTTTACTATTGGCTTTGCTGAGAGGGCACCTAGCAGTTCGAAAGCAGGTAAAAACTACAAGTAGAAAAATAGGAACCACAAATTTTGGTGGGAAGGGAACACCTTCGGGCATTGAGTCATGCCGGCCACACGACCACGGAGACGTCTTCGAACAGCGCTGGCTCTTCGGCTTTGAAACGGAGATGAGCACCGCCCCCTGGAGTCAGGAACGACCAGCACAGATGTGCGAGGGGAATCTTTACCTTAATCAATGTTTGTGTTTGACTAGCATCGATATAATGTTATCTAATTTGGGTAATGAAACGCCTGCGCGAAAACAAACAACTCACTAAGCTCAGAGTGCCCGGAGGACCCTTCCAGCAGATTGCTAATCAACCAACTTTATTAACCACCTCATTACAAGACCGTTAATTTATCCGCTGGCCAACTTTCAGCATCTCAACCATCGCTGGCCAACTAGCCAATAAAACCATGGTGACCATGATGAACTTCCTCGGCTTCTGTTGCTGGCCGGAGAGAACAATTGACGATGCCATTTTTAATTCTCCGACCCAGGTAGGTGGAAGTAATTCAATGCACAACACACACAAACACAGCCCAAGAAAGCAAAGGACCAACAGCTGTTCCCCGAAGCCACTCAGAAAGCAGCCAAGGACCCTTCGGGGAGGAAAATGCAGGTCTGAAATATGATTTTCCCCCCCCCCTCCCTTCTCAAGGCGGTTGTGCAAGGCGATGGCCATTAAAACCAGCATCCGCTGGGCCTTTAATGAAAAAAGTTGGCGATGGGGTTTTCAATGTGATTAAGCAACAGGACAGGCGACAGGATATGGATGGCGCTTTTGAGGGGGGGGGGAAGTTAATGGGGTGGTTTTTCCCTCCCCGGGTTTTAGCAACAGCTGCCCTCCCCCTTCTGATTTTACATTCATTTGTCTGTCTGTCTGTCTGTCTGTCTCTCCCTCTTTCTCTCCCTCTCTCCCTCTCTCTTTCTCTCCCTCCCTTTCTCTCTCTCCCTCTTTCTCTCTCCCTCTCTCTTTCTCTTTCCCTCCCTCCCTCTTTCTTTCTCTCCCTCCCTTTCTCTCTCTCCCTCTTTCTCTCTCCCTCTTTCTTTCTCTTTCCCTCTCTCCCTCTTTCTCTCTCCCTCCCTTTCTCTCTCTCCCTCTTTCTCTCTCCCTCTCTCTTTCTCTCCCTCCCTTTCTCTCTCTCCCTCTTTCTCTCTCCCTCTCTCTTTCCCTCCCTCCCTCTTTCTTTCTCTCCCTCCCTTTCCCTCTCCCTCTTTCTCTCTGTCCCTCTCTTTCTCTTTCCCTCCCTCCCTCCCTCTTTCTTTCTCTCCCTCCCTTTCTCTCTCTCTTTCTCTCCCTCCCTCCCTCTTTCTCTCTCCCTCTCTCTTTCTCTTTCCCTCCCTCCTTCTTTCTTTCTCTCACTCCCTTTCTTTCTCTCCCTCCCTCCCTTTCTCTCTCTCTCTCCCTCCCTCTTTTTCTCCCTCCCTCCCTCCCTCTCTTTCTGGGAGGGTGGGGGGTGGAGGGATTGACAAAACGCCAGCTTTGCCCTGGGTCTTGGCTTCCTCTTGAGAGCCTCCTCATCTTTTGTGGGGCGGGGTGGGGGGAATCCTGGAAATTGCACCCCCCTCCAAAGGGGCTTAACTTTGCCACGGCTGGAATTGGGGCTGGGTGGGAGGGTTAGGGTCTTGCAAAGGCTGGAATTAGGGGGGGTGGGAGACTCAGGGTCTTGCAATGGATGGAATTAGGGGGATGGGAGGCTTAGGGGGTTGCAATGGATGGAATTGGGGGTGGGAGACTCAGGGTCTTGCAAAGGCTGGAATTAGGGGGGTGGGAGATTGAGGATCTTGCAATGGGTGGAATTAGGGGTGGGTGGGAGACTTAGGGCCTTGCAATGGGTGGAATTGGGGTGGGTGGGAGATTGAGGGCCTTGCAATGGGTGGAATTAGGGGGGGTGGGAGATTGAGGGTCTTGCAATGAGTGGAATTAGGGGGGGTGGGAGACTTAGGGCCTTGCAAAGGCTGGAATTAGGGGGGTGGGAGACTCAGGGTCTTGCAAAGGCTGGAATTAGGGGGGTGGGAGACTCAGGGTCTTGCAAAGGATGGAATTAGGGGGGTGGGAGATTGAGGGTCTTGCAAAGGCTGGAATTAGGGGAGGGTGGGAGACTTAGGGCCTTGCAATGGGTGGAATTAGAGGGGTGGGAGATTGAGGGTCTTGCAATAGATGGAATTAGGGGGGTGGGAGACTCAGGGTCTTGCAAAGGCTGGAATTAGGGGGATGGGAGACTTAGGGCCTTGCAATGGGTGGAATTGGGGTGGGTGGGTGGGAGAGAGCCTTAGATTCCTGCAAAGAGCCCCTCCCTCCTCCTCCACTCGCTTCTCCCCCCCCTCCCAACCTTTCCGAGACACCCCTCCCTCCCCTGTCCACCTGGGCGCCGACGCCCCTTCCCCACCTCTGCCCACCTGGGGAAGAAGAAGAGTCTCCTCCGCGGCCGGGCATCGCTTCTGGTGGTGCGGGGAGGAGGGGGCCGTCCCCCGGGGCTCCCGGGGGGGGCTAGCGGGACCCCCTGGCCGGGGCTGGGCGGCCGCGGGGCTCCATGCAAGGAGGCAGCGCCCCGCAGCTGCAGCAGCCGCCGCCCGCCTTCCTCCTCCTCCGCCGCCTCCTCCTCTTGCTCCGCGGCGGCGCCCGGGTTGACAGCTCCGGCCGGAGGGTTGCAGCGGCGGCGGCGGCTCCCACTTCCTCCTGCTTTGCGCGCATTCCCGCTTTGCGGCCGCCGCTGCTGCCGTTGCCGCCGCCAGCGCAGCTGGGTTGCTCCAGCTGCGCCCCGGGAAGCCCAGGCGGCGGCGGCTCTCGGGCGGCCTCTGGCGGCCGCCGCGCCAACTGCAGCTGGCCTCCCGCCTCGGTTGGGGGTCAAAGAGAAGAGACTGCTAGAATCAGAAGGGGGCCTCGGAGGTCATCTAGTCCAGGGGTCTCCAACCTTTGCAACTTTAAGTCTGAAGGACTTCAGCTCCCAGACTTCTCCAGCCAGCAAAGCTGAAGTCCTTCAGACTTAAAGTTGCAAAGGTTGGAGACCCCTGCTCTAGTCCAACCGTAGGGTTGGGTGACCTCAACCTCTAGTCCAACCGTAGGGTTGGGTGACCTCAACCTCTAGTCCAACCCTAGGGTTGGGTGACCTCAACCTCTAGTCCAACCCTAGGGTTGGGTGACCCCAACCTCTAGTCCAACCCTAGGGTTGGGTGACCCCAACCTCTAGTCCAACCCTAGGGTTGGGTGACCCCAACCTCTAGTCCAACCCTAGTGCCCAAGAGTCAAGAACTACAGATATTTGCTTAGTGACGGTGGGAGGTTATGACGACACTGGAAAAAAAAGGGATAAATATAGATTACTCTAAACATGCGCATTAATAGTAAAAGAGAATAGAATCACAGAGCTGGAAGGGGCCTCAGAGGTCTTCTAGTCCAACCCCGGTGCTTAGGCAGGAAGCCCTAGACTGTTCCAGACCAATGGCTGTCCAACCTCTTCTTCAGAACCTCCAGGGTTGGATAATTCACAAGTCCTGGTGGCCAGGGGTTCCGCTGGTTCATGGTTCTGTCAGGAAATTTCTCCTCAGTTCTAAGTTGCTTCTCTCCTTGGTTAGTTTCCAGCCGTTGCTTGAGGAGAAGGGTGCACACAAGCTCGCTCTCTCTCTCTCTCACACAGACACACACAGAGAAATACGTACATAACACACAAACACACATAAAATATGCATACACGAAACACACACAGACATATGTATAACAGAGAGACACATACATAACAGACATACATAAAAGCCCCACACACATATATAAAACATAGACACACACTCACACATAACACATGTATACACAAAACATACACACACACACACACACAATTTCATGACTCAGCTTCCTGAATTACCCCGGTGACCATAAAAGCCAGCCAGCGATGAAGTGAGTTTGTCAGGAGTAAATTGAAGGCCGGGAAGGAAGGAAGGACGGAGGGGAGAGATAATAGCCTGTCTGAAATTGGAAACCAGAAGGGTACATCAATTATCCCCGGGAAGATTAGTTTGGCTGCACAATCAGAGAAGAGCTCAGAGCTTCCAATAAATTAAACAACAACAACAACAACAGGCAGCAATTGGCTGGAAACGAAGGCCGATTAATCTAGAGAAATTCTTTGCAGGCTCCCTCTTCTGAGAGAGAGCAAAATAGAAAGCAGGAAATATCTAGCTATCTAATCTCTCTCCCTCTATCTGCCTATCTAATCTTTCTACATCTATTTATCAGATCGATCTATCTCAATCATATCTATCCTCTCTACCCCTATCTCTATCTCCCTCCCTCCCTCCCTCCCTCTATCTCTATCTAATCGCTCTACATCTATCTATCTATCTATCTATCTATCTATCTATCTATCTATCTATCTATCTATCTATCTATCTATCTATCTATCTATCTATCTATCTATCTATCCCCTCTACCTCTAGCTACCTATCTTTCTACATCTATCTATTTCAGATCTATCTATCTCAATCATATCTATCCTCTCTACCTCTTTCTCTATCGATCTGCCTCCCTCCCTCCCTCCATCTATCCCCCCTACCTCTATCTACCTATCTTTCTACATCTACCTATTTATTAGATCTATCTATCTCAATCATATCTATCCTCTCTATCTCTTTCTCTATCTATCTGCCTCCCTCCCTACATCTATCTATCTATCTATCTATCTATCTATCTATCTATCTATCTATCTATCTATCTATCTATCTATCTATCTATCTATCTATCTATCTATCTATCTATCTATCTCTTATCTATCTAGAATCTAGCTAATCTATATCTAGATAGGCTAGATAGGCTAGATAGGCAGACAGACAGACCAACCCAGTTCAGAGTCGCCTACACACTGACAAATCTTTACCATTATGGGGACCGTGCCCGCACAATTACCTGGACTTCGATCTGTGCTGGCGAAGACAAGAAGGAGGCAACGGAGGGTTTAAAAACCACAGTTCAAACAACTTCACTTCAGACACTTAATTTTAATTCACATTCCCGTCATAAAACATACCAAGTACAAGCTGGTGGTTTAAAAAGAGAACTTGGGCTCGCTCTCGGGACTCCCTGGAAGGCCATGGGAGGGATACTGAAAATAGGGTGTCACCTGTCTGTCCCCCACCCCTCCCCAACTTCCTGGGTTCCTTCGTGGGTAAACACTGCGCTGTAACTCAGCTTAGAAAAATGCCGCTTTGAAAAATGTTACGCTAAGAAACGGTTCCTTGCAGCTCCCTTCCCCAAGGAGAGGCTGGGGGTCCTGGTAGCGTCTATTTTCTTTCTTTTTTAAAAAAAAAACAAAGACCGCACTGCGTACGTACATCGCAGGAGCTGGCCTTCTACCGCTCTCTAAGTGGCGAGCACCATGACAATCAATCCGAGAACACGATCAACGTCTCCAAAAACTCACGAGGTCCTTACAAAGGATTCGGGCCTGGCGTTTAAAAACCAAACAGCCCACGTCTTCAAAAGTAGGAAAATACAAAACACACCAACAAAAACACCAACAGTTTGACTCCTTCCGGTATAAGAAAAATAGGGGTTGGTTTTTTTGGGGGGGAAAATATGTGGCTCAGTACAAAACATTGGGGGTTTGTGTGTGTGTGTGTGTGTAAAGAGGACATGATTGCAAAAAACGGGGGAGAAGTTTAGAAAAATACAAAAACCGCTTTGCGTTTTCAGAGTGCATCGTTATTGTACTTTAGTGCAAATAAAGAGGGTTGTGTACACCTGGCGAAGCCGGGGGGGGGCCATCGTCAGGTGTTGGTGGAGGTGCGCAAGATCTGGAACCTCTTCAGGGTCATGCGGATGGATCCCAGTTCTCGGTTGAGTCTTTCCAGGCGATCCTCCAGGGTTTCCTGAGGGGGAATATTCAGAGAAAGGCGTTCAGGGATCCAAAGAGAATCGGGGTGGGGGTGGGGGGGAATCAAACCACGATGATTCTGGAACTGACATTCGTGGTTTGGCTTTTAATCTGTTAAATCATGGTCTGCGGTGGGCACAGCCCGAGAGTTAACTCTTTAAGAACTACAGATATTCGCTTAGTGACGGTTGGAGGTTGCAACGACACTGAAAAAAAGTGATCTGATATAAATATATATTAATTTAAACATGTGCATTAATAGTAGAATAGAATAGAATAGAACAACAGAGTTGGAAGGGACCTTGGAGGTCTTCTAGTCCAACCCCCTGCCTAGGCAGGAAACCCTACACCACTTCAGACAAAGGGTTCTCCAACATCTTCTGGTTCCCCAATTGTGATTCCTAAACCTGAGGACGGCCTGCAGGCAGGTGCACCACGCTTAATCCCAGAGACACAAGAAGAAGGGTTACCTGATTTATCCTGGCCTGGAGGGTCAGCCTTCCTCCAGCGCAAGGAATTCGGCTCAGCTGGGACTCAATCTATCAGCACGGAAACAATGGGAAAGAGGGAAGGCTTTAAGAAGTGGGGAGTTCTAGTCCCGTCTTAAGAGTGAAAGCTAATTGGGCGACTTTGGACCTATCCCCAGGAGACGGTGAGTTCTGGTCCCGCCTTAAGCGTGAAGGAAGGGGAGAGGGCAGAGAAGCCAATGCGCCTCATGTCTACCTGTTGCTTTTCTTGCGTCAGCTCGTCAAAAAGCCGCTCGGTCTCTGCCAAGGTCTTAATCCGGGAAACGTACTTGAATTCGGGCTCGTAGGGAGCGGGCACTGCCAAAGACGACCCCGTTTCGCTGGTGTCGGCGGAGTGAACCTCTTCGTAACCGTCCCTCGACGATCGCCTGCATCCTCTGGAATGCAGAGGTTGTGGGTAGGTGGAAGACTTCGGGCCTCTGCGGCTCTCTAGGCGGCTGGGCTGCGGTCCTGTCCGTCCGTCCCCCCAAAAAAACGAGAGAGGCCTGGTTATAAATCGACCACATGGATTCACCATTTAGAGAATGTGGAGGCCTTTAAGATATAAAAGTATAGCCAGCCGAACGAACAGGTTTAAAGATAGCTTCTATCCTTGGGCTGTGAGACTTTTAAATTCAACCGCAATCACTCCCTGCACATGCTAGTTTTTTCTTTTTTCTTTTCTCTCTTTTTTTTGTTTCTATTATAATTTTGCACCAGTGAAGTTAAAACCAATTTCATTGTAATTTTTACAATGATAATAAAGATTATTATTATTATTTATTATTATTATTATTATTATTATTATTATTATTATTATGAGACTGGAGAGCTGCTTGTCTGAAGCGTTATAGGGTCTCCTGCCTGAGCAGGGGGTTGGACTAGAAGACCTCCAACGTCCCTTCCGACTCTGTTATTCTAATTCTATTCTAATGCTAATTTGTCTGAAATTGGAACCCTGTCCCATTTCAGCAGGGGGTTGGACTAGAAGACCTCCAAGGTCCCTTCCGACTCTGTTATACTTTCGTAATGTCGGCAAAGCCTCTGAGCCCATCCCCTGCCCACCTGGAATTTGGGAGTCATGACATCCATATTGTTAAAGCCAGTGGAGGTGGCAGCAGATTCAGAGAGCGAGGAGGGTTGGGGAGGAACCTGGGCCAGTCCTGGAGTCTGGGGAAGGCTCTGGGGAGGGCTCTGTGTCGGAGGCAGAGAGGGGGCCAGGACCCTCTGACAGTGATCAGCTGCCTTCGGAGTCAGACATCAGGGAGGCAGATGAACAGCTGGAGCCTGTTCCCAGAGTGTGCATGGGATCCCACCTGCTGTGAAACTTACCTTGTGGGTCGCCCCCGGATCCAAACAGGAGCCGTTTCCGTGGGCTGCCGTACTGCACTGCAGGGGCAGCGGCAAGCTCGTCCAAGCGGATATCAAATCTGGCGCCGAAAAAAAAAGGGAGGAACTTCCTTGAAAGGAGGTTAGGAATTTCCCTGCCAAAATTGACGTTTTCCTTCCTCGCGAGACTGAATCAACCGCTTGCCTTACAAGAGTTCGTTCAGTGACGGTCATCTTAGCCCCTGAGCCACTGCGTTCCCTCATTTCCATTCCCATTCCCATTCCATCTTGTTTCCATTTAAGAAAACGCCAAGTACATGAGCAAACTTGACCAAAGCAACCAGAAGAGCCACTTGGAAGCCACTTCGGGGAAACCATACCTGGTCATCAGGTCTTCATTCCTGCTGAGGAAATGGCTGAACCCCGGGGACAGATTCTCTTTGGGGGAGCGCTTGGGGCTGTAGGTCACAGCCACCGGAGTCAACATGGTCTCTCGCTTGGCTGCAGAGAGAGAAAAGGAGGCAGGACATTCCTTAAAACTTCAAGAGGAGGTTAAAAAAAGAAAACAACCCACCAAATCAAGACACATCTTTTACTTGGTGTGTTTGTCTTCCTGTTTGAAGGGGGGAGCGAAGAAGATCGCTGCGTGTTGGAGGAGTTGAGTTTTTTGTGCCTGGGCTGCTCTTTGCTCTTCTCGGGCGAACGGCTCGCGGCCAAGGACCTCTCGGCGAATCCAACAGGACCCCGAACGGCTGTTTCTGAAATAAGCGAAGGCCGAGGAGACGGTTTCACTCGGGGAGGTATTTGGGGTCTTTTTCCAACCACATGAAATCGAAGTTTCATCATCTATGTATGTGGGAGGCACGTGGAGACACAGGCTGACGTTTAACAACCCCCCAAATATTCGGAGAAGCAAAATGAAGTTGTGGATACGCTGAATATTGGTTTCGGCATGTCTGGGATGTCTGTACATCTCGTTAGGAAGGCCTTGGGTCAGGTCTACAAGCCATCTTTTCCTTTGGACTTCAGGCCCGCCACACGTTCTACTAGCCATTTTCTATTGGGGGAAAACGGGAGGGTGAGATTGTACGGAGTTAGATGATGTGCAGCCATAACAACATCCTTTCTGGAAAGCCAAGGTCATCCTTTATCTCTGCACTTTTGGGGTTCCTGATGGGGAAAACAGTAGCTCAGTCTATCTGGAAGGGCCCAGCTTGAGAAGAATGGTTGAAACGACACGGGAAACGGGTCAGGCCTGCAGCCCTCTTTTCTTTTGGGTCTTTGGCCTGCCACACTTTCCATTATTCTACTAGGCATTTTCTATTGTGGGAAAATGGGAAGGGGTTAGATAATAGGTAGCCATAACAACATTCTTTCTAGAAAGCCAAGGTCATCTTTTGTCTTTGCACCTCTGCACCTGACCGGAACTGGATGGGTGGAAATGCCAGCGTGGCAATAATAATAATAATAATAATTTTTATTTATAACCCGCTCTCTCTCCCCGAAGGGACTCGAGGCGGGGCACAGGGAATTAAAAACAGTTAGAAAAAATACAAAATTTAAAACAATAAACATACATAAATACTAACTAAAAGGCATATTAAACAGAAAACCCTGCGCTAAAATTCCCAAATATTTACTAAAAATCCCTAAACAATCAGAAGAGACTATCCTAGGCCGGCCAAGCGAAAAAGATGTGTTTTTAGTTTCAGACGGAAGGAGCGGAGGTCCGTGGTAGTTCTAATATCGGGGGGAAGGTCGTTCCAGAGGGCTGGGCCCGCCACAGAGAAGGCCCTTCCCCTGGGCGTCGCCCGCTGACAAAGTCTAGTGGACGGCACCCGGAGAAGTCCCTCTCTGTGGGAGCGAATCGGCCGTGAGGATGTATGGGGCAGGATCCGATCCCGCAGGTAGCTAGGTCCCGAGCCATGGAGCGCTTTGAAGATGACAACTAGCACCTTGAAGCGCACCCGGAAGACGACAGGCAGCCAGTGCAGCTCGCGCAAGAGCGGTGTTACGTGGGTGAATCTAGAAACACCCATAATTGCCCGCGCGGCTGCATTCTGGACTAACTGAAGTCTCCGGGTGCACCTCAAGGGGAGCCCCATGTAGAGAGAGTTACAATAGTCCAGTCGGGATGTCGCGAGAGCATGAGTGACTGTGCGAAGGGCGTCCCGATCCAATAGGGGGCGCAATTGGCGAACCAGGCGAACCTGGTAAAACGCCCTCCTGGCCACGGCAGTGGGAGATCGGACCATGGGATGGACTTGTGGGTGTGGGGGGGGGGGGGGGGGGGGCAAGATCTTGAACTTTCAACGGGGTGGGGGAAACTGGGAAGCTTTCAGATTCGGGTTTCCCCAGATGTGCCAACATGGCTCCCTTCATCCATTGGAACTTGGAGGAATCCTTTGCCACGGACTCTGATTTACTTTTGGATGCTATTTGGAACTCTGAGTTCTCTTTTCATCTAAATCTGGCCCAACGTAATTCTCCCAGATAAAGAATAATTTTATTTTTTAATTCATGAGGAACCATTGTCGTTCCCAGGAAGAAATAGAAGGGAATGAAAACTCATTTTAAAAAAAAACACCACTTACTGCTGGTTTCTGCTGTTGCCCCTTTCTCTGCCTGGGCGCCTCGGTTCTTCAAAGCCTTCCTTTCTTCGAATTCCTTAAAGGCTTTGAGGATGGGGATTTCTTGACTTTTGATCTCTTTTTGAATGGCTTCGTTGGCCAGGAGGAAATCTGGAGAGGACTCCTTCTCGGGAGGAGAGCGACGCCTAGGAAGAGGGAGGGAAGCCAGGTCATCCCACGGCTGAAAGGTTTCCCCAGATTCAAACCAGATTCAATGATTGGAATTTAGCCCTCGCACCGTAACCTGGGGTAGTTTTCTTTTCCGTAATTCAAGTAACTTAATCTGGAACGTATCCGATGTAGGCGGGGAATAAAAGCCACTGGAAAAGCCTTTCAGAGTTCTTTCAGCCCAACCGGGACACAAAAATTTAACTCCGTGATAGAATCGTCAAGCTGTTGAGTCTCATAAGGGAACAGTTTTTTTTCTGCCAATTATTTTAATCTGAGAACCAATGGAGGAGCTGGCCCCTGGCTCTGATGAAAGCTGGGAAGTCTAGAAATCGTTAGAATAAGACCGCACACGGATACAAGACCCAGAGACACTCTGAACAAATGGGGCGATCTGCCGTCTTTTGCTCTTTGCGATTGTGGTGACATGCAAACAACACACCTGCCCTTTGTGTCCCAAACAGTGTACACTTGAGGATCTCTTGAGGAGGAATTTCCTGACAGTGAGAAGAACTAATCAGTGGAACAATTTGCCTCCAGAAGTTTTAAATGCCCCAACACTGGAATTTTTAAAGAAGATGTTGGATAACCATTTGTCTGAAGTGGTGTAAGGTTTCCTGCCTAAGCAGGGGGTTGGACTGGAAGACCTCCAGGGTCCCTTCCAACTCTGTTATTCTATTCTATTCTATTCTATTCTATTCTATTCCATTCCATTCCATTCCATTCCATTCTGACAGAATGCAATTAATATTACTAGTTTCTGGGCAAGATCTGTGTTTAACTTGCCTTTATTTAAATCTTGCATTTTATATTTTAAATTTTATATCATGTAAGGTTAAAGGTAAAGATTCCCCTTTCACAGATATGTGCTAGTCATTTCCGACTCTAGGGGGCGATGCTCATCTCCGTTTCAAAGCCGAAGAGCCAGCGCTGTCCGAAGACGTCTCCGGGGTCATGTGGCCGGCATGACTCAACACCGAAGGCGCACGGAACGCTGTTCCCTTCCCACCAAAGGTGGCTCCTATTTTTCTACTTGCATTTTTAGGTGCTTTCAAACTGCTAGGTTGGCAGAAGCTGGGACGAGTCACGGGAGCTCCCTCCGTTACACGGCGTTAGGGATTCGAACCGCCGAGCTGCCAACCTTCTGATTGACAAGCTCAGTGTCTCAGCCCCTGAGCCCCCACGTCCCTATAATGTATTGTATTTTTTTTAATATCATGTAGCACGCCTTTATTGGTGATGCTTTCTGATGTGAATAAACAAGCAAGCAGACACCTGGGGGGAAATATTCCTTACCTAGGAGAGCTGAATCCTTTTTCCAGCCGGTTATCATTGGGACTCTCTTGAACTGCCAACGGCTGACCGGTGAAGATTGAAAATTCGGATCCTGGAATCAACCACTTTCTCCTGCTCACGTCAAAGCTTTCAAATTTGCTGCGAGAACAAAGAGGAGCAGGGAACAGTGAGTAATGAGTAGAGGATGTCACTTTTTATGCTCTCAAGGTAAAAAGCAGACTTTGCTAGACGCTATTTCCAGAACCGTGTCAATATATCACATGACCAATAAGCCAATTCTTTTGAGGGGCTTATTTAATTTAATTTAATTTATTCGATTTGTTAACCGCACCAATCTCTGTCGAGACGGACTCTGGGCGATGCACAGGCATTAAAATTTACAATAAATAACAATATACAAAAGTTAAAAAGAAATTAAATAGAAAACCTGTGCTAAAATCTAACTTGGCTGAGGCTCTATTGTTCTAAATTTGTTATGGATGTGTTCCATGGGACCCTGTCAATTACCTTTTCGTCCATCTTAAAATCACAATAGGCGTGTCGGTACGTGATTTACTCACCCTGAGATAACCCTTCCTTCCTCACCTGGCATAAGATGGCCCGAAGTGTCCCTCGGCAAGAGAGCGAAACTTGAGCGAGTTTTCATGTTCCAATTGCTTGACCTGAGTTTCCAGTTTCGAGACGGTTCTAAAGGAAAGCAGGGAGGAAAAAAAAATCAATTTTACCCATTTTAATACTGTGCATCCATGAGAGCGAACGCGTGGCGAGCAGAGCCCTTTCTGTGGGCAACTGTGCACTGTCCCCAGCTGCTCTTCTGGTTTTTGGTGCCAACTGATCTTCGTGGGCACCGGAGCGCCAGAAAACGACCAAAAACTAGGCTGTTTTCTGGACCATTTCCTGGGCTCTTTTTGGCCTGGAAAATGGCCTGAAAACAGCCCCATAAATGGCCCCAACACCCCCCAAACTAAGCACGCACATGGTGGCCAGCTGGTTTTTGGGTTTCTAGTGCTGGAATACATTAACTTAATCATGGCGTGTGCTGATAAAAACGGCATTAAAATATATATAAGTTTCCTTGCTCTTCTAGAATAAAAGGGTCCAATGTTACCTCTTCAAATCAGAGATCTGGGTGTGCGCATCGAGCAATTTGTTCTCAGTAATATTTAAAGAATCCTGTGGGAAAGGAGGGGGAAAAAAGCATTAAGGGTTTATTTTTTATTTTTTTATTTGTTTCGAATTTATACCCCGCCCTTCTCCTTGTTAGGGCCCAGGGCGGCGCACAGGCATTATTAAAACCACAATAAGAACAGTATAAATCAATTTAAAACATATTAAATTATTAAAACCCGTGCTAAAACCATTTTAAACCCTACCAAATAGCAATTTATACCTAAAAAGTCAGAAGCGGGGGGCTACGCTAGGCCGGCTTGTTGGAATAAATGCGTCTTAAGACGTTGGCGAAAGAGGCGGAGGTCCGAGGTAGTGCGAAGGTTGGGGGGTAGGTCGTTCCAGAGGGCCGGGCCCGCCACAGAGAAGGCCCTTCCCCTGGGTGTCGCCAACTGGCATTGCTCAGCCGACGGCACCCGGAGAAGACCCTCTCTGTGGGAGCGGACCGGACGAAGGGATGTATGGGGCAGGAGGCGGTCTCGTATATAGCTAGGCCCCGAGCCATGGAGCGATTTAAAGATGGTCATCAACATGGTAACGCAACCACTGGCTTTACTAACACGGAATGGTTGAAGTGTCCCTCTTTCATCAGTTGAGTATTAATTCAACTTGTCTTCAGCTCCCCTGGGGGGATGGGGTGGGGGGAGGAAAGCTTTGCTAAGGCTTCTCTTCGCTTGCCCTTGGCAAATAATTAATCATATATTTAGTACCCATCAGGAGGGTTGCATCCTCCACCATGGCTGGTTAACCCCCGTGTCTTTCCTTTTTGAGGTGGATGTTTCACTATCTGCTTGAACAGTTTTCTCTTCCCAAGCTCCCTTCTTTCTAGAGGTCCATTTAGCTGGCTGCTGCCCCGTTTCAGACCCAGGAGAATCTGAGTGGACAAATTCAGCTGACAGGGCTGGATTTGGCAGGCCAAAAGCTGATTTCTGGGAGGGGAATACCGTATATTTTCGGACTAAAAGATGCACCAGAGTATAAGATGCACCATGATTTTGAAGAGGTAAATTAAAAAAAAAAATGTTTGCACTCTGCAGGCCCCCCAAACCCTCTGCAGGCCTTGTTTTTTTTGCAAAAAATAAATAAAATTGGGGGGCGGGGGCATGCAGAACTTTTTGGAGGGTTGTAGAGTGCTTCAGGGAGCTGGTGGGAGGGCTCGTTTTTGCCCCCCGCAGCCCCCGGGAGCACTTTGCAAACCTCCCAAACTCTCTGCATGGCCGTTTTTGCAAAGGGGTTTCAGTTTCAGTAGGCCAAAAATGCTGTGTTCGATGTATAAGACGCACCCAGATTTTCACCCTCTTTTTGGGGGGGAGGGGGGAGGAAAGGTGCGTCTTATACTCCGAAAAATACGGTAAATACGCCCTGCTTTTACTCATGAGGAAGGAGCCCCTAAAGCCCGTGTGGTTTTTGATCCTCTTGGATTCAGCTCTGCCATAAATGGGCTGCTTACCTTAACTCGTTCGTGCTCCTTCCCAAGGGATTCGTACTCTCCCAAAAGCTACCGAAAAAGGAACATTTTTAAAATTAGTTTGCAAGGTTTCAAAAACACTCCTGCAGCATCCAGCACAGCGATCAAATCAGAATTTAAGCAAATTCCACCTTTTGTCGTTGTGGCTTATTTAAGAGGGGCGCGGTGGCCTAGAGGCGGAGCTCTCGCCTCACAACCAGGAGGCTTGTGGGTTCGATCCTAGGTAGAGGCAGAATATTTCTCTCTCTGGGCACCGTGAGAATTGATCTGCTGAACAAAACTCCGTCCTGGCGACAGGTAATGGCATCCAGCCAGTAAAACATTCTGCTAGCTCCATTCAGTTGCCCAGACTCCACCCCGCAAGGGATTATGGGATTGTTAAAAGAAGAAGATGATGATTGTTGTGACTTATATGTAGCTGTTTGACTGTTTGACTCTGTGCTCCGTTTGGCCTTGCAAAACTAATTGGCAATTCGGTCTCTGGCAGCGTTTCAAGGGAGAGAAAGGCGGGTGCTTATCCGCCTTATCCCGAAAGACTTTGGCAGACTTCTGTGGGACTCTTTACAAACTGTTAGTGACTCATTACCGGCTGTGAATGACCACAATCCACAGCCGTTGAAATAAAAAGAGAGTTTTTACGGGACTAAGATTGCGACTTGTGCTTTCTTGGGAAGCCGAGGTCAGAACGTAGGCGTCCAATGGTGACCCACGCTGTTACCGTCTATGGCTTTCGAACAATCCCATCAACCAAAGGACTTGGGGGTCCGTAACACGTTGGAAGGACGCTCTCGACAATTGGACGCATGCGCTCAAAGACTTGGACCAAACTTACGTTTTGAAACATCTTGTTTTCTTCCTTTAACCGGGCATCCTTGTTGTCAGAGAGCTTGTAAGCTTTCTCGAAGGCCTCTTCCAGATCTCGGAGCCTCCTCTTCAGGCGGCTGATGGTGTTGTCTTTGTCCTTGCCGCTCGTGCGCATCTCTTCGATGCGCTCCTGCAAGGATTTGGTGGTGGTACTCAGGGCACCGAAGCGCTCCCGCCAATCGGTCTGGAAAGGGAAACAGAGCAGATAGGAAGCAGATAGAAAGAGCCCGGGCAGGCGACGGCACCGAATCTGCCAGCAGGACGGGCCGTCACATTGGAATGCTTCTACCCCCTACCCCCGTTACACCTGGACTACTCCATCCCAGCCGTAAGGTGCACTTACTACTTCCATCTCTAAGGCCTTGTTTTTATTTTCAAGGGATCGCATCCGGCCGTTGGCTTCGTGCAGGGAAGCTTCTAGCTGGTCGCACCTAAGAGTTGAAACAGGGAGCCATGAAACGATCCCCCGCCAAGCCACGTCAATGGGGAAGCCAGGTTCACTTAACAACCGTGTTACTGATGGACCGACTGCAGTGATTCACTTAACAACGGTGGCGAGAAAGGCCGTAAAAATGGGCCAAAAGTCACCTAAAAAAATGCCTTTGCTTCCCAGTAGAAATTTCGGGTTCACCTGTCGTCCTAAGTCAAAGGCTACTTATACTTCGCTGCTTAAAGAACTCCTCCCTGCTCGCAGGTAAACTATGGGGAGTAAGTTACTATGGGGAGAATTCACAGAGCAACCACACATCTATTTGAAGTACAAGCAGCCCTTCCTGTTTCGTTCTCAACTTATCTTTCATTCACAAATCTCACAAGAGGTTTTTCAAACTTGATTTCCAGGTGTCAAAGCCGAAGATGGGAAGGTTCAGAAATAAATGTATCCAGGAGGGTGTCACTTCAAAAGGGATTGGGGTGGGGAAGGTACGCCCGTTGTTCCAAAGAACTCAGCCAATACCTGTCGGTGAGATTTTGATTGATTTTCTTCATTTCCTCGGAAGGAGCGGGATGGCTTGCTTCTAGTTGCTGCTTCAAGCTGAGAATTTCCGACTCGTAATACGCTCGGAGATCCGTTATATGCCGAGTATGTTTCTCTCTCAAACTCTGCCTAATCCTGGTTATTTGATTAGAAAGAAGAAGAAGAAGAAGAAGGAGGAGGAGGAGGAGGAGGAGGAGGAGGAGGAAGAGGAAGAAGAAGAAGGAGAAGGAGAAGAAGAAGAAGAGCCAAACATTCAAAACCTTAGCAACTTGGCTGGACATTTCTGAAGGAGAAAACTGGTGCTTCAAGACAACAGTTTACACACAGCACATGAATTCTGCTCCTTCATATCCGGCAAAGTCTTTTCAAGGGAGGATTTACGGTCACAGACCTTATCTGGCTTGGAGAGCTGACAGGCCAAGATCTGCAAAACGTGGCCAGGAGTCTCGGAGAGTCAGGAACCAATGAAGTGAACGAATGGTCTCCTGCAAACTCCACTCCCCTTCCGCTCCCCTTTTATTTCCTCTGGGAGGGGCCATTCATTTTTCATTTTCATTTTTCATTTTATTAAATTTATATACCGTGCCACTCTCCCAAAAGGGACTCGGGGCGGTGCACAGGAAAAATAAAACCACGCATATACATAAAATACAGATAATAAATATGTCATAAATATTAAAAACTTATTAAATTAACCCAACCTGTGCTAAAACCAATTAAAACCCCAATAAAATCTAATTCAATTTAAAACCAGTCGATAGTCTCGGAAGATTAAGGTAGGCCAGCTAAGCGAAAAAAGTGCGTTTTTAATTGTTGACGGAAGAGACGGAGGTCATCGTCCACCTGTGGCCTCCCTCCCAAGTCACCCCGTTCTTTAGCTGTTCCCTCTGTCTGGCAACTCGGCGCATGCCCACACTGGGAACAGGCTCCAGCTGTTCCTCTGCCTCACTGATGTCTGACTCCGAAGGCAGCTGATAACTGTCGGATGTCCCTGGCCCCCTTCCTGCCTCTGACCCAGAGCTTTCCTCAGAGCCTTCCCCAGACTCCAGGACTGGCCCAAGATCCTCCCCAACCCTCCTCACTGTCCGAATCTGCTGCCAGCTCTGCTGGCCGGCCACAACAGGTCTGCTCCTTGGAACCCCGATAGCAGCCTTCTGAACGGGTGATCTTACTTGGAGAGCACCAGAGGATCTTCCACGCAAGCTATGGAAAGTTCGTGCTGCATCAAACGATCCTCAGCCGACGGAATCGGGGAGCGGGCTTCGGAAGACGGCGTGAGGGTTAAGTTGTCGTTGTCCCCCATGTCCAAAATCTCACGCTCTCGATGAGGAGAGCCGGCGACATTGGCCGCGTTCTGAAACTCACAACTGCCCCAGGGGTCCACGGGCAAGGCCGCTGCTGAGCGAGGGGCGTATCGGGGAGACTCGGCGGAGCGAGGGGACACCACCGTGCTGGTGGGAGAAAAGGAATCCGCCTCGGAAGGGAGCGAAAAAGCGGGACCTGCCATGGAATCGGGAGAAAACGGCGCCCGCTCTGGGCTGGCGTAGAACCTGGGCAAAGGCCGTCTAGCGTTCAGCTCGCTCGGCTTCATGTGGAGCGTTGGGTCGAGAGTGAGGATCTGCGAGAGAAACGTTGTGGCGAGTGGAATTAAAAACAAGACCAGACCCCATTGGGGGCGAATAGAATAGAATAGACTAGAGAAAGAAGGAAGGAGAATGGAATGGAATGGAATAAGGAAAGGAAGAATAGAATAGAATAGAATGGAATGGAATAGAATTGGGAAAGAAGGAAGAATAGAATAGGGAAAGAAGGAAGGAGAATGGAATGGAATGGAATAAGGAAAGGAAGAATAGAATAGAATAGAATAGAATGGAATAGAATAGGGAAAGAAGGAAGAATAGAATAGAATAGAATAGAATAGGGAAAGAAGGAAGGAGAATAGAATGGAATGGAATAAGGAAAGGAAGAATAGAATAGAATGGAATAGAATTGGGAAAGAAGGAAGAATAGAATAGAATAGAATAAGGAAAGAAGGAAGGAGAATAGAATAGAATCGAATAGAATAAAATAGGGAAAGAAGGAAGGAGAATAGAATAGAATGGAATTGAATAGAATAGAAGAGAATAGGGAAAGAATAGAATAAAATAAAATAAAATAGAATAGAATAAGGAAAGAAGGAAGGAGAATAGAATAGAATAAGGAAAGAAGGAAGGAGAATAGAATAGAATAAGGAAAGAAGGAAGGAGAATAGAATAGAGAAGAGAAATAGATTAGAATAGAACAGAATTAGAATAGGAAAAGAAAGGAAAGGATAGGATAGAAATAGGATGCAGAATAGAATAGAAACGAAATAGAATAGGAATAGCTGTCTGCAAGGAATATAAATCCTCCAAGCAGCCTCAATAACCCTCTAAAAAGGATGCAAAGGACCAGCTTTCTGCAAAGAGCATAAATCCCTTCCCCACCATCCGGCCAGAGCTGAAGAAGCTTCTTGGATGAGAAGGGAAATGTCTTCAAGGAAAAACAAAGAAAAGTCCAGTGGCCTCTGGAAAAAAGCACCCTTTGGGACAGTCACTTAATAGACTAATTAAAATCAGGAACCTGAGAAATCCAAACTGTTTAGGAGCCTGGAAAAGCATGAGGAGTTTACAATACAATAGCAGAGTTGGAAGGGACCTTGTAGGTCTTCTAGTCCAACCCCCTGCGTGGGCAGGAACCTTATACCATTTCAGACAAATGGCTATCTAACATCTTTTTAAAGACTTCCAGGGTTGGGGAGTTTGTTAAGTTTAAGAAAGGAGGGAGTGTTTTGAAGGCAAGAGGCAGAAGTAAAATACAAGTTATTACCTCTGGGGGATGAGTGGAGTGGGGAGGGGTGAAATTCCACTCTACAAGTTGCTTCTCTTCCTTCTGCTTCTTATGATAAATCTCCTTTAAGGACGTCAGCTTCAGCTCGTCACTGGAAGACAGCTAAGAGGGAAGAATTCAGATTGAGAGTTGAAGCGTTTGTTTGACGTAACGATGGAGTAGATTTTTAGCTGGGAACATAGGAGTGTTTTGGGACGAGGGGCAAGTAGAATAACTCCAAAGAACAGGACCCCAGCCGCTGCAAATCAGGGTTTCTTTACCTTGGAAAATGTAAGATGCGTGAACTTCAACTCCCAGAATTCCCCAGCCAGCATAGATGTTGAAGTCCACCCATCTTGATGTTGCCAAGGTAGAAAAATATCGCTATATGGGAAAAGGAGAGCTTGGAACACAAAAAACCCTTAATGCCGTAAGGGGTCGCCACACATTCAAAACACATGTTCCTTCAATTGAGGGGGGCAGCCTGTCAAGCCTGAATCTGATCGGGCGGTGGGTTTGTCTGTATCCTGCGTTATGTTCACACGAATTCAGCTTGAACAGTGGAGGACTGAAGGTTGGGGGGAGAGCCGAGTTGAATGGAGACCTCAGCCAAAACAACATAGCTAGCTGATTCCAACGACTGGCTGGAAGTCGCCAAGCAAACAGCTCTCAGCCCGGTTGGACAAGGTTGTGACATATGGTGGTGAAAGAAATTAAGAAACTCTTACTTATAGTGGGGTGAAAAGCCAAGGAACTTTTAGGACTGGCTTTTCACCAGTTTGTGCCCAAATCACAGCAAGAGCACTTAGACTTATGTACCGCTTCACGGTGCTTTTCCAGCCCCCTCTAAGCAGTTTACAAAGTCAGCCTATGTCCCCCAACAATCTGGGTCCTCATTTGACCCACCTCGGAAGGACGGAAGGCTGAGTCAACCGTGAGCAGTCTCACCACTGTACCACCATGGTCCTTCCTTCCTTCCTTCCTTCCTTCCCACTTAGCAATAGCACGTGGACTTACATACCGCTTTATAGTGCTTTTACAGCTCCCTCTAAGCCAGGGGTCTCCAACCTTTGCAACTTTAAGTCTGAAGGACTTCAGCTCCGAGCAAAGCTGGCTGGAGAAGTCTGGGAGCTGAAGTCCTTCAGACTTAAAGTTGCAAAGGTTGGAGACCCCTGCTCTCAGCGGTTTACAGAGTCAGCCTCTTTCCCCCCCAACAATCTGGGTCCTCATTTGACCCACTTCGGAAGGACGGGAGGCTGAGTCCACCTTGAGCCCGGTGAGATTCGATCTGCCGAAGTGCAGGCAGCCGATAGTCAGCCGAAGTAGCCTGCATTACTGCAGTCTTAACCCCTGCGCCATGCAGCGAAATAAATCTGTTCTTTGAGGAAACTGAAGGCCTCGGAGTTCCATTTGTGATGGGTGCCTTGCTTGGAACCTGACCTGTGTCGTCACCCTTCACGCATTAAACAATGAGCAAGCAGCAGCACCAGCCAATGTGGGGGGGAGGAAAGACTGAAAATTCAGCAAAGCAAGGAGGCGGGGGGAAGAAGAGAAGTTAGCAATACCTGCTCCGAGGAGTCCTTCGTTGAGAAGGTAGAAAATTCGTTTCCCAAATTCTTAGGCAACGCTTGATACATTTCCTTCTCGTCCAATCTCCAGTAGGTCAGCCCTGCGGGATAAGAGAGGCACCTGGAAACCGGTTTCTGGACCGCAAAGAGCTCCGATGTCATTTTGGAAAGAGAAATATAGATTTCGGGTCAAGTTTTGGCGGTGCAGTGGGGCTGACACGCCACTTTCACGCCCGCAGGATTTTGGCATGCCGTAAAAGGAAAGAGAGCGTGTTAATTCTGCCGAGGACTCCGAGAAAAGGAAAGGAGAATTTGTCCTTGACAATATTTCAACCTGAAAGGTTGTCCTTACGATGTGATTCCCTCCCTCCTTCCTCTTCCAGCTAAAATAGTCTTCCCCTTATCCCGATTCAAAGAGGATAAATCAGATTAAAGCATCGGTTTTCTGGCATCAGACTCAGAAGTGGCATTCAGTCGATTCGGACCGGTTCGCCCGAACCGGTAGTGGAAATCGCGGGTGGGATCGCCCACCCTCCCCAGCTCTATGCCGCTCTATTTAGGGATGTTTCTGAGGCCGGGCACATGCGTGGAAGGCATGCGTGGAAGGGGCACACACACGGGGCAACCCGGTAGTAACAAAATGTGCAACCCAGTGCTGATCAGGCTCTCTGCACATCAGAAGGAAGAGAGTCAAAGCTAAATGAAGAAATATAGGTAGCTCTCGACTTATCACAGTTCCGGTGTTTAAAAGTCACAAAGACACTGGGAAAAAAAAGGACTTTTCATACTTATGACCGTGGCAGCCTAGAGGTGACACTCTCGACTCACAATCGGGAGGCTGTGGGTTCGATTCTCGGTAGAGGCAGATATTTCTCTCTCTGGGCACCACGAGAATATATCTGCTGAACAAAAAAACCCGCACTGGCGACAGGGAAGGGCATCAGGCCAGTAAAACACTCTGCTAGCTCCGTTCAGTTGCCAAAGACTCCACCCCCGCAAGGGATTATCGGTTTGGCAGATGGGCTTCGTTTGCCTTTTAACTTACCCTCTGCAGTTATTTCAAGAGACAACGTTGAAAATAAGGAAGAAGACTAGCCAAATGACCGTTTTCCCGAAAATAAGCCCTCCCCGGATAAGAAGCCCAATCAGGTTTTTGAGCACATGCGTCAAAATAAGCCCTCCCCGAAAACATTGCAACAGCCGGGAGGTGACCCCGCTCGCCGCCTCCTGCACCTCAAAAATAATAAGACCTCCCCGAAAATAAGGCCAAGCGCTTATTCCCGCGGGGAGGGAGGGAGTTTCAAAAGAAAATAAGGCCCTGTCTTATTTTTCAGGGATACACGGCAATAAAACAATCCCCTTTGTTACGAATTCTGCCATGCTTACAAGAGGCACAGAGGAATGAATTTGAGGTACCTGACGAAAGAGATACTAAAGAATTTTGGCTTCCATTTTGCTGATTGAGGTAAAACGGAGCGGTTGATGGGGCAGCGGCAGTGATGGCGTCGGTCGGTACCTGCAACGAACGGGGAAGAGAAGAACAGGCGTTTTATCGGTCAAAAAGACGGCAACGCGGACCTCCCACACCGCACGCAAAAAGAGAGCACATTTGGCCCAGTGAGCTGAGAAAAATAACGCTCCGTCACAGGAACGATCCCAACAAATTCGGTCGTGCTTATAACTACCCACGGTGGCTTTGAAACACAACGGACGAGAAATAAATAGCGAATAAATAAATATATCGGCTTCCAGATAATTGTGTATTAAGGCTGCGGGTGAAGCTCATCTGTCATTCCCCACTAAGTGGGGTGGTGGTGAACCGGACTTCCAGTCAGCTCCAGAATTGAACAGGGGGCTTTTGTTTAGGAACCTTTGTGGCTCTTTTGAGTGTTTAAGGTTGCTGATCCCTAGCTTAAGGCAAGGCTCTCCAACTTTGGTGACTTTAAAGCTTGTGGACTTCAACTCCCAGAATTCCCCAGCCACCCATGCAATCCCAGAGCCCCAACACGCTGGCTGGGGGAATTCTGGGAGTCAAAAATCCACGCGGCTTAAAGTTGTGTTATGTTCATCCGCGGCTGCCATCCCGTTTTCATTTGGGTTTCAGCAACTCTCTTACGTTGTCGACGGTTTCCTCTTTTCCCGGCTCGGTCTCTCCTTCCGCGTTTGAATTTTTCAGGTGGTTTTGTTTCATCTTTTGAGCCCAGGAGGTTAAAGGTTTCCTGTCGGAAAACAAAAAACGAGACACAGAGAATAAAAATAATTGATTGTTTTGCAAACTGCTGGGGTGGACTTCAACTCCCAGGAGTCCCCAGCCAGCGTGGCTGGTTGAGGACTTCTGGGAGTTGAAGTCCCCCCATCTTAAAGCGTGCAGGCTGAGGGATTCTGGGAGGTGGAAGTCCCTCCCCTCTTGAAGCTTATTGGCTGAGGGATTCTGGGACAAGAAGGCTGGGGAATTCCCAGGACTTCTGGGACAAGAAGGCATGCACGCTGGGGAATTCTGGGAGTTGAAGTCCACCCATCTTAAGGCATGCAGGCTGAGGGATTCTGGGACAGGACGTCCAGCCATCTTAAAGCATGCAGGCTGGAGAATTCTGGGAGGTGGAAGTCCCTCCCCTCTGGAAGCTTATTGGCTGAGGGATTCTGGGACAGGAAGTCCAACCATCTTAAAGCATGCAGGCTGGAGAATTCTGGGAGGTGGAAGTCCCTCCCCTCTTGAAGCTTATTGGCTGAGGGATTCTGGGACAGGAAGTCCCCCCATCTTAAAGTGTGCAGGCTGGGGAATTCTGGGCGTTGAAGTCCCCCCATCTTAAAGTTGCTAAGGCTGAGAAAACACTACATTAGGCTAAAGAGCCTCAAGTTTTAAAAGCTGGTAATTTCATCCTCTCCCTTGAAAGGAGAAGCTAACGAAGGGGATTATGCACCCGTCGTTTACCCATTCGCTTCCTCGGGTTGGCCTTCGCGAACCTGAGGCTCAAACCGAGCGGAAAAGTCGCCATCGTTCTCCTTCGGAGGTGGAAAATGTCCGATGCTGGTCGGCGAAGCTTCCCTTCCGTCCGGAACGCTGGCCCCAACCACATCCTCCGTGGCTGGCGCGGGACGATTCGGCCGCTGGGTCATGGTCTCTGAGCCTTTTTCCAGGCGGGCCGGAAGGTCATCATCGCATTGGCTGGGGCTGAGTTCCACAGTAGACAACGTCCCATAGCCGCTGCTTATGGAAAGGCCCTCCTGGTGCATGGCGCAGGCTTCTGTCCGGGGGTCAGCATGGCCCGGAGGGAACTGACTGCTAAAGAGCTCATTTTCTTCAAAAGGGTCGGCCTTCAACCCCATCGGGCTTCCTAGCGACGGGCAGCCCTCTGAAAATCGGACGGAAGAGACCAGTTTGGCACACGAACATGGCTTCTGGGTCTGCAGCTGCCCCAAGCGCCTGATTTCATTTTGTATGTGCTGGAAAGAAGAAGCAGGAGGAGGAGGAAGAGAGGAAGAAATGGAGGTGGAGGACGAAGAAGAGGAGGAGGAGAAAAAGAAGAGGAAGAAATGGAGGTGGAGGAGGAAGAGGAGAAGAAGAGGAGGAGGAGAGGAAGAAATGGAGGAGGAGGAGGAAGAGGAAGAGAAGGAAGAAATGGAGGTGGAGGAGGAAGAGAAGTAGGAAGAGGAGGAGAAGAAGAAGAGGAAGAAATGGAGGAGGAGGAAGAGAGGAAGAAATGGAGGAGGAGGAGGAGGAGGAGGAGGAAGAAGAGAAGAAGTGGAAGAAATGCAGGTGGAGGAAGAGGAGGAGAAGAGGAGGAGGAGGAAGAGGAAGAAGAGGAGGAGGAAGAGAAAAGGAACAAATGATGGAGGAGGAGGAAGAAGAGGAACAAATGGAGGAGGAGGAGGAGAAGAAGAGGAGACGAAGAAATGGAGGAGGAAGAAGAGGAGGAGGAGAAAAAGAAGAGGAAGAAACATAGGTGGAGGAAGAGGAGGAGGAGGAGGAGGAAGAGAGGAAGAAGTGGAGGTGGAGGAGGAAGAGGAGGAGAAGAGGGGGAGACCTTTAATTAAAAACCAAACCTTTTAATCAAATAGGCAGCATCTCATCAGCTCCACGAGAAGAGCCACATTTTAGTCACGTCCGTAGGACATTTTCACATATATGCACGCACACACACACACACACACACACACACACAACATGCCAAAAAATGTTATGGTAGACGAATGAATACTTAGACATTTGTTTTAGAAGTCTCTTTTTTGCAACACATGCATGGAGGCATTCCTGGGGCTTGGCTGAGACTGAATCCGACCTTCAACCCCAAGAGATTTTGCATGAAAAGGTAAGTATAAAGGGAAAAAGAAGGAGCCATCTTAGTGGCCTTAAATGAAAGAAGGCAATCTGAGCGTCGGGCTGGGTGGGCTACCTTGCTTCTCTCCACCCAAGAATTACAAGTGAGAAACTCTTCCCTATGAAAACCAAGCAACGAACGCTGTTAATAGCGCGACAAACTCAAGACGTAAAAGCATCGCCACGAATCGGACACAGAGACAGTTTGAGAATTAAGCCCCAAAAAACACTTGAGTAAATGCTCAGGTTTGGAGCAGGCAATTCCTTCCAGACCCTTTTCCCAACACCAAACAGCAGGAAATATTATTTTTTGGGGGGGTAAGTAGTCTCACTTCTCCAATGCAACACACCACCTCAGACATGGATGCGCACAGGTGAGCATTTCTGTGAAGATGAATGGCAAAAATCCGCCCGGAAATTTAAAAAAAAAAAGAAGAGAAAACGTAGACCAACGAACGAACGAAGGGGAAAAAAAAAAAAGAGAGAACGGTAAAAACAACAATACCTCTGAATATTTGTTTCAATTTCAGGAACAGTTGGTTACTAATATTGGAGAGGGCCATCAGGGAAGGGAAGGGGGGAGAAACAAGTTATCAAAAAAAGGATGTAAATATTAAAAGGAACCAAATACACACAGACCAAATGTATCAAGACATCTATTTCCACCTGCAGGAGGGTATTTAACAGGAGGTGAGAACTCTGGAATTCTGAGAAAAGAGTGTCCAGAAAGAGGATTGATAATAAATATTGGGAGAGCAAAGAAAACTCAAACACAAACTTTGATACAAAACGGCTTTGTATTTAGACGTGCAAATGCAAAATTAGCCCTTAGTCTTCCATGGGATTTGGCAACGGGGGGACTTTTCCGAGTCCGGATTAAAATAGCAGCCAGTCCCATCATTAATAGAGCATGAAGGTGAAGGTGTATTACGATTTATGTACTTCTTCTAAAGCCGTTTAGCAAAACTCATTCTCCAGGAAAACCTACCTAACTTTTTTTTCTAAGTCTGGCCACCTTCGATGCCTGAAAAGTGGGATAATAAATAACCAAGATGAGATTTAATTCAGAAGGGCCAAGGATAAAAATTGTGAATCAGAGGGGGGGGGGGGAGAGAGAGAGAGGAGAAATAGCACATTTTACAACAATAATTCTCAACCCTGCAAATTTTACTGCCTGGGGAATTCTGGGAGTTGAGGTCCACCTTGGTTGATAGTAACTGTGTTACAGATTTAGAAACTCTAAAAATGCTTCTTGCTAAATAAGTTTTAAAAAGTTGACGTTCCCAGAAAATGCACTTAATAGTTTATTGGAAGAGACTAACATTGCTATCATTAGCGAAGCAGTGGCGCAGTGGCTAAGATGCTGAGCTTATTGATCAGAAAGGTTGGCAGTTTGGTAGTTCGAATCCCTAGCGCCGTGTGTCGGAGGGAGCTCCTGTGACTTGTCCCAGCTTCTGCCCACCTAGCAGTTCGAAAGCAAGTCAAAAATGCAAGTAGAAAAATAGGGACCACCTTTGGTGGGAAGAGAACAGCGTTCCGTGTGCCTTCGGCATTGAGTCATGCCGGTCACATGACCACGGAGACGTCTTCGGACAGCGCCGGCTCTTTGGCTTTGAGACGGAGATGAGCACCGCCCCCTAGAGTCAGGAACGACTGGCACATGTGTGCGAGGGGAACCGTGACCTTTTTAACAAAGCTATCGGAGGGAATGCTTTTATCGACAAAGCCTATTTTAGGACAGGCGTGAAAAGGAAGCCTGGCTTGACAGGAAGTGTGCATACATACACACGCTCACTCAAACCAGATGTAACGCCGACAGATTTAATATCTCAAGGCTTCGAGGAGAAATGTAATCAGAGGGACACTGTACACGCCTGCCTGCCTGCCAACTAAGAAGCTATTTCAGGCATTTGATAAAATTACAGTAAACGGCATTCCCCATCCTTAGCGCTTCTGCCCCAAGTCCCTAGCAATTCCCAGCTCCCGTTCTCCTTCCGCATATTTATTTATCATATTTATTTATCATATTTATATCCCGCACCCATCTCCCACAGAGGGACCCGGGCACCAAGTAAATTGAAGGCAACGACTTACGTGGATTTGATGACAGAATACTTTTTGCTGTGTGACAATCTGCTCTTGGCACTGCCTCTCCACCAGGCTGAACAAATGGAGCCACCTGGTCTATGGGAAAAGATAAAAGGTTCAGCAAAGGGAATAAAACATTTCCTTCCGTGATGGATGATCGATTCCATTTGTCCACATCTAGCCTAGCAGTTGGTTGAACTCTGAGAGAACAGAAAGGTTTCCTCTTTTTTCTCTTGAACCTATTATCGGATTCCTGCATTCGGTCTCGGACCGGAGCAGAAGCGAAAAGAATCCGAAGACCGAAAGAAAACAACCCCCTCCCTGAAAATCTAAAATCGAGAGAATTATAGAGTCCTAGCAAGACTGTTGTGGCTCACCAACAGGGGTGGCAGGAGATTCAGACAGTGAGGAGGGTTGGGGAGGAACCTGGGCCAGTCCTGGAGCCTGGGGAAGGCTCGGAGGAGGGCTCTGTGTCAGAAGCAGAGAGGGGGCCAGGGCAGTTTGATGGTTATCAGCTGCCTTCAGAGTCAGACAGCAGTGAGGCAGGAGAACAGGTGGAGCCTGTTCCCAGTGTGTGCGCATGTGCAGAGTGGCCAGACGAAGGGAACAGCTAAAGAACAGGGGTCGACTCGGGAGTAAGGCCACAGGTGGACGGTGAATGGCCCCTCCCAGAGAAAATAAAAGAGGAGCGAAAGGGGAGTGGAGTTTGCAGGAGGCCATTCGTTCACTTCATTGGTTCGTGACTCTCCGAGACTCTTTGCCAGGTTTTGCAGATGTCGGCCTGGCAGCTCTCCAAGCCAGATAAGGTCTGTGACCGTAAATCCTCCCTGGAAAGACTTTGCGGATGTGAATGAGCAGAATTCTCAGCAAATTAATCAAAGGGGCTTTGCCAGGACCAGGAGTAGGCTTCCTGCTCTTGGGGAACCTGGGTCAGACGTTTTAAGATTTCAAACCTCAGCACTTGGAAACGACACGTATGAATTGGATAAGCGTTTTCCTGTTTATCTTTTTAACATTGGTTAAGTTGCCCAGAGTGGCTTTTAAGGGTGAGGATGAGCGACGTGTAAATTTAAGAAATAAATTAAACTTGGAAAGGTGAAGTTGCTGTTCAAAATAAGTTGAGAAGAGCAGTTGGGAAGACTGTTTGTGTTACATACCTCGCAATTCTTCAATATTTCGGGGTCACGGCTGCTTTGAGCATCTTGCATAGATGAAGCCAGCAAACGGACCTCTTTACTTATTGCAGAAGGACTAACTTTGCCCGAGAAATTGGAGATGACATCTGGGTGGAATAAAGCGCGGCTTCTGTCGAACAAATAAAAATATGAATTATTTATTTACTGAAACTCGGCTGGGCTTTTGGCTGACAATCCCTTCTTGCTCCCAAGACAACCACGGAAAATCTGCAGGGTTCCCCACCCACCCAGGCCTTTGAGTGGCCTTTGTTAACTTTGTTAAAATAAATGGACTTGCCAGTCATAAGAAGGATTTTGGACCAGTTTAGGCCAGACTGTGCTAAAAATCAAAATTTGCTTTTCTGTTTTGAAAAAAATGGATTCTGAAAACACGATCAGAAATTAAGAAGCAGGATACTGGTTAAGTTTCCCACTAACCTGTTGTCACCTATGTTATAATCATCTAAGGTGCGAGCGTTCTTAGCATCGGTGTCCACTGATGGTACTTCTTGCTCTGGTTTCACCAATCCCAGGTTTTCCATATCTCATGCTTGCAAAGATTGTGATTATCCTTAAAAAAAGATTAATACATATATCAATTAGTTTGCTTTGATAAAATGATTCAGACAGCAAAGTAACTACGGCTGCTATCGCTGGTTTTAAAATGTGTTTAAAATCTATTTAAAAAAAAAACAGATTCATTGCTTGGTCGGATCTAACCACTGCATCATTGGGTTCAGCCAATATTTAGAAACATTTATTTCTTTATTAACACGTATATAATCAGTGTAGTTTCTTGGTTACCCGAAAACCCTTCTACTTGCCTTATATATCCACAACATTCCAGACAAATGCTCTTTTACTGCTGCTGTTTCATCCAGGTGGCTAAATGCAGAATAGACTCTACAATACGAACAAAGAAAAGACAGCTGTAAAGCACCCCTTTACGAAGAAAAAAAAGGAAGTTATCCATTTCTCGGTATACATCATATGCTTGACCTATTTCTTCCCAACCACAGTTCTATGTGAATGAATTATTTGTGGAAGACCTTAATTTATTAATGCAGCATTCTTAAAATTTTACCCTCCAAAGCAGATTGAATGTAATCTTTTAAAAATGCAATTAAAGGTAGGCAGAATAACTAAACACAAATATAGTATGTGTGTATACAACAACCATCGGGCAGTGCGAAAACGGTAATAGTTAAATATTAAATTAAATAAATAAAATTAATAAGCAATTTAATAAATAATGCTAATTAAATAAATAATTAAATTCACACCCAGAACCAATCCCAGCAATTCTTGCAACCTTCGCAAGAACCCTGCGAGGTAGACCAGCCTGGCGTCCCGCCCTTATTTACTGGCTTCTTGCCCGCCCTTTGAAAGAGCCCCAGCCCCCACCTCTTATTGGACGAGGCTATAGTATAAACATCACGCACGGCCAGCGATTGGATGATCGGCCTGTCTGTCGAAGGAATGGGGGCGTGTCAGGCGAAGGAAATGAGGTCGCCCCGCCCTCCCGTCAGAAGCAGCGCTCTGGTCCACCTCCGCCACCACCACCCACCCCGGCTTACCTCCCCGGGCAGCCCCGCTGGCTTTCCGCGCCGCTCCCGTCAGGCGGGAAGGCCGAGCCGGGAGAGAAGGCCGAAACGCCAACCGTCTCCTCCTCTCCGCCGTTGGCGGTTGACATTCGAAGAAGCGGTTTCAAGACAAGAACGCCGAAGGCTCGCGAGGCAGCTGCGCCGATTGGCTGCCTCCCGAGCCGCCGCGCGACGCGATTGGCCGGCGGAGTCGGGAGGTGGGCGCAAGGAGCGAGGGACGCTATTGGCTCCGTGGGGGGACGCTCTCTCTCTCTTTTAGGTCAACGAGTGAGGAACAAGGGAAGCCTCTCTGGGATTGGCTCCTTCGGGGCTCAGCCATTGGAAGGGCGCGCATGCGCAGCAGCGCCGGGAATTGAGGCCTAGTCGTAGTTGAATTACCCCGAAGGTAAATTTGAGAAGCAGCCGCAGGGAAGAGGCCGGCCGTCCCGGGGAAAGCTTCTCCCTCTCCGGCGCTCCCTTCCCTCCGACTTAGAAGCGGATCGTGTCCATTTCCCACCTTCGGCCTTTTCTCTCCATCCTAAGCGCACAACAACCCTGCCAGGTAGGACAGGCGGACCGAATGGGAGCCAAAAAAAGCCGGAGGGCTTCACGGGGGCGCGTGGGGGGGGGGCAGAGACTAAGGATTTGAACCCTCATTTCTCGTCTTCTAACCCAGTATTGGACTGCTTTGATTTATAACTGGGGAGAAGAGAGCCCCCACTCAAAAAAAAGAGAGAGGAGGGGGCACACTTTGCAAATCCAGGAAAGGAAGAAAAAAAAGAAAAAAAAAGAACGAAGAGCATCAGAAGCCTGAATAGGATCTCCAGATCTGCCACACCAGCAAAACACCGCTGCTACAGGGAGTCCTCGACTTACAACGTGTTCACTTAGTGACCGTGCAAAGTTTGCAACGGCACTGGGGGGGAGGGGAGAAAAAAACCGACTCGGGGCCGTTGGTTGCACGTCCCGTGATCAAAACGGAGCCGCTTGGCAAACCGCTTCGTACTTACGACGATTGCAACGTCCCCGTTCTGCACATCAAGTCAGTGGGCGGGGGGGGGGGGGGGGGAAGCTGGATTCACAACCACCACGTTCCTAATTTAACACCTGCAAAGATTCGCTGGACGGCGGCAAGTGAGGACCGTCCGGCGGAGCAAAAGTCACGTAACCAAAAGGTCTCACTTAGCAACATACATGTTGGGCTCCATGGTGGCCGTAAGTCGAGGACTGCCGGGAGTCCCGTTCCATCACCTTTATGTAAAGATCGAATACGGGCTGTCCACGTGCTTTTTAAAAAGCACTTTTTATGGGCTGCCCTGGCTGATCCGTATCTCCGCTTTTAAAAACCTGGGTTAAAAGAAGAGAAGGTGGGCTTGCTTCTTACCATGATGGAGGGAGGATGGGTGGCCAGGCTGCCTTTTCCTCCGGCCGTTGGTTGCAATGCAGTGGTCCGAGCCAGTCCTGCAGTGATGCGGCCTTTTTTCCCCTCTCCCCCCTCCCTCCCATGCCCCCCCATCCCATTTATTCCCTTGGCAACTGAAGTGGCAGGCATCACATTATGACTTCACTGCAAAGGAGATGATAAATGAAACAAAAAAAGTGGCTTCAAAACCAGCCTCCTTTTTCATCTCTTGATCAAGTCAGTGGTTTTTGGGGGGGAGGGTCCATTTCCCCCCTCTTCGCAGCCACGAAAAAGTTATGCCACTAGGGGAGAGCTGGCAATTTGCTGACCAGCATGGCATCGAATGTGGAATCGGAAATGTTTTGATAACGGCATGCAGATTTGGCAGCCGCGGATAGAAAAAAACTTTTCTAGGATAGAAAGGGCAAAAACATCACAAAACCATCGTGGGCTGTTCCCTGATACCACTAGATGACCTCTCTAGGGCTCGCTGCCTTAGAAGAGGGAGGAAAATCCCCACACCCTGCTTGGCACTTCTACCGTCAGGAAGGAGATATCGTATCACAGCCAGCCGCACAAACAGGGTGAAGAACGGTTTCTATCCGTGAGCCGTCAGACTCCTGAATGCGAACTAACATCCTAACTACGTAGTATGATGGACTTGCAACCTGGAGCAACATGTAATGTGTTCACACTGCTGCAATAGGACTGGGGTGTTTGTTAATATGATTTACTTGGGGCTATGGGACTTTTTGTCTTCACTGTGAGTTGTGTTGTGGGGGTGTGTGAACTGAGAGCTCAACCAGTCTCGTACGTATGCTGTGCACTGACAATTTTTTGCTTTTTTAAGTGAAAAAGATGGCTTGGAAACTGACCTACTTTTTCATCTCTTCATCAAGTCAGTGGTTTGAGGGTCCATTCCCACCCACCCCTCTGCAGCCACAAATCTTCTGAAAAAGTTTAGCCACTGAGCTGACAAAACTAGGACAGCTGGCAAAATGTGTAATTCGGTGACCAGCGTTGTTGGATCGAATGTAGAATTGGAAATGTTTTGATGAAGGGACTAGAGACTAAAACATAGGAAGAACAGTTGCAGGAACTGGGTAGGTCTAGTTTAATGAAAAGAAGGACTAGAGGGAGACATGATAGCAGTCTTCCAATAATCTCAGGGGCTGCCCCAAAGAAGAGGGAGTCAAACTATTCTCCAAGGCACCTGGGGGCAGGACAAGAAGCAATGGGTGGAAACTAATCAAGGAGAGAAGCAACTTAGAACTGAGAAGGAATTTCCTGACAGTGAGAACAATTAAACAGTGGAACAGAAGTTGCCTCCAGAAGTTGTGAATGCCCCAACACTGGAAGTCTTCAAGAAGATGTTGGATAGCCATTTGTCTGAAACGGTATAGGGCTTCCTGCCTAGGCAACGGGTTGGACTAGATGACCTCCAAGGTCCCTTCCAACTCTGCTATGTAGCATCTCGGGGAGCCAACCTATTTTCAATGGCTGGTACTTCACCAGCATAAACAATCAATCACAATCGCAATCAAAACACCAACTTAATCAAATCAAGCTTTTTTAAAAAGAGTTTCAGTCAAGACCAAGTTCGTTTGCAGCTTTCCAATAAAGCTGAAAGATACAGAAACTTAATTTTGGATCCGTTTTTATTTCCGAATCCCCGCATTGCTTACAGCGACATATTCTTGTGTGTGCTGACTCAACCCTTTTTTTCTGGGTCTTGAGTTTTAAAAACTAGATTTCTCTCCCTCCTTAGAGCCGTTAAATCTTGGCAGCCTCTTAGAACCCTGTCAGTTGATCAGCTTAAAGCCCTTAATTTGCTCCAAGAATAGTCCAAGGAGAAAAAGGAAACGGCGACATCCACTCCCTGCGGCGTGAGTTTGTCCCTTCCCGCTGAGCTGCACACCTGGTGTATTGTTTAACCGAGCGGAGCAGGTGCAAAAATAGAAAAGGGACGGAGGGAAGCCAAAGGACAGGACTTCAGCAAATTCTGCAGCCAGGCGGAGCTGCGCAGGGAGTCCGAGCTGCGTTTTGGCAGCCATGAAGAGGAGCCCCAGGTACGATGCCTTGCCTGGTGAATGTTATCAGAAGCAGGTGTGGTTAAATCACACCAAACGTTATGATCTTTTTTTGATAGTGGCTGATCCGCTTTTTCTACAGTGCCAGTTTTGCAGTTAACCAGGCATCCGATGTGGCGTGAAGCGCCTCAAGGCAGATGCAAATTTGGCTTACATCTTCTACCCAACCATGCAACCATCTGGAGCAGCGGTCACCAACTGGGGGTCCGTGAGAAAATTCTGGTGGTCCGCAGAAACATTATTTGCATTTTTGACATTGCACTCAATCCGGGGTCCTCAAACTGCGGCCCCTGGGATGGATACGTGCAATGGACGCTTGTGTTGCTGCAGAGAGTCTCCCCCTTCGGGGTCCTTTTATGTGGGTCGGAGTGGGACAGAAATCCCCACTTGGGGTCTGCTTCGGCCTCCTGTTGGGGGGCTTTGGGCGAAGGCTGGAGGGAAGAGCCGCTGGTGGGGGAGAGCCGGAGGGCCTCGTTCCAGTGGGACTGCATCCTGGCCTGGAACTGGCTGACCATCTCAGCCCGCCGAGCCTCCAGGCCTTGCCCTCCTGCAGGTCTTCCCTCTGCTTGGACAACCCATGCTCCTAGTCCTCAGTGAGGTGCTTCTGCTGAGCCTCCTTCCTGGTCAGATCCAATGTGAACTGAGCTCTTTTGCCAACTCTTTCTCCTGGGGGCTGCTTAGCTCCAGCAACGGCTCCCTGTTGGGGCCCTAAGGAGCCCCGGGCGGGCAGGCGAGGAGGGGCTGGGAGGAGAGTGGCCAGTAGAGGCTGGGGAGGCGCCCCTTGACATGAGTGACATCGAGTTGGCCACGCCCGCCCAGTCACATGACCACCTGGCCACGCCCACCCAGCTGGCCATTAGGCAGATCATATTAGCGGTCTGCGGGATTTAAAATTATGAATTTACTGGTCTCCGAGGGCCAAAATATTGGGGACTCCTGTCGACTCAACTCAAAGCTTCTGGATCTTTCCCCCCCCTCTCTCACTCAAGTCTCCCCGTTTCTCTCTCTTGCAGCTGGGAAAAGTCCCCGCCAGTTCGTTGAGATGCCTCCTTCCAATTTGTTACGCTTCACTGCCGCTTGGGTGCATGGGAGAGCCTTCCCGTGGACATCAACGCTTGGAGAGAAACGCCTGTTACTGCGCCACTGCCTCGGGCCCTACGTCCTCGGAGCAGGGAAGAAGACCTCCAGCGAGCTGCTTCCCCTGAACGAAGCCGACTTGGACGAACAGTTCGTCCGGGGTTTCGGGCCCGGAGGCCAAGCCACCAACAAAACGAACAACTGCGTGGTTCTGAAACATCGTCCTTCGGGGATTGTCATCAAGGTGAAGGCACTGACCGTTAGCCATATAATTTTAGACTTATAGACCGCTTCACAGTGCTTTACAGCGGTTCGAATCCCCAGCGCCGCGTCACGGAGGGAGCTCCCGTGACTTGTCCCAGCTTCTGCCAACCTAGCAGTTCGAAAGCAGATGAAAAAAATGCAAGTAGGAAAATAGGAGCCACCTTTGGTGGGAAGGGAACAGCGTTCTGTGTGCCTTAATGACCATCAGATCATTAGTAATTCTTATATTATTATTATTAATGTGCTCTGATGCGAAGGAGTTAGACGTTCTACTCCCCCTCCTCATCTGAAAAGAACTCTGTTCCAAATGCCACTTGGGCATGGCCAGTTTACTACTGGTTTTGCTGAGAGGGCACCTAGCAGTTCGAAAGCAGGTAAAAAATGCAAGTAGAAAAATAGGAGCCACCTTTGGTGGGAAGGGAACGGCGTTCCGTGCACCTTCGGCGATGAGTCATGCTGGCCACATGATCACGGCGACATCTCCGGACAGCGCTGGCTCTTCTGCTTTGAAATGGAGATGAGCACCGCCCCCTAGAGTCAGGAACAACTAGCACATACAAGGGGAACCTTTTATCTTGTGAGCTTTTGCTGGTCTATTGAGTCTCTTCGGTGTTGTTTTTTCTTTCATTTCCGACCACTGAATGTCTCCTGCTTTTCTCCAGCTTTCCGGGCGAGGCGGCCTGCATTCTCTTAACCCCAGCTCCTTGTTCTTCTTCCCTAGTGCCATCAGACCCGATCCCTGGAGACCAACCGCACGAAAGCCCGGGAGATCCTCCAGGAGAAAGTGGACATTTTCTACAAGGGCCAGTCCAGCGTCGTCCTCCAGGAGAAACACGAGTGGCAGAAAAAAAAGGAAGAGAAGAGACGAGAAGCCAGGAAAAACCTGGAAAGGAAGCGGCACTTGAAAGAAATGCTCACCCTGGACGACAAATAGGAACATAAGAGTCTCAGCCAGGGGTGAAATGCTACCGGTTTGGACCAGTTCGCCTGAACCTCTAGCAAAAATGCTACCGGTTCGTTATTTCCTGTTACGCACAATTTATATTAGCTAGAATCGTCCGATTTCCTGCTTTCTAGCTAATCTAAATCACTTGGCAGAGCAGATTCCCCCCCTCCCCTTTACTGTTCTATTTACCGTATTTTTCGGTGTATGAGACACACCTTTCCCCCCTCCCCAAGAGGATGAAAATCTGGGTGCATCTTAAGACACTAAATACAGCATTTTTTTGCCTCCTGAAATCCCACCCGCTTCGCCAAAATGGCCATGCATAGCCTTTAGGAGCCTTTCAGAGTGCTCCTGGGGGCTGGGAGGGCAGGAATGAGTGACAAGCGGGCCATTTTTTGCTCGTTTTGCCCCCCGCTCCCCCCACTCAGGAGCACTCTATAAGCCTCCTAAAGGCTATCCATCCCCTATTTTTGACCAAAACCGGGCCCATTTTCGCAAAAAACGGGCCGTTTTGGGGAGTTCTGCAGACTGCAAAACCTTTTTTTTTTTGGTTTAAATTTGCCTCTTCAAAACCTTGGTGCATCTTATACTCCGAAAAATACGGTACCTTTGTAGACTTGGAAGGCTTCAAAAATGTTCCTTTTTTAGCGCTGCACGTCCGCCGACTGCACACAAAAGTGCTCCCTGAACAGCAGACTCACCAAACCGGTAGCAATCTTCAGAGGATTTCACCGCTGGTCTCTGTTATCATTGTTTTTTTTTTTTTTAAAGGGACCTACTCTAATCAATGCATATTTGTTTTAAAAAGTCTGCCGTTCAGCAGAAAACAATACAGTACAATCAACGTAATTGGTTTCTTCTCCTTGCGTATTCTCTGCCGTAACTTTAAAAGAACAAACTACAGCGTGTTAGCCGTCATCTGGCAGTGTGCCAAGTAGCATTCCGGTGCCCGTAACGTTAAATAATCCAGTTGTCGAGTCAATGAGCTCAATCGGTATCAAAGCAACGAAGTAAAGCATCAGCATCGCGTTGTTAAATCAGGAAGAAGATGGATCCTTTTTTCCGGACTCCCTCAATGCTTCTGAATGTTTCCTTAATCGTTCCTATCTCCTCTTGTAATAATTTTAATTACTTGTCCAGCCCATCACACACATGGCTCTCCGCTATTTAACCACAAAAAATATTGAAAATAAGCTTTATTACGTCAAGTAATAAATACATACAAAGAGGCAAAATTGCAATTTAAATCCGAGGAGAATGGTTTTAATACAGGGCTGAAAATTGGCTCTTTTCCGGTAGGGTGGAACTTATGCGGGATTGCGGGAGGGGGGGGGTTGGGATGGGTTGTGGAAAACTCATGCAAAGGAAGGAACCTTTTAAAACAGGGGTCTCCAACCTTTGCAACTTTAAGTCTGAAGGACTTCAGCTCCCAGACTTCTCCAGCCAGCAAAGCTGGCTGGAGAATTCTGGGAGCTGAAGTCCTTCAGACTTAAAGTTGCAAAGGTTGGAGACCCCTGTTTTAAAAGATAACGTTTATAGTCTTCGTGCCAAAGGAATAGTAATCCAGATGTTTATGGCGCTTGAAAGGCGAAAGGCAGGGAACTTTATAATTCTTCCAGTTTAAAAACAATTCCTGAAACGGTTGGCCCGGGAGGCAAGTTATTTTGGGGCGATTAAGGCAAAAAAAGAGGCTTACCCTGCAAATCTTAAAAGTTATTTACCTGGGTGTGTTTGTGCAGAATTCTGGGGGGGGGGTTTGGTGGCTGCCCACAGCTCATTGATGTTAACGATATAGATGTGTAATCCACGCACGCACGCATAACCATCGATTGCATCGTATAGAAAAACGTCAGTAACGCAGGGGAGCCAGTCCAGCTTTATTTCAGCCAGGGATCTCTGGAAAGCTTGCAAGGGGATCCCTCCCACCGGCTCCGAACGCAGACTGGAGAACGGCGTTAAGAGGAGGCACGTCTGCAAAGCGATTGCGGAAAGTTGAGAAGGGATGTTGGGTGCGGATGACGACTGAAAATGGGCTTGTTCCCGATGCGGAGCAGAATTTGGGTAGAAAAAGAATAAAAAAAGAAACTTCCAGCCCTCCGCGAGAAGCATTTGCTTTCTTTCAAGGGGTGGGTTGTTGTTTTTTTTGAGGGGGGGGGGGAATTGATCCAGGATGGCGGCTTGCAAAAATGGTCTAAAGTCAGCTTGAGTGGATAGAAAGAAATGTCTAGGAATTTAACTGGGCATAGAAATCTTGGGCCGTCCCTTTCTTGCCAAAGGAACGATGCCAAACTAGAAACACGACGAGGTGCAGCAATTCCCCGTTGGAAAGGTTGGGTGGGCGTTTTTCCAGAGGAAGGGGCCCGAAGAAATCTTTTAAGATCTTGCATTTCTCTCCGTCTCGGCTAAACATTCTCGGACCAGGCCTCTGGCGTGGATGATACCTGGGGAAATAAATAAAACAATGGTCTTATTTTGTCGAAAATGCTATTTTGTCCCCCTAAATGAGAAATTTAACTGCTGGTTGGGGAAATAAAATCATAAAGAGCCCAAATGCCAAATCAAATCATATTTTAACTACGTGCAAAGTTCGTTTGGGCCTTTGCAAGGAAGGCACGGCTTAACGACAGTCACGTGTAGTGACCGTTCACAGTTCTCCCCACGCCCCCCAAAAGTTGACTTCCAACTCTTTTCCACGCGACAATCTGCAGTCCTCCCCAGGGTCATGCGATTAAAATTCAGGCGCTTCGTACTTAACGACGGCTGCTATGTCCCAGGATCGTGGGATTCCCCCTTTTGCAACCGCCTGACAAGCAAAGGCAATGGGATTCACTTAACGACCGAGTTAACTTATTCCACTGATGTGTTTCCTTTAACCACGGAGGCAAGAAAAGTTTGTAAAAGGGGGCAAAACTCTCTTAATGACAGGAATACCGGGCTCCCCGGCGGTCGTAAGTTGAGGGCTACCTGTATTTGAGTCTCCATTTTTGGAAGGACTCTATATTTGGGTGTCTTGTTTTGGTGTGATGTCTAGAACCGGGGTCTCCAACCGTGGCAACTTTTAAGACTGGCGGACTTCAACTCCCAGAATTCCCCAGCCTACTGGCTGGGGAATTCTGGGAGTTGAAGTCCGCCAGGCTTAAAAGTTGCCAAGGCTGGAGACCCCCGCTCTAAGAAAACAGCCTACCTTTGCCACTTAAATCGGGGTGGGCCGTCAACCAACGGCAAAACGAAATGATTTTATTTGAATTAAATCGATTCGGGCCTACGAGGATGGGTGAGCCCTGAAGCCTGTCACCATGGCAACGGAGTTCAAGCCATGAAAGGCTCAAGAAGGCCGCAATGGCTTGCTTGGCTTTAGGGCTGACCCCCGACTGCGTTAATCCCCGCCGATCTGCTCCAAGACATTAAAGCTGGCCTCTTTTCCACCCGCCCTACTACCCGTTGCAAATTCAGAATTGAGAAGTCGATCAGCCTGTTTAAAAGGCCTCTCTTGCCCGCGGCTGGCTGTATAATCCTGAGGACTAGAAACGCCGGCCATTTAAAACGGAGGCTGCCCTCGAATTTTGCTACCTCGTTTTAGCCTTTCCATGGCACTTTTACTGCCGGCGTACGTTGGTCTGATTTCTTTTCCTAATTCTTCGATAATGGTGAGGAGCTCCGCGTATTTGCTCTGGGGAACTTGGTTGCTGCCGGTGGCCTGCAGACCGAAAAGGACAAAACTTCGAATTAAGTCACAAATAAACCCCAAAGCCGAGGGTTACAAAGGAGCAGAACTCATCCGGACAACTTTTCATTTAGTGACCAAAGTTACAACAGGTTTGCACTAATATAATGCATGGCCCTGCAAAAAAGAGGGAGTTTCCCCACACTTACGACCGACTTGTACTTACGACGATTGCAGTCACGCCCTGAGGGTCACGTGATTCCCCTCTTGCGACCTTCCGACAAGCCCAGTCAAGGGGGAAGCCAGATTCGCTTAACGACCGCATTACTAACTTAACAACTGCAGTGATTCACTTAACAAGATGTGCCAAGGAAGGTCGTAGAATGGGGCAAAAACTCACTTAACAACTCTCTTGCTCAGCAACAGAAATTTTAATCTTCATTCTGGTCATAAGTTGAAGACTTACCTATATTTCTTGATTTAGAACTGGGTCTAGTAGCATGACTGTTAGTAGCATACTAATAGGATTAACATCAAGCAAGCTACTGGAGGCTTTGAAGAAGAGATTGGATAAAGGTAACTAAAGGTAAAAGTTCCCCTCGCACATCGGTGCCAGTCGTTCTCGACTCTAGGGGGCGCTGCTCATCTCCGTTTCAAAGCCGAAGAGCCAGCGCTGCCCGGAGACGTCTCCGTGGTCAGGTGGCCGGCAGGACTGAAAATAATAACGCTGTTCCCTTCCCACCAAAGGTGGCTCCTATTTTTCTACTCGCATTTTTTACCTGCTTTCGAACGGCTAGGTTGGCAGAAGCCGGGACGAGTCACGGGAGCTCCCTCCGTGATGCCGCGCTGGGGATTCGAACCGCCGAACTGCCGATCTTTCTGATCGACAAGCTCAGCGTCTTAGCCACGGAGCCACGTGTCCCTCCCTAATTACTAGAATAGTACCAAAGAAATCCTATCTTTTCCTACTTGGTAGAATCTCGTCGCATTATCACAATTCCAACCTTTTGCAGGACACGAAGGAAAAGCCGGATTGGCCCAGGGACCGTTAAGCCCGTAACGTTCAAATGGAAAAATGAAAATTAAAAAATTACCTGCCCTCCTTGGGTGTAGCCTAGAGAGGGGGGTCCGTAGTCATTAATCAGGTGTCGGTACTGCCCCGAGCCTGCCATACTGGTAGAAGGAGAATGAGCTTTGGAGAGAAATTAAACGCAACGGATAAGATTTGGGTCCCCAAAGAATGGAAACACAAGAGATAAAATATCAGAGGAAATGCATTATCTATCGCTCCGTGCTTGAACGGTATTATGCTCTGCTTCACAGCGACCTGAAACTGCAGTCTTAAACTCGGGAATAAATACGGCCGCACGATTTTCGTCTCAGAAAACTTTTTTCCTCTTCGCATGGACTTTCCTTGTTCCACCCCAGCTGTGAAATATTTTTTAAAATTGGCGATTTTTATTCTTCTAAAACGCCGGCAGGATTTGCGAGCTCCGAGTCTCTGCTTGGAGGTGGGCAGCCCCCGAAATCTTAAATAAAAACCCCTTTTGCAAATGAAAATAATTGAAAATAATCTAATTTAGATTCTCCCGGCTGAGCAAAATAAATATGTCTGTTGAAACAGACTCATTCAGGCGCAGGAGAATATCAGGGTCCAGCATGGCAGCAAATATATAAGTATTTCTTTCTTTTGGTGGGGGGGTGTGGGGTCCCCCCAGAATATATTTCCATTAAAATTGCACACACACCCGAAAGCATCGGCTTACTCCGTAAAGCCAAGCCAAGGGTGATTTACAGCATGTGCGAAGTGACTGTTTTATGGTGGTCCAGAAATATAAGGGACGGGGGTGGAGATGAAACCAGGCATCTTGGCCATAAAAAAACAGGTCTCTCTTTCTCCCCCCCCCCCCCCCTCCCGATCCGCGACATCCCTTCCCCATTTCTGGCATGGCTGGCAAGCCAATGCTGGCGACAAATGGGGCGGGTTGGGGGCCTTGCCATTGGAAGGGTTGGGGATTATGGGTCCATTCCGAAGCTCAGCTTTGCCTGCCTGCCTTCTCAGGGGGTGGGTAGTGGGGTGAGCCCTCCGCGAGCCCCATCTCGCCCTAAGGGGCTGGCTCCGTATCTCGAGGCTGCGTCGCCCTCCCCCCCCCGGCCCTTCTCCAACCGCCCCCAAAACCAGCGATCCGGGGGTGCCTTTACCTGCTCCTTGGCCCTCAAACACGTAGTAGGACATAGCCTCCAGCAGCCCGAGTCTCCTCTGCCGGCAGCAGGCCCCCAGGAACAAAAGGAGAAAGGGAGGGGGGGCTCGGACTTGGCTGCGCCACCGCAACCCCCCCCCCCAAAACGCAATGCAGATGGCCGCCTTTTGCAGCCGTGCCAACTTCGCCCAGCTGGAGGGTGAGGGTGGGTAGTAGCAAGAAAGCCACACAATGCCAGGCTGGCTTGGAAATGGGAAGCCTTCGCCAAAGGACATCCAGAGCTCATTTAGCCGAGCCCGGAGGCTGGAGGGAGGGCTGGGGGAAGCACGGCAGAGAACTGCGAAGACGATTTGTTTGTAGGGGTCCCTACCCCATCCGGATAGGGGCCATTCAAGAGGGCCCAGCACCAGCCTAGCTTAGCCCAGCCTGGACTGGACTCCGAACTCTGTAGTAGTAAGGGAATACAAAGCCCATCAGTGCCAGAACCCCTGCCTGGCACCTGGCCGCAGGGTCAAGCGATGCCAGCTCAAACATTGGGTGCATTCAGCTTCAGTCTCCTTTGTCTGCTCGGCTGGCCTTGAGCCAGGGTGCAGGCAGAGAAGCTACGATGGGGACGGGGATTGGAGGAGGGGGGGGGGGGGAGACAACGGCACACTCAAAATGTCCCTCTTCCCATCCCCTGAGAAACACCCTATGGAAGAAACAGCGTGCCTTTAAAAACAAAAGTGAGGATGCAAATAATAATAATATTAATAATACGTTTGTAGAGGGCCCAAATGTACAATTCGTTTGACATCATGGTACCAAGGAGATGCCAGAGTCGAAGAAAAAGAACTGGGGGGAAAAATCCCAAAACACCTGGCCATCGAAACGATGAAGCAGGTGACAGTGATGCCCATTGTCATCGGGGCACTTGGTGCCATGTCCCAAAATTTTATAAGGCACATAAAAAAAAATTGCAGCTTCCTGCAATAAGACCCGCGAAACTGCAAAAAAACTGCTCTGCTTGGAACATCTTAATAGTTTAAGAAGGTACTTGGTTGAGTCCTAGGATGCTGGCATTGAACGCCATGATTGGCATTGACAAATTTGCCATCAGTCAATTGCAGGCGGAGGCTTTGCTTGGAGCGGCTTCCGTCCTGTGACGGTATCTGTAACACCATCAAGGACTAACTTAATACCTCGTAGATCTTTGGTTAGGACTTGAACTGTTAAGTTTTTACCAGTCCCAGGCTGTGAATTGAATTCGAGATTAAATCTATAATAAGAATAATGAATGAGAATAATGAATAGGAATAGGAAAGAAGAGGAAGAAGAAGAAGGAGGAGGAGGAGGAGGAGGAGGAAGAAGAAGGAAGAGGAGGAGGAGGAAGAAGAAGAAAAAAGAAGGAAAGACAGACAGAAAGAAAGAAAGAAAGAAAGAAAGAAAGAAAGAAAGAAAGAAAGAAAGAAAGAAAGAAAGAAAGAAAGAAGCTGGACTTAAACTGGAATCAACCCAAGCATTTGAAGGAAGATCTTTCTAGATTTCTTTTCCCCCCCTCTTTTCTCATTGGGGATGATCTTCACGTCTTGGAAAGGAAGCAAACTGGATTTCAGAGGCAGCCTGAGTCATCCTTTCAATGTGGCAGATGGCTGGCCTTCCTCCCTGCTTCCAAACCCCGTCCAAAACGTCGCAATTAACACACACACACAAACACACGTCAAAAAGGCAGGACAAAAGGGAACATTTTGGAAGGGGGTGGGTGGGAGAAACTCAGCATTCCTGGGCCAGATGTGAGGGAACAGCTGCAGACTCCTGCAAATCTCAGTCCCGCTTACAATGGACGCTCTTAAGATCCCACGGGCCCCGGTCTTTTTTATTTTTAGCTGGATTTTCTCAGGGTCATCCGATTTTTTGCCTTTCCCCCATCCCAGGAGTGGAGAGTGTCTTTGAAATTTCCCACCCCTGAAAGGCGAAGGAGCCGAATGCAGGGATCTCGAGCATCCTTGAAACCCAAACATCTGGAATAAATCCACCAGGCAGATGTTCTCTGGGGAGGTGGGCACAAGGCACAGGCATTGATATTCAGTAGGCCTGTACCAGCTGTCCTTCTCAAAAGGAGGCCGGTTGAGGCATTAACCTCTATATTATAGTTTTAGACTGTTTTCTTTTTTTTCAAACTTGAAAAACTTTTAAAATGCTGGCTTGGGAATCTTGGGAGTTGAAGTCCCACACCTTTTAAAACTCTTTTTAAGTTTGGAAGAAGAAGAAGAAGAAAAAAACCCACTGGTTTAGCCAATGGCATGAACCCAAGGTGCTGCCCGTTGACCAGCTTAACCAATTCAAGTTAGAAACCAAACTTTAGGAGAAAGCCTAAAAGCCATTTTAGAAAGGAGTTTTTGCAAGCCCTGTTTTGAAACATCTCCCTCTTCAAATGCTGCCCTGCCAGGTTATCCGTTCCTGCTTTTGAACAACAGGAGTATTATAACAAGAAGTTTTAATTCATCCTTCTTACCATTATTTAGAGGTTGAGGCTACAATACCTGTTCAATTCTTGGTAGAGTAGATGATAGATAGATAGATAGATAGATAGATAGATAGATAGATAGATAGATAGATAGATGGATGGATGGATGGATGGATGGATGGATGGATGGATGGATGGATGGATGGATGGATGAAACAGAAAGGAAGAAAAAGAAAGGAAGAAAGATGGAAGGAAGAGAGAAGATAGGAAATGAAAGAAAAAAGAAAGATGGAAGAAAGAGAAGGAAGATGGAAGGAAGGAAAAGAAAGAAAGATAGATAGATAGAAGAAAGAAACAAAGAAAAAAGAAAGAAAGATAGAAGAGAGGGAAGGTAGATAGAGAGAAGGAAGAAAAACAAAGACAGATAAGTAGGTAAGTAGATTTAGACGAGAGATAATAGATATTGATAGATTCTACATGGCAGAGAGATGATATAGATATTGATAGAGTAATATGATAGATAGATAGATAGATAGATAGATAGATAGATAGATAGATAGATAGATAGATAGATAGAGATGGATGGATGGAAGAAAGAGAGAGAAGGAAGATAGATAGAAGGAAGGAAGGGGGGAGAGAGAGAGAGAGGTAGCTAGGTAAGTAGATAGGAGATAACTAAGTAGATAGATATAGATGAGAAATAGATATTCTACATGGAAGATAGAGATGATATAGTAATCTAGATGACAGATAGATAAAGAGACAGAGGAGAAAGAAGAGAAATAGATGATAGAAAGATAGAAGAGAGATAGAGAGAAACAAAGGAGAGAAGGAAATAGATGACAGATTGATTAATTTAATGGATGATTGATAGACTGCAGCTAGCTGGAACAGGGCCTCTCTAGGCATCCCGTCTCTATCTCTGCATGACTGAAATGACCTAGATATCCTGGAGAGGGACAGATAGGGACTACAATACCCAGAATCCCTGGCAGGCACGGGAAGCTTAGTCCCCAAATTCTAGAATAGAATGCTCCCCTTATCTAGAGGAGATGCCCAAGCCATCTGGGGGTAAGGAGGATGGTGACTGAAGACCCCCACCCCTCCAAAAAGTAATAAAAGTAGAAAGTTTTGCAGAGGGAGGGGGGGGTCAGATCAGAAGTGGGGGGGGGGCTGGAAGGGAAAGGAGGGAGGAGGGAGGACTTTGGGAGGAAGTAGTAGATTCCTATGGAGAAAACTTTCCATTCTTTTCAGTTGTTTAAGGCAGGGGTCTCCAACCTTTGCAACTTTAAGTCTGAAGGACTTCAGCTCCCAGAATTCTCCAGCCAGCAAAGCTGGCTGGAGAATTCTGGGAGCTGAAGTCCTTCAGACTTAAAGTTGCAAAGGTTGGAGACCCCTGGTTTAAGGGGGAGAGGGAGGGGGAGTAGCCCCCTCCTCAATGGGAAGTCCTTCCTTCCTTCTTCCTGGGGAGGGGGCAAAGCCCACCAGAGGCTTCATACAAAGGAAACAACACCCCCCACCCCTCAATCCAAAGGGACTTTTGGGGAGAAAGACCCCCCTCCCTCTGCGGCCCTCTCTGTCTTGGGGTGGAGAGAGGGGGGGGGGTGTCAGCGCCGGGTCTCTGAGCATGGGCAGAGTTGGGTTGGGGGGGAAGGGGGGGAAAGACCCCTCCTGCCCTCCCCCCGCCTCCTCCAGCCCCTCCCTCGCCTTCCCCGGCCCCCCCTCCCCCCTGCCTTCTGTCTGCCCCCCCCCCTCCATCCCAATCCAGCCGGGTGGACCCCCTCCCCAATTATCCTTCCCTTCCCCGCAGGCGCCCCCTCCCCACCCCCGGGGAAGGGGCTCTGCGCGGCATCCAAAGTTTGCAAGCGCACAAAGGCGGCCTGTGTGTGGGGGGGGGGAGGAGGCTGCAGACCCCCCACCCCCGGGGGAAGGCCCCCCCCCTCCCCGCTGGCTTCTCACCTGCCCCGAGGGGCTTGTAGGACATGCGGGGGCCGGGAGGCTCCGGCACGCCGGGCGAGGTCCGCGCCACCGCGCCTCCTGGGCTGGCCGGCTGCCTGCGCCGCTGCTGGAGAGCCCCGAGGAGGAAGGGGAAGGGGAAGGGGCTACAGCCCCCGGGCCTCCTGGGTGCCTCCTCCTCCTCCTCCTCCTCCGCCGGCCCCGCCGCAGCCGCCCATCCCGCCGCGCTCCCGGCTCGGCCATGCGGGGGAGGGGGAGGGGGAGGAGGGGGCGGGGAAGGGGAGGGCTCAGAGGAGGAGGAAGGAGGGAGAGAGAAAAGGAGGAAGAGGAGGGGGGAAGATGAAGAGGGAGGGAGGAGAGGGGGCGAGGAAGAGGAGGGGGAAGGAAGGAGGAAAGAGGAAGAGGGGTGGGAAGGAAGAAGAGGAAGAGGGGTGGGAAGGAAGAAGAGGAAGGAAGGAGTGGGAGAGAGGAGGGGGAAGGGGGAAAGAAAAGGAGGAAGAGGAGAGGGAAAGATGAAGAGGGAGGAAAGGGGGCGAGAAAGAGGAAGGGAAGGAAGAAGAGGAAGGGAGGAGAGGCGGAGGGGGAAGAAAGAAAAGGAGGAAGAGGAGAGGGAAAGATGAAGAGGGAGGAAAGGGGGCGAGAAAGAGGAAGGGAAGGAAGAAGAGGAAGGGAGGAGAGGCGGAGGGGGAAGAAAGAAAAGGAAGAAGAGGAGAGGGAAAGATGAAGAGGGAGGAAAGGGGGCGAGAAAGAGGAAGGGAAGGAAGAAGAGGAAGGGAGGAGAGGCGGAGGGGGAAGAAAGAAAAGTAGGAAGAGGGGTGGGAACGAGAAAGAAAGGAGGGGCGAGGAAGAGGAGGAAGGGAAGAAAGAAAAAAGGAGGAAGAGGAGGGGGAAGGAAGAAGAGGAGAGGGAAAGATGAAGAGGGAGGAAAGGGGGTGAGAAAGAGGAAGGGAAGGAAGAAGAGGGAGGGAGGAGGAGAGGAGGAGGGGGAAGGGAGAAAAGGAAGAGGAGTGGGAAAGAGGAAGAGGAAGAAAGGAGGGGGTGAGGAAGAGGAGGAAGAAGGGAAGGAAGAGAAAAGGGGAAGAGGAGTGGGAAGGAAGAAGAGAAAAGAAGGGGGAGAGGAGTTGGAAGAAAGGAAGGATTTACAACGGGGGCAAAGTGAGGTGGAGAGTAGCAAATGCTTTACAAGGACCCCTTTATGTATGATCTAGTTTTGCTCGTTTGTGTGTGTGTGTGTGTGTGGGGGGGGATTGAAGGCCCGGCTTTGCATGTAGAATGCAGGTCTACAATTAATATGTCACATTGCTGGTAGTTTAAGGGCTCCTAAGGTGGCACATTGCTCCTGATGCGACCCCGGAATTGAGGGTTCAACCAGTGCTTGGATTCACACATTGCTCTGCGCCTTAACAATATCCAGGCCTTGTGCATCCAGGTCCATCGAGGTCATCAAATCGTGCCTCCTTTGGGTTGAGGTTCCTCAAGTTCAACGCAACCATCTCCGCCTTTTGAGATCCTTCCCACCTCTGCCCATACCTTTGGGACAGGATGTTCACTGCCGCCTGGGACTACAAAAACACGCACCAGGCCAAGCGCCTGGGAAATGCGCCCCAGAGGCCTTCGACTCCCAGAGGAGCAGCAGTAGAGAAGCTCCCTTTGTCAGGCCATCTTTTCTTTTGGGTCTTTGGCCTGCCACACTTTCTATTATTCTACTATGCATTTTCTATGGTGGGAAAAATGGGAGAAGGGGATTGTATGGAGTTAGATGATATGCAGCCATAACGTTCTTTTTAGAAAACCAAGGTCATCCTTGTCTCTGACCAGAACTGGATGGGTGGAAGCTGCCAGCGTGGCAGTGGGAGAATGGACCACAGGATGGACTTGTGGGTGTGGGGGCAAGATCCTGAACTTTCCGCTGGGTGGGGAAAACCGGGAAGCTTTCGGATTCGGGGTTTCCCCAGATGGGCCAAGGTGGCTCTCTTCATAAATCGGAACTTTTGAGCAATACTTTGTCTCCAACTCTGATTTACTTTCGGATGCTATTTGGAACCCTGGCACCCTTCCCCAACCTGGTGCCCCCAGTGTGTATGACTCAACGGCATGGCCTGACCGCCCTTCTCCCCTTCACCGCCTAGAAAACCCAAACCCAAGCGACCACCCCGAGTTTCCTGCCTGGTGTGAATCTCCTTTGAGGTTTGAAGCCAGGAAAAATTGGTGGTTTTTTTTTTTTTTTTTTTAAAGGACAGACGGCTGGGGAATTCTGGGAGTTAGAAGTCCCCAAGTCTGGGGACTTCCTTTAGGAGAATGCAGCACTCAGAAGGAAGGGAAAAAGCCACACAGTTTTCGGACCATGCAATTATTATAGTTTTTTTCTCTTTTCTTTTTATTGTTAACGTTCAAGCTTTTCAACAGCTGGCTGCCGGACATCTGCTGAAGGGCCGTCGATATAAATAAAAGCAGCTTTCAAAAAACGGAGCCGATAAAATTCACTCGCAGAGCTGAACAAAGCGGCTTTCCTCAAATGTACGAAAATGTTAATCCTCACCCAAGGGTGAAGGCACCCCCCCCCCAAACCCCCTTTTCCCCTTTGGATACGAGGAATGGATGCCTAAACATCGCTCGTGACTGGCAAGAGGCAAAGCAGAAAGAAACAGCGGGTGGAGGAGAGCACTAACAGTAGTAGCGGTGGGTGAATCCCGCAGAGAATCAACGGGGGACCGACCCCCCCCCCCGGGGGAGAAGGGGCTCCAGGTTGCCCTGGTAAAAACACGAGGATCCCACAGGGTCGCCCTCAACCAAACACAGGACTCCGAAGCTGGTTAGAACAGTAGTAATGGTTTGTTTGTTTTTTTCTCTTTTTTTTTTCCTTTTTTAATTTTGATACCCCGCAAGATCTCGGTGCACCTTGCAGGGCGGGGTGGACAGGTTTTTAATACAATCTCAAATTGTTTCATAGTGCAACCTGTGCAAGCAAAAATATGACAAACATTGTCCTTCACTTATAAACATCTACTATTATAGGCAAAAACCAAAAAAAAAAAAAAAAAAAAAAAAAGAACTTACCCATATTCTTAGATAAGTGACTATTCACATTTTGTATATATACAGGTTTTTTGTTTTTGTTTAAACAGTTCCAGGATAAACTCTACAATGTCTTACAGATGTAAAACAGGAAGTATTTAAGTTATGGGGGAGGGCAACAGAAAATTAAAATAAAATTTAAAAAAATAATCACCCAGCACAGAAGCCGGGACCCTTAGATTGGGCTGCTGCCTCCTCCCCATCTAGTCTACAGCTCAAGTAAAGTATATTTAACAACAACAACAACAAACCCCCCCCCCTACAAAAAAAATGTAAGAAGGGGACTTGCAGTGGGAATTTGCACTTTAGTTTCCTGAAAAAAATAAAGGAAACTTTGGAGAGAGAGAAAGGGGGGATCGGGGAAGGAGGCCCTTTTCAAATCCACCTTGCTTTAGGAACACCGTTAACCTATTTTTTTTAAAGCAACTTCTTTAAAAAACAACAACGAAGATGGTTTCATTGTACAAGCGCACGGATACGCAAAGCCCCCCCAAAGTGGAGAAAGGAAGGAATGCAGGAGGAGAAAAGGGAAAAAAATATACAGGGAAGATTCAAATATATATGTCAAAACACCCTGGTATGCCCCAAATATAGAAGAGAGCAAAACTGCTTCCCATTTCTGTCTTTCGGCTCACCCTAGGAGCCATCCAGGCAGAAAGCTATTTTTTCCTTGCCTTTGTTATATTTGTGCCGATAAATAAATGAAGGGAGACTAGTATAGATCTATTTCAAGCTATTTAGCTCTCATAAGCTAGCCATACCCTTACTGGGATTCGAACCTGGGAAGTATTACATGCGAGGCAGTGGTAATTGCCACTAGGCCACAGGTTCTCCTGCCTCACAATGCAATACTTCCCAGGTTCAAATCCCAGTAAGGGTATGGCTAGCTGATGAGAGCTAAATCGCTTGAAATAGATCTATACTAGTCACCGTTTATTTATCAGCACAAACCTACCACAAATATATATATATATGGATTTCTTCTACAAGATATATATATATCTTGTAGAAGAAATCCAGAAAGAAATACAATCACTAGGGAAGAAGCCTTTTGAAGTGGGAGGGGTGGAGGAGGGAAGAAAAGGGGTAAAAATATATATATATATCGAAATGCAATTCTAAGGATGAGACCATCCTTCTCTCTCTCGACACCTAGGCTTTCATGCTGCTTCTTTAAATAAAAGGTATTTTTTAATATAATTTGGGACCTCTTGTTGCGGCCAATATTTATATATATATATATATATATCTACACATACATATATATACAGTTTCCAAGCAGGACTTCTCCCGCAGCACAGCCCAGATGTCCAACCCTGAGCGTCAAAAACGAGCAAATGGAAGGAAGGGGACAAGCAGGTTCAGGAAATCTTTCAAGCTCGCGGCTTAAAGTAGAAGGATGCGCAGATGTTGTGTAACAAAAGCCGGGGGGGAATTTTGAAATAAAAAGAGGACGATATGACCGCCGTCAAAGCAAAAGCTGGCGCTTTCCGTTGGGCCCCTTGTCTTTTGCGTCTCCTTCCTTTCGGCGCAGTTGTGAAGTCAAAAGTCAGCACGGCGGAGCTGGAAGCGAATTCTTTGGAATCTGTCCCTGATCGTTCAAATCAAGAAAAAAAAAAGGGAGGGTGGGGGAATTAAAATAATGGGGGGAGAGAGGAGGAGGAGGAGCCCCAAAAAGAAACAAAAATTCGAAAGCGCAACGTTTTGGGGGGTGGGAGGGAGGTGGTCGAGCTGAAATACCACGGGGGCAGCCGGGGGGAGGAGAGAATCTGTCTCATGCGTTGTTGAAGTGGGCGATGCTCTGCGGATGGTGCTGTTGCCAAATCTGCTGCTGCTGGACGGCCAGCTGTTGCGACTGATCGGACGTCGACAGGAGGTTGACGAGGGGAGCCACGCAGTTGGCTGGAATGATCAAGCCTGCAACACAGTTAAGTGGGGGGCAAAGGTGAGGTGAAAGGAGCTGAGGTAAAGGTAAAGGTTCCCTTTGCACATGTGTGCTATTCGTTCCCGACTCTAGGGGGCGATGCTCATCTCCGTTTCAAAGCCGAAGAGCCAGCGCTGTCCGGAGACGTCTCCGTGGTCGTGTGGCCGGCATGACTCGATGCCAAAGGCACACGGAACGCTGTTCCCTTCCCACCAAAATTTGTGGTTCCTATTTTTCTACCGGCATTTTTTACGTGCTTTCGAACGGCTAGGTTGGCAGAAGCTGGGACGAGTCACGGGAGCTCCCTCCGTGACGTGGCGCTAGGGGTTCGAACCGCCCAACTGCCAATGACCTTTTCTGATCGACAAGCTGCCATACTTGCCTACAATTCTCTGGCCGTCCTCGGTCCGCAGGCGGACAATCTGCATTTTGACGTTGGTGCCGCTGACGGAGGCGAGGACCCCTTCCACTTTTGTCCAGACGCTCAAGACAGACCCACAGAGGACGTAATAAGTCCGGCAGCGCAAGCCCACCTCGCAGACAAGGCCCAGGCCCGCCTTTTTGCAGTTGCCCCTCCTGAAAAAGAGGAAACGAAGGTGGCTCACTGCTCAATTATTACTTTTTTTTTTTTTAACCAAACCAAGAACTGAATGTGGACTTTTTGTGGCTTGCACAAAGACACAGGCAAAAAGATGGGCTCCCCAATAAAATCACGTCTGGTTTTGGGAGTGTCCTTTCAAAGTTTTATCTGATTATTATTATTATTATTTTTAAAGAATCCTTTAGAATCACAATAGCAAAATGACGAAGTCCAGTAAAGTGTAAATTGAATGAGGGGAAAACAAGGGCCACAAAGTTACTCCTTCACTACTCCTTGGAAGCTCTCTGGAGGCTTGGTGGTTTTCTTAGACGTTTCGTGACCCAAATAGGTAACATCAGTGCTTATGGAGAGGAGGAGGAGGATTGTGGGATCCTTGGTGCTCTCTGAACTTGGTGGTTTTCTTACAGATGTTTCGTGACCCAACTAGGTAACATCATCCGTGCTAGAAGGTGCCTTCTCTTTATATCCCATTCAAGGGAACTACCCCCCTCAGTCAACAACAGGTTAACCAAGGAATAATCAAGAACCCTCCCACCAACACTGATACGGCAAACCAATTGTATATAAAGAGAGAGCAAACCTTACTCCCTTCCAGCACGGATGATGTTCCCTAGATGGGTCATGAAACATCTGCAAGAAAATAACCAAGCTTAGAGAGCACCAAGGACCCTACAATCCTCCTCCTCCACTCGGCAAACTCCTCTTCTCTTCTAGCACTGATGATGTGACCTAGTTGGGTCGTGAGATGTCTTGCAAGGAGACCACCAAGCTCAGAGAGCATCAAGGACCTCGCAGTTCAAGCCCTGAGTTCAACCTGGGTATTTTGGTTCGGTTGGGAAGTCCCACTGAAGTCCATTTTTTTTGAGAGCTGTCCCGGTGTTCTGAAGACGCACATTACCCCACTCCCCAAGAAAGAACTTACCAGTAAGCATGTGTGCACGTGTCTGCCGATGAGGTGTACTGCTCTACCCAGTGAGACACAGCATCGTCAGAGGATACCTAGAATTACGCACAGCAGTTAATTCATAGTCAGATCTGGCCGAAAAACCCTTCGGAAACAAAGTTTCTCAGCTTTTAAAGATGCAAATTAAATCTACAACCAGGCAAAAGTTACACACACACACACACACACACACACACACACACACACACACGTATGACGAAAAAGGCAACTTTGTAAAGAGTGGCTCACTTTTTTATATTTTTTCTTTATTTCAGAGTAGGTTTCCAGTTTCAACTGTTTTCCGGTATTTGGCCTATACACCAGGAAAAGCTTCTTTTTGGGGTTCACCTCTTTCATGAGGATGGCGGTTTTCTTACTATTTCGTATCTGGGGGAGAAAAATGAAAATAGAAAGACAAATTCCGTTTGTACTTCCCGGAAAATACTGTCGAGGTTACTCCTCAATTACATGTTTAATAAACTTGGACCCAGCGCAAAAGTCAAAAGTCCTTTTTTTTGTACAAAATTTCATCCACAGAATGTGTGGTTGTTCGCTGCCGAAACTAACGGCCAGGAGAAGCAGAGCGGGCCGATTGGAGAGCCTCTGAGCCGTAGCTCGTGAACTAAAGAGTCAGCGCCGCGCTGACTATGGCTGGAACGTGTCCCAGAGCTAACTCGTGGCCGCCAGGCAGGCAGGCAGGCAATCCAAGCCGAAGCCCGAAGGCGGTTTTGAATCTCCCGCTCAGTTTGAGCAGGAGCAAAAAAGGGGAAATAAATCCCAATCTAAAAAAAAAAAAATATGTACATTTTGAAAAATGCCAATGAGGAAAAAAAATACAATTTAGATTAATTACAAGAGGAGAGAGAAATTCTCACAACTGGTCCAGGTTGGACTGAGTCTAAACTGGGAGGAGTCACCAGGGCGCAATGACATCCTAAGTGTAGACTCAGTCCAATTGTGGAGATTGCTGTCTCCACAATCATAGGAGAAAGGCAAATTTCAGAATCGGAACCCTGGATAAATCTTGTTGGCCGGGGGGAATTCTGGGAGTTGAAACTTAAACATTGTCAAGCTGACAAAAGTTGAAAAATGTTGCTTATGTTGTGCCAGACGTTAACCCAGACTTTCAACGCGGAGCCTCACCTGAAGCGATAAGTAAAACCCGTCCTCTGGCCCGCGCTGTTCACTCCAAAGCTTAGTTGCTTCGTCCCAAGACATGCCTCTCTCCACGCTTATCTAGAAAACAGGAATAGGAAGCATGGTTGATGGCCAACTCCACGTCCTTCTGAAGAAAGCCAGAGGTGTATATTTTAGCCGCTCGGACTGAACTCTCTTGACCATCCAAGAACTTACGGTGTAAAGTTCGACGTGTCCGGAGGTAGAATAGCCTGGCGTTAGGAATTTTTTAGCGTCTGCTTTCCTTACTTTTTCATCTCCCGATCCCAAATCTGGAAAAACAAAAATGGCAAGAGAATGAGACCGGCATCTGACACATACACACGGTAGGTCCTTGACGTACGACTGCAACGGAGCCCCAAAATTTCAGACAGTTGTGAAGTGAGTCTTACTCCATGTTGCGACCCTTTCTTACCACCGGGAAGTGGATCCCTGCGGCTGTTATGTGAACCTGGCTTCCCCATTGACTGTGCTCGTCGGAAGTCGCAAAAGGGGATCGCATGACCCCCAGAACGCTGCAACTGTCATAAATATGAATCAGCTGCCAAGTGTTCACTTAACAACTGTCTCGCTTAGCCACGGAAATTGTGGGCTAAGTCGAGGACTAGCTGTACTGCCCACCCTAGAAACGCCTCCTCACCTAAGATGCCCATGTCGTATCTCCCGTTCTTCTTGGCGTTGTGGATGACTGCGTTTAGCGTGTCTGAGAAATACTGGAAGAGAGCGTTCTGTTGGTGGACTTCCATGCCCAGGATCCGGTTCAGGAATTTCCCAATATTGTTATAATCTAAAAAGACGGGAAATGAGGTGAGGTTGGGTGAGAAAACAGGCGGGGTCTGTTCCCACTCCTCCGTGCTGAGCAAGAGGAAAATAACCCCCAGTCTGAGTTATGAGTGAGTTAAGAAAGAAATACTTCCAGAAAGAAATTTGCCAAGCATGGCAATATATATATATATATACCTTTGTCAAGGGTAAGAATTCCAGACCGGTCTTCGACATTGATCAGGCCGACACCTATCAAACCTTGCCTAACATCTGGAAGGGAAAGAGAGGTTAAATCCAGCCTTACAAGACAGCCGCTGACTGCATAAGGAGGTGTATAAATCAAAAACCCAAATTAAAAATAAATTAGGATCTCTTGCGGGCTTCAAAAAGAAATCCAGCAGCAGAAAGAGATGGCAGAAATTGCTAAGGGAACTTAGCTCCGCTTTTTGGAGAGAAGTATAAAGAAGCAATCCAATCTCAATTCAGGAGGGCTTTCTCCAAGTTTTATTTCAAGGACTGGGGAAAACCCCCCACAAAACATACCTTTGAAAAACTCTCCAGGATAATCTGCCGGCGGAGACACGAGTGGGGAATCCAAATTCACGATGGACTTCATGACTATTTCCAATGCATTTCGGCCATACTAATTTCAGAGGGAGGGAAAAAAAACACCCAATAAGGATTGTCTTTGCTATACAGAATATGAATTTTTACAGTTTATGCATATCCATGTACCTATATTACTATTGTAATATCCTGTCTTTTCAGATTTAAATATAGAAATATAAATACATGTACATGTGTGTGTATCTATATCTATCTATCTATCTATCTATCTATCTATCTATCTATCTATCTATCTATCTATCTATCTATCTATCATCTATCTATCTATCTATCTATCTATCTACCTACCTACCTACCTACCTACCTACCTACCTACCTACCTACCTACCTACCTACCTACCTACCGTATCTATCAATCTACCTACCTACTGTATCTATCCATCCGTCCCATCCCATCCATCCACATTGCACTATTTCAAAGAAGAAAGGAAAATGAGTAAAAAGGGCCCCAATTGAGAACCAGGAAAGGATGGCAATTTTTACCTTGTTGTCAAAGTTGAATCTACTCAAATCTCTGGTCTCTGTTGCTCTTCTGTCTCCGTGGGTGAGAGCTCCCTTTAAAAAAGAAAAGAAAAGAAAAACTGACTTACACATCAAGAGTCCAGAACTTTTCTGCCCTTTTAGAAAAATAACAGAGATCGCCTTTTGTGTCAAAATCGGGATGGATAGAATGCCTTACCAAACTCTCCAGCCGTTTGGCAACAATGGAGGCGAATCTTTGTTCTCCTGCCAATTCGGAAATGAGGAAGACGTACTCCGGGGCAGTCACTTGGTTGGACCGGTGAGTTCGTCCTGGAGGTGAAGAAAAAAGGCAAATTTGTACCAAGTACTAAAGAGGCCCTGCTTCCACATTCAGACAACCTCAAAGCCACTCACCAAACTGCTGAATTGCCCGATCGGCACTCCACGGCAACTCCAGGGTCATATGTACCCTCCTCCTCTGGTTTTTGGCCCTTCGATCTGCTTGCAAAGATATGCCCGAGCTGGCGGCTTCGGAGATGATAGCGATGTTCTGCAAGGCAGAAGAAGGTCAAGGTGAAGAAAGAGGAAAATAAAACCCCTGAGATTTATAAAGGCAAACTTTGGGTCGTGGAAATCTAACGCGACATACTGGAGGAAGATATCACTTTTTCATTAGCAGTTAGTGTCGAGCCCGAATTTGACATATATGAAGCCATTTCATTTAGCTCTCTATTATAGTCATGTATTCACTTGGAATACGGCATCCAGTTTTGGTCACCACAATGTAAAAAAGATGTGGAGACTCTAGAAAGAGTGCAGAGAAGAGCAACCAAGAGGATTAGGGGACTGGAGACTAAAACATATGAAGAACGGCTGCAGGAGCTGGGTAGGTCTAGTCTGATGAAAAGAAGGACTAGGGGAGACATGATAGCAGCCTTCCAATATCTCAGGGGCTGCCCCAAAGAAGAGGGAGTCAAGCTAATCTCCAAAGCACCTGAGGGTAGGACAAGAAGCAATGGGTGGAAACTAATCAAGGAGAGAAGCAACTTAGAACTGAGGATAAATTTCCTGACAGTTAAGAATTAACCAATGGAACAGAAGTTGCCTCCAGAAGTTGTGAATGCCCCAACACTGCAAGTCTTTTAAGATGCTGGATAGCCATTTGTCTGAAGTGGTGGTTTCCTGCCTAGGCAGGGGGTTGGACTAGAAGACCTCCAAGGTCCCTTCCAACTTTGCTATTGCATTATATTGTATTCCTTTTCTTTCTCTTTACTATGGAAGGGGAGGTTTTGGGCTCGCCACATTCTTAAATTGGGGAGGAGGGGCAAACAGATAAGTGAGGAATTACAACAGACTTTGCCAATTGGATGTCTACCTAAATAGAATAAATTTGGTTTCTAAGGTGGGCCTTGCGCATTTCTTCCTTGAATGGGCTCCATCACCTGGAAACCTGGCCACTGGTTTGATCCCTAGGAAATGTCTCTCGCAAATGTTTTATCGGTGTCGCTTTTCCCGAGGAGGAAAATTAGCCATGGCAGAGGATGTGCCTAAGATCAACGACTTGCCCTGATCACAGTTTTCTCGCAAAAGCGAAAGCCAAACCTCGTCGGCCAAAGCACACCTGTCTTGACACAAATTACTTCCAAGCAAGGATGGACTTATTGCATCCTTACGTGAACAATCTCAACTTTCACAAACAGAAAAGGAGAGTTATATTTGGACACTGTAGTCTTGAAAGAAAGGTATGGTCCCCAAGCAGCAATGTGGGGTTGTTGTTTTTTTGTGTGTTTAGCTTGCTGAAAATGTAAATGTTTCCACCCCGAAGAGAGGAAAAGGTACCTTATCTCCAGCCATGAATCTCTGCTTCTCGGTGATGTTTAGGATTTCCACAGGGACGTCGAGTTCAGACCGCGACTCGTAGGAGATGCTGCCGTCGTCGTTGCTCACGACCCGTCCTTTGCGACCTGTCATCTTCAGAATAGCGAGGGGCGTTAGCAGGCCCCGTCAAGCGTTGAGGCCCGCGAGATAACTCTAAGGACCTGCCGAATAATTCCTCAAGGCCACGCCGAGAAGAAGCTTTACTGGGGACAGACATTTAGTCCTCGGCCTACGACCACAAGGGAGGCCAATTTTTCTGTTCCTAAGCAAGATAGGGGTTGCCCTGTTTTATTATCTAGTTCGGCACAATTAAGTGAATCTGTCAAGGCTGCCATGAGAGAGAGAGGGAGGTGGAGCCTGGACCGTCTGTCATCCCTCAGGTTGAGAGTCAACAGCCCGTAGGTCGGGAGGTGGCTGATGAGGAAGAGGAGGGACAGCTGGGTCCAGTGCCTGACGTACGGATGCACAGCAGGCAGAGGAGAGGAGAGCAGTGGAAATCTATGGGCCGGTCCTCGGGACGGAAGAGCCACTGCTGTTAGCAAAGCCCCACCTGAGCTCTGGGGATCAAAGGCAGGGGGCGGAGATGAACAGATGTGGCAGAGAAGAGGAGAGCAGAGGAAATCTATGGGCCGGTCCTCGGGACGGAAGAGCCACTGCTGCTAGCAAAGCCCCACCCTAGCTCTGGGGATAAAAGGCAAGGGGCGGAGATGAATGGATGTGACAGGCAACTATTCATCTCCCTGCCGGACTGACTTGTTAGCCTGCATTGAGAAAGAAACTTTGCCCAGGTCTGGAGGTAGCTGATGAGGAAGGACACCTGGGTTCAGTGCCTGATTAGCGAATGTGCAGAAGGCACAGGAGAGGAGAACAGTGGAAATCTATGGGCCGGTCCTTGGGACGGAAGAGCCACCGCTGCTAGCGAGACCCTATCCCAGCTCTGTGGATCAAAGGCAGCGGGCAAAGATGAATAGATGTGGGAGGTAACTATTCATCTCCCAGCTGGACAGAATTGTCAGCCTGCGGTGAGAAAGAAACTTTTTTCTCGGGACTGCCGGTGCTCCTGATCAAGGAATCTTTGAGTTCAGAAAGTTTGTCTTGTTTGGGGGGCTGGGTCAGAACACCAACAGTGACAAGCGGTCTATTTTTAATGCCAGGCCTCTTGTGTCACAACCCTTATTCTTACCACTCCTTGTACAAGGAAAGGCTCCCTCCTTGTTAGCGTTTTAGCTAAAAGCCTTCCTTCCCGGGTCATCCAAGCGGCCTACCTCGGCTACACCCTCGGGGCCTCCCAGTTCATCGATGAGTTCATCCAGCGTGTTGGGAGGGAGATCTTCGGAGAGCTTCTCCAGTTTCTCCAGCAATTCTTTCTTCATCTGCTGGGCCCTTTCCACGGCATCCTGACTCGTCACGTAGCTAGTGTGGGTGTTACTGGGTGCTGCAAAGTGCCAAAACAAGAGAAGGGACGGGGAGAGTTGAGAGTGGTTTTTTTTTTTTTAAGACTCTTAAAAGGGGAGCCGGGTTGGTCCTAAATCCAGGAGATTTCTTGCGACAAAGTTTATGAAAAGAGTTCAGCGCATGGAAGGACTAAGCCTTTCCGTAAAACTGGCCAGCTGTGGTGGGAGTGCACGAAAGCCAGGGCTTTTTGGCACCAGATAAGAAAGCATTTGGCAAAGATGCTAAATCAAAGGATGGAGTTGAGGCCAGAATTATGTTTATTAGTGTTCCCAAAAGCAAAACATGGCAAAGGTGGGCTATATTTAATGCTGCGTGTTCTAAGACTGGTTTTTGCACAAAAATGGGAAAATAAAGAGATTCCCTCGGAACAAGAATAAATAAGATAATGATATGTCCAGAAATGGACAGACTGACTCTAGAGCAGTGTTTCTTAACCTTGACGACTTTAAGTCCTGTGGACTTCAACTCCCAGAATACCCCAGCCAGCTGTGCTGGGTTCTAAGGAGCTGTGCTGGCTGGGGGATTCTTGGAGTTGAAGTCCACAGGACTTAAAGTCTCCAAGGTTGAGAAACACTGCTCTAGAGCTCAAAGACAAAGGTGAGACGGAATACCACGAAATCTGGGACAAAATGGTACCGATGGTTAGAAATGAGGTTAGAAAAGAAAAACACAGACAAGTTAAGAACTGGAAAATATGGTATTAAGAAGGTGTGATAGGTGGGAATTGGATATGTATTTGTACGGTTAGTAATTATATAAAAGAAAGGATCAACCGACAGGTGAAATCTGACTGACTCCATACGCCTAACAAATGGATACAAAATGTAATCGTGGTTAAGATCCAATCACTAGATGGAAACGTTTATGCCAGAAATGTCGCCCTACGTCTGATGTTTTTAATGTTTATCTAATTAAAAAAAACTTTTTAAATATAAAAAAAAACACACACCTGGCCAGTTCGACAAAAGCGACTTCATTTCATTTTCATTTTTCAATTTATTAAATTTTTATACCGTGCCTCTCTCCCAAAAAGGGACTCGGGGCGGTGCACAGGAAAAATAAAACCACGCATCTACATAAATACCGATAATAAACATGTCATAAATATTAAAAACTTATTAAATTAACCCAACCTGTGCTAAAACCAATTAAAACCCCTATAAAATCTAATTCAATTTAAAACCAGTAAATGGACTCGGAAGATTTAAAAAGTCTGATTTTCCTTTGCAGACTTTTACAAACGGACGCTTTTCCTTTGCCAGGTAGGAAACTTCCGGACAGCCGAAACAGGTAAGGACGCCCGTTTCGGGGGACTTACCGGAGATATTCGTAGGAGGGGTTACGGCTGTGGAAGAGAGAGAACTCGGCCGTTTCGATCCCAGGCCAGATGCTAGTAAGGCACTCTGAATAGAATCGGGGTCTATGCTTTTCTTTTTTTTCTTCTCTTTGGTTTTCTTGTGTTCTTTCCGGATCAGCCAAGGGTCTGAGAAGAAGGAAAGGGGGGGAGGGGGGGGAGAGAAAAACCCAAAAGTGGGCAAGGGAAACCCAACCGGCTTGACCCCAAAATCACATCCCCCCAACCTGAAGTCACAAAGATGAAGAGGACCCAGATCGTCCTACCGTCCTCATCGTCTTCGCTGGATTCGTCTCTGAAGGGGTTGAAGTCATCGTCGTCTCCGGAGCTTAGGAAGCGAGAGCTCTCGTTGTCGCTTTCTTCGTTCTCCGAGGCCTCCGATTCGCTGAAGCTTTCGTCGGAACTGCTCCCGGCCAGGCCGCCGGTCTTACGGGCTTTCTTGACCTCCCTCGACATTTCTTCCCCTTTTTTAAAAAAGCAAAAAGTTTTTAAAAAGGGACATTTTAGAAAGGGACAGGTTGATTCTTGGGGGTGGGTTTAGCGAAAGAAGGAAAGTGACTTTCTGAACTCAAGACGCATCGCTTGAGGAACGGAACAATAAGAAGAAGACACCGAATGAAGAAACGGCGCAGAGATTCTCCTGACTTAATTCACGCAATTCGAGCGTGTTTTCCTTGGGGATTTTAAGGTTTTCTCAGCGAGAAACAAAGTGAAAAAGAAGGACGTATCTCTCCGTGTCTGAATTCAACAGGCAGATTATACAGGTCATGCGTCCAAAGGGAGACACTGCATTTTTATTTTCCACCTCGCCTAAGTCTTATTCCCGGGTGTGGTCTGTGGAAATGGCCATCATATAAGGCTGGGTCTTTGCTAGATACTGTTTGGTGGAAGAGCCATACTGTAAGGCAGGGGTCTCCAACCTTTGCAACTTTAAGTCTGAAGGACTTCAGCTCCCAGACTTCTCCAGTCAGCAAAGCTGGGAGCTGAAGTCCTTCAGACTTAAAGTTGCAAAGGTTGGAGACCCCTGCTGTAAGGTGTCTCCTCAGGGTGTTTTTAGAACTTCTGGTGGTAAATCTCCCCTTTCCTAAGATGCTAATCAACGATATTTCTTAACTCACAAACTAAGCTTTAGCCGCTTGCTCTGGTTTTCCTAAATAGGAATAAGGTAAAGGTTTGAGTCCCCTTGGGGAGAGAGAGCGGTCTAGAAATTAAATATTATTATTATTATTATTATTATTCAAAGCCAAAGAGCCAGTGCTGTCCGAAGACGTCTCCGTAGTCATGTGGCCGGCATGGCTCAACGCCAAAGGTGCATGGAACGCTGTTCCCTTCCCACCAAAATTAGCGGTCCCTATTTTCCTACTTGCATTTTTCACGTGCTTTCAAACTGCTAGGTTGGCAGAAACTGGGACAAGTCACGGGAGCTCCCTCCGTTACACGGCGCTAGGGATTCGAACTGCCCAGCTTTCTGATCAACGAGCTCAGCGCCTTAGCACTGAGCCACCTTAAATGGGCATAGCACACCTGTTTGGAACCAGGGTTCCAAATAAAAATAGCAACGAAGCGGGCTCTGTGTTACCTTTACGCTTCTTTACTTTGTCCTCCTTGCAAGGACTGTTCCGGGGAGAGCTGTTGTTACTCTGGAGGGAGAGGTCGATTCCCAGCAAGCTGAAAAGTTTCTTCCGATCGGGAGCTGGGAAATGTTTCTCGATGAGGGATTGAAACACCCCCCTGTACAGTTCGGAGAGAGGAAAACAACAGCGGCGGTCTAACGTTAGCCCATTAGAGCATCGCCCAGGGTAGCCAGGATTGAGGGGCTGGGGCACAAAACAGGCAGAAGCATTAAATTCGCCCACCCTTGCCTTGCAACAGGAAACCCATCTATCTGGGGAAACATGACTCGTTGGTTTAGCATATTCGATCATAAATCTCCTTTCAGGATGTTACCGTAATAACAAACAAGAGCTTTCACCTATAGTCTCCAAGAGATGCACTGCACCAGTTTTTCCCAACCTGACATCCCAGGCTAACACACACACACACAGCACATAAAGGTAAAGGTTCCCCTCGCACATCTGTGCCGGTCGTTCCCGACTCTAGGGGGCGGTGCTCATCTCGGTTTCAAAGCCGAAGAGCCAGCGCTGTCCGGAGATGTCTCCGTGGTCATGTGGCCGGCATGACTCAACGCCAAAGGCGCACAGAATACTGTGACCTTCCCACCAAAGGTGGCTCCTATTTTTCTACTGGCATTTTTTACTTGCTTTCGAACGGCTAGGTTGGCAGAAGCTGGGATGAGTCACGGGAGCTCACTCCGTTATGCAGCGCTAGGAATTCGAACCGCTGAACTGCCGACCTTTCTGATCGACAAGCTGCGTCTTAGCCCGAGCCACCATGTCTTAGCCACACAGCACATACTTGCCATTAAACAGTTCATCTACGTGAAATAACGGATGGTGTAACAGTTAAGTGCCTTTGAAACTTGGCGACTTTTAAAATGTGCAGACTTCCAGTTCCCAGAATCCTCCCAGACCGCAAACTTTGAAGGACATTGGTTTAGAGGAGGAGAATGGACGCAAGCCACACATTTCTGAAGGACGATACTGCCGATAAACGAATCCTCCTCTTCTCGTGCGGCCCACCCAATGTTTCTAAGGTTGCCCTCTTGAATTTTGGAAGAATCCGGAAACCCGAAACCTGCGGGACTGACAGGAGGGGCTTACTTGGCTGTGGAGACAAAGTCATTCAGTTCCCCGCCGCCTTCTTCCAACGCTTCCAAGGTTCTTGCTTCTCCTGTGGACTGCAGCCCAATGACCACACACTGTGGGAAGGGAAACACGGGGGAGGTGTTAAGGTCTTCTGAACGAGGAGGACGGGGGCTTGACCTGCCGTTCCAGGAGCCCAAGCCAAGGCCCAACCCACCTTGCCGTTCTTGATCTCTTCCCGGGCCAGCTGCACCACTCTTTTGACTTTGGATGCAATGCAGAGGTATTTAAAAAATCTCTGGTGAGCAGACCAGAACTGGCCCCACATGGACTTCTTCATGCGCTGTTCGGCGTCAATGAGGTCAGCGGCCTGTTGGAATTTCTCCCTGGCACTCACCCACTGAAAATAAGGAAAGCAAGAGTTTTCAGGGCCACATAAAATGATCAGTAATGTAAAATGGGAGGATAGGATGCTAGACTAAACCGACTGCTGTCCCAAAGGTGGGGTGGTTGTGTTTTTTTTTTAACGAAAAGGCAACTGGAGTTTCTTGGTGCTTCCTTTGAAAACGTTTCGCTGGTCCTCCAAGAAGCTTCTTCAGTTCAGTCTTGAAGAACTGGTCTGGGAAAATACTGCTGAAGAACTGGAGAAGCTTCTTGGAGGACAAGCGAAACGTTTTCAAAAAAAGCACCTTTGGGACAACCATGACCTGGATGATTGAGGAGCTCCACAGACTGACTGCTGCTTCTTAAAAGTCTAGTTCTTAAATTTTGAGTAGTGGTTTTCTAATTTAAAAACAAGCAAACCAATATCTGGAATCCACTGTTTTTCAGTAACGGAGGAATCACTTCTATAAACAATCTCCCGAAATGCTGGGTTTTAGCCTAGAAAAGGTGGTTATATGCTACCAGTCACAATGTGGTTTAAGCATGACTACATCTGCTCCTCCCTCCAATAACGTTGCATAGGGTTGACCAAATGAATTTCTTGGAATGGAGGAAATCCAGGTTCTTGCAACTCGTTTAACTTCTAAGCCCCTTCTGGCTTAGAATCTGATGAAGGCTTTTGGTATCCACCTCCTGGAGACCCAAGGAATGGTTTGTGGAACCGATTTCACATTCGTCTTTACGCCCTTCCAAAGATTCACTGGGGTTTCTCTTGCAAGGCGTTAACGGCGTGATCTTTCTCAAACCCAAGAACCCGCCAACTTCTCCCTTTTAAAGGCTTACCATTTTCACAGATTTATTATACATTTTGACGTAGTGCTGAGAGAGGTGAACTTCGTCTATTTTGAAGGTGACCCCGGAGAAGCTCAGCTGCCTGGCTATGTACATTCCTCTTAGCTTCATATCCATGGCAACTATCTCCATGGCGCCGACGCCTCTGAAGATTAAAAGAAGAAGAAGAAGAAAAAGACGACAATTTTTAAAGGGAGATTATTCTCACAGGGACCTGCTGGAACTTTCAAAGCTACGCCAATGCTTCTCCCATCTGGATGCAACACGAGCCAAGGCCTACGGACATACCTTCTTTCAACTGCTTGGATAAAGTCGCTGAATTCCCTAAATGGGGTCCCTTCCCCCCAAATCCCAAGGCGGTTCATGTATGCCATGTTCCGGGGCTCTGAAGCACCTGAAAGAAAAAGTTTGCTTGTTTTTTTAAAGGAAATTGTCCTGGCTTTTCCCCCCACTTTGAAAACAGCATTGCAATCCACTCGACGTTCGAAGGATGGAAACGGTCCTTACCTGTGGCACTAGCATAAATAACCCTGGCCTTTGGAAGCTTGTTCTGCAGTTCCAGAACAGCCAAGCCTGTCTTAGTTGGCTTTGAAGAGCCAACTGGGCAGAGGTTTTTAGCCTTGTGGCATTCGTCAAACACGATCTGAGGACGTGGTTAAGAAACGAGTCATTTCACAAGCACGCATGAATAAAGTTGCACGATAAGCATTCCCCTGAATGGAAGCTAGAAATTGTTGTCCGTAACTAATATATATTGATCAATTCGTTATATGTTTATTTAACCAATGCCGAACGATAAATCTTTCCGCTGTAAGTAAGGGATGTTAATGAAAGTTCCAACGAACTATTTCAGGCAAACATGGCTATTTAAAGATCGGCACAACCTTCTGAGAATTAACTAAGCCAGATACAAAACTTAGCCGTGTTTTTCAACTGTGGTAACTTCCTGACATGTGACGTTCGGTACCCAGAATTCCCCAGCCAGCAAGGGCATTGTTGGCAATTCTGGGAGCGGAAACCCAAACTGAAAAATTATTTTATCTGGAGTGTCGCCCACTCTATCTGGAGGCATTATCTGGTTTCCAAAATTTTTGATAGCCTTGGAATTGAAAAATGCAACTTTATAAGACACCAATCCAAAGATGCTAATTTAACAGGAGGGATATTGCCCCAATCTAGCAACTGGAAAAGGATACCACTCCGTCAAATTCGTCTCCACACCAATGAAGAAGCTGCTTCAGCCTGGTTTTATATTTTCCACCGGACTGACTTTCCCCGATAAGTGAGGAATAAGTCGCAAAGATGACCCCCTTCTTCACGCTTCCATTATGCTTGGAAGAAATTTTCCCGTATTTGAACTAAAGCAGAAACAAGAGGTATGAAGGATATTCTGTTCCATTACAAGCGTCCACACTTTATCTTCCCTAACTCAACTCCAAATGGCATTAAAAGCTGTGCCTTAAAAAGAAAAACATTTGATTTTGTCGTGCTTGGCACTCAAATAAATCAGAAAGCTGTTGGGATTCCCAAAGAAGGTTCTGTTTTGGTATTTTTTGTTTAGAACACCTTTTACTCTGTCACTGTATACAAATTTCATTAAACTGAGCAAGACTGTCTTGCGTATCACATATTAAATATGTTTTCCAGGAACAATTCATCTTGGTAGCTAATTTGTAGAATGAGATGCTATAAATACACATTTTTTTCACATTTTTATGGGAGAATGCAGAAATACAATACTACCCCGCATAATCTAATTCCCCCGTGTTTCAATAACCGAGGATTTGAAACCCCTTCCCCACTATGACCTTCAAAGCATGCAACATGTCTACCGCGACGATTAACCCTTAAAATAATCTGTGAACGAGCGATTGTTACACGACTTCCCAACCCAGTGCCAGCGACCCAGAAAGTAACAAAACTATGGTAGGTTTCTGATTTAAATTTTAAAACAAAGCATTCATCGGGCATGCATCTCACACAAGCGTACCTAATGCGTGTGTGTTTTTGGGGTTTTTTGCTTCAACTGTACAATAGTAAAATATTTCCACACCTTGTTTAATGAATGGACCAAAATGTTTTTGGCGCCAATATCTCTCAAGTCCCTTTCGGCATCGTATTTCAGATCGTTGGAAACGCTAAACCTGGAAGAGGGCAAAAGCAAGAGGACCGCCATGAAGACAAAGCCTGGGACAAGGAAAATAGTGCCCCACTGACCCTGGTGCCCGAGTAGAAGACTTACCAGACGGACCTTTTTCTACCCAGGAGGTAGTTTTCATAAATGATGCCAGCGATGGTTCTTCCTTTCCCTACACCGGCACCGTCGCCTATTAAAAAGCCAGCTCGGTCTCCGTTCGGTAGGAATGTCTCGTGTTGCTGTGGGGGAGTGACAGAATTTATTTAGCATGTGGGGCCTTAGAGTACACGGATAAGAGCGGTGAAGGTATATAAAGAAGGCATTTAATGCTATAGTGCACCTAGGAGGGAAATACCGTATTGTTTGGATTATAAGACGCACTTGACCATAAGACGCGCCTAAATTTAAAATGGGGGGGGGGGAAGAGTTTTGGCTCCCATGCGCCCCATTTTTAGCATCCCCCCCCCCCAAAATACCCCAAACTGTAAAAAGGCCTGAAAATAGGGCGTGCAGAAGCCAAAATATGGCCGGTGGGTGGGCAGGGCTTCAGCAATATTCAGTCTATAAGGTGCACAGACATTTTCACCCCCTTTTGGGAAAGAAAAAAAATGCATCTTATAGTCCAAAAAATATTTGGTAAACTAGGAGGAATTCAAGAAGTAATATATAAGCTACATTTTGGAAACAGGCTGCTTTTTGAGAATGGGAAGAGTGTTCTATAATTATCTAGGCCAGTGGTTTCCAATCCTTTCTTCACCACGGAGCTCCTTTAAACACCTTTTGTGGCTACAGACCCCCAACTCTTTAACTGGAGATTTAAATCATAACGTTTCTTCAAGTCTTTCCGGAACCCCGTGACAATATTTCGGTCCCCCCAGGTGTCTGCAGATCATGGGGTGAGAATCACTGATCTAGGCTATTTTTTCCAATTAAGCATGGTATATTGGTTAGTTGGAGAAAGTCTGCTTTTACAGAAATAGCAAGAGCACTTAGACTTATAGACCGCTTCACAGTGCTTTACAGCCCCCTCTAAGCGGTTTACAGAATCATCTTCTTGCCCCAAGCCATCTGGGTCCTTATTTTCCCCATCTTGGAAGGGCAGAAGGCTGAGTCAACTTTAAGCCAGTGAGAATCAAACTGCCAAATTGCAGGCAGCCAGCAGGCAGCAGAAGAAACCTGCAGTCCTGCATTCTGATCCCTGAGCCACCACGAAAACCCGTTACAATATCTGTGGCAAGAACTTGTCTTCGGTCTCGGTGGGCTTCGGGACAGGCACGAATTTGTAGCTAGCCTCCCACGAAGGCAGTACCTGTGCTGCGTAAGTAATTGCTTCAAGCTGCAAGGCTGACAGCCAACCGCTGTCGATGCTTTCTTCCGGAATGGAAGATTTGTACCACACTTCGGGAGGGGTCACGCTGGAGAGGGAACTGGTTTCCACCACGGGGTCAGGATGGCGCAAGCCGAGTTTCACTGCGGGAGAAAAGGGAGGGGGGGTTGGCAAGGCGGGGTTTCTCCACCTTGGGACATCCAGGTATTTAATGCTGATTTAAAAAGCCGGAGGAGACGTACATTTAATGGGCATATATTCGGCGTAGGTCTCTGCGTGGCCCATTTCTTCTTCGTCCTCTTCTTCCGGCTCTTCTTCCTCTTTTGTGACGGGCACTTTCTGCAGGAAAGATCAGAGGGTGTTGCACTCTTGTCTCACACAAAGCAGCAAAGTTCAAGTGTGAGCAGACACACACACACACGTCTAAACTCATGACCGTCTTCTCGCTGAGTTTCAGAATGCTACTTTTAAGGTGTTCTCCTTCAAAGTCCAGTTATTTTCCACCAGAAGAGATTTTGAAATACTCTCACGCGTGTGTCTCTTGCATAACCCGCATGCCTATACTTTGTTGCTATGAAGCAAAGAAATGTGTGCCTGAAATGTGTCCGTATATTATATTTTAAAGAGGCTGAGAAGGGAGCTCATTGGTGAACAGCACGTCTACAAAACTTCTAAAGGTTTTGCCTCCAAAACAGCTTGCAATGTCATGCTCAAATACGCGAAACCAAGTATGAAAAAGAAATCGGTCTATACAACGCATCAAACTCTCAAGAGTTTAAGGAACAGGGTTCCGCTGTAACAGGAACAGTACATGAGATGAATAAAACCAAATAAAGCCACATCAATATAAATCCGGGGCTGTACTTACCATGGTAGGAGAGAAGCTTCTCATTTTTAGATCATTTACCCAGATCCTCGTCACCTCTTTAGTTGACGTCTCCTTTTTAACAGCGCCGTTACTCATATCGGCTGAAAAGGGAAACGTCCCAAAGGAATAAAACGTTAAGAAAAATGCCTAGGATGTAATAAAAGCGTTCTCGTTCACCAAAACACCACAGTGCAGATGAGCTTCAAGCCCGGTCTTAAATTTACGGCTACCAGGAGGATGCAAAGGGTAAAGGCACCAAAGTTGGATGGAGATTACGCCAAATTTCCCAGGTTGTGTGTGTGTGTGTGTGTGTGTGAGAAAGCAAACTCTACAGCAGGGGTCTCAAACTCAATTTACCTGGGGGCCACTGGAGGCAGAGTCTAGGTGAGGCTGGGCCGCATAAGGGATTCCACAGAGGTCCACTCCCCCTTGCGGGCTGCACTAATATTATACTTTCATATCATGGTGGGGGCTACAAGATACCGTCCTGCGGGCCGCAATTGGCCCGCGGGCCGCAAGAATGAGACCTCTGCTCTACAGCCTGTTTCAACAATGGAAGTGATCTTACCAAGCATGTTTACCACATTTGGGGGCAGAAGTATTATTTCTGTAAAAAAAGGCAAGATTTGGGACCCTCGATACGTTTTTAACATGCAGCCGTTTTAGTGTTCTTTCTCTCTCTACCTAAATGAACAATGAGGGGTTTGTCCTGCTGGGAGAGCTGGGTCATAACAGTTGAAGGGGCGCCGTTCCCTAACCCCGAGCCCGCCCGTCAACGTCCATTCAGACGACTCCGCCACTTACTCGCCGCGGTCGCCACCGGGGGAGCGATGTTCGGCGGAGGCTTCAGTTTCATCAGTTCGTTAAGACTGTTGTTCTTGAGGAGATCTTTCAGCTGGATCTGGTCCTTGGGCACGGGGGTGGTCAGGGTGTTGCGCACCACGGGCACCGTCACCGAGGGCCGCGTGGTGGTGCTGGTCTGTATGATTTTGGCTACGGTGATGGTCTGCCTGGTACTGGTCACGGGGGTCGTTTTCGTCATGACGAGCGTCGTCCCCAGAGTAGGCAGCTGGTTGATTTGATTCAGGACAAAGGTTGTGGTGGAAGGTGGTTGCTAAAGGAACGAGAGAGAGTCGTTCTTGTGGTTGCAGAACCACTGACAACTGCACATCGACATTTCTCTTCCTAACTTAGGCGTGAAAGCTGCTTCGACTGTAAGGGATTCTAAGCGGCAGGCAGCCCAGCACAGCAAACAGGATTAAAGTCGCAAAACGACTGTAACATAAAACCTACAAGCAACATCAGAGACGCATCAATTATGCTGAGGAATACCTTTCTATCGGTCTTTCTGAAACAGGCAAGTTTGGGCAGGTACTCTAAATGCCGGTAGGATGAGGCTGACCTGACTTCAGGTGAAATGATATCCCATAGGAGAGAGGCAGAAGGACTGACTCTACAGACTCAGCGCAATGGTTTGGAAACCTTCTCCTAAGCATCCCTTTGATTCAAAATATTGTGAAAGTCTGTTTTTTTTTAAAATTAAGAGATACTGACCCCAAGAGAATTAACAGTAATGTTAGATTGGTGCTATTGGTGTTTATTTAACACAACATACCCTGTTTCCCTGAAAATAAGACCTCCCCGGATAATCTCAATCTTTTGAACGCATGCGCTAAAATAAACCCTCCCCCAAAAATATTACAACACAGAAGCAGTCATGAGGTGACCACGCTCGCCGCCTTCTGCACCTCAAAAAATATAATAAGACCTCCCTGAAAATAAGGCCAAGTGCTTATTTTGGGGGAAACCCGACTTTCTTTACCTCAGATGTATTTAGCAGAAGATACTGTGCATGTATAATGCAATACAAGTACAATCTTACATATTTTTAAAGCTTGTAATGACGTACAAAATCTGAATGATGATTTAAGCAAATGATGCAGATCATCGGAATTGCAGCTTATCACTGTTAAATATCCTTGTAAACAGATCAAATAGTAGATATTTGCACTGCTGGAGAACCCTTCACCTAGCTCAGGGGTCTGCAAAGTTGGCTCTTTTAAGACTGGTGGACTTCAACTCCCAGAATTCCCCAGCCAGCATAGCTGGCTGGGGAATTCTGGGAGTTGAAGTCCACCAGTCTTAAAAGAGCCAACTTTGCAGACCCCTGACCTAGCTAATGAGTTAAACCAGTTTGTATATTCAAACAACAAACTGCAACATAACAGTAAGCAAACAAATTGGATGCGAGGCACAACTCTCTGAGCAACAAAATAAACATAACCCAGGTTGATATGAAGTCCTGTGTGAATACGACTGCTAGACCTTTGCCGCTGGTTAATAAATTTCTATAAACACAACCAGTAAGCGGGGTGTGTTGTGGCCATAATCTCCAATTCACAGCTCAAAGGAGGGGCTGGCCAAGCATATTTGGTGTGACTTCTTGTATTGTCTGAACTCAAGTCATGGTTCTCGCATTCCTTGGAAGGAAGTCAATCTACCTTGGCCAATGAAAACTTTCTCAGAGAAAAGTGTGCAGCAAATAGCACATCCGAGGCAACTGACAAAGGGAGCTGCAATGCAACGTTACATTCTTAGAGAAACCCGGTAAGGAGATTAACGTGGCATAAAGTCAATGCAATGTTTTAAATGGGCCAGCAGAATATAGTCAGAGCTGAACTTTATAAATCTAGCCTTAATTGCTTATTCCCATAGATGTCAAGTGGGTTGGATATATGGCAGACACAAAGGTCAGTACCAATTTTACAAGACCCAGGAAATCTGAGAACGAAGGCTTTCCATTTACAGGTGATAAAGTAATAAAGTTTAGAATGATGTTATTTTGCTATGTTAAGGTTGATAGAATAAAATATAAGCAGCTATTCTCTGCCTAGTAATGGACTGTATCAGCAACGGGTTATTTTTCCCCCCAGGGAAATAAAAGTAACTCAAATGCTACTAGATTGTGACAAATACAAAATTGTAGAAATGCTTTCCAACCTGCTGAATTGCTGGAGGTGGAGTTGTGAGGCCCATATCTGGAGAATCAATATCAAACAAGTCATTTGGGCTAATTCCACTTTCACTTAAAGCTGTAAGCAAAAGATCTTGTCCTGGTTCCACCATTTCTGAAACAAGAGCAAATGATAGATAAGCTTTTTTCCACCAAGACAGCTACTTCTACTAAACCATTATTTCTTTTATCTTTTCACTTCTAAAATGGCATCGTATTGCCTCTCGGTTGCAGCCCCTTAAAAGCTCTCCCAACTTAGTTCATTGCATAAGAATGAAAATCAGATTAGGACAACCATTTGTCTGAAATAGAGCTTCCTGCTGGAACACGGGGTGGACTAGAAGACCTCCAAGGTTCCTTCCGGTTCTGTTATGTTGTTAGATCCCTTCTCCAAGTCGTTCTCTAAAGAGCAACAGTTTCGCTAAATGCCAAAGTGCTTCCAGTTTCCCCAGTCTAGTCAAGAGCAATCTTCTTTGTAAATAAACCATGAATCCAAAATACAAATATGATGAAATATCCCATTAATCTTTAGAGCACAACAGCAGGCAGAATCGGAGCCTGACAGTGCTGGAGACAGATAACAAGGTAATCCCTTAACCCAGGGAGTCCTTAAAACTTGGCAAATTTTAAGACTTGTGGACTTCAACTCCCAGAATTCTCCAGCCACCACAGCTGGCTGGAGAATTCTGGGAGTTGAAGTCCACAAGTTGCCAAGTTTGAAGACCTTTTCCTTAACCTAAGAATAACCCAGACCTGGATTGCCTTTAACATTCATGCATCCATTAGCCCCCACCACTCCAAAAAATATTTCATTTTTATTTTTTTTAGCATATTTAGGAACTGCCCATCTGCTTCACAGAGGGATTTCTGCTGTAGCTTTTTTTGTAGGCAAATTTTCCTTGACTGCTACTAGAACGCAACCACATCACATTGTAGTTAAATACTCTGCTGGAATAGAGGATGTTTTTATTTTTAAATTGTAACTGCTCACATTAAGTTTAGCCCCATTTCTCTGAAGTCACCCAAGAAGACAGGAAGCTTGCAGGAATTAAACTGAAGAAGAAAACAGGAACCATAAACTGCACTACTAGAAAGCAACATACACATTCCAATTGACAGCTTAAGCTTCTCTGATTATCTCCTCCTCGTACATGTACCCTACAGTGACAATCCTGGATTCCACCAACTTCATTTTCAAGCATGACACAGCATGCAGATTTTTACACTCCCTTCCAAAGGGTTGTATGAAAGAAAAAACGAACACTAAGTCACGTAGGAACTCAAAGTTCAAACTGCCCTGTGTTGCTAGAGGCCAGGGTAAAATTTCTTCAGAGCTACCAAAAAACCTCTTCTTCAAGACCTTCAAGAATTTATGAATGAGCGCTCGTTAACCATGCATGTTATCAAAACAAAGGTCCTGGCATCCCCCTGAAGATTGCAGTGATATTCTTCAAGGTTTGGAGCTGAATTAGTTGGATAGAAAACGATGCATCCGTCAATACATCCCACCCAGCCTTTGCCTGGAGAAGAGAGCTTAAATGAGCGTGGAATCAGGCAGGCAGGCAGGCAGTTTGCTTGCCTGAGATCTTCTCAACAGTCCTTGCCAGGATGTAAAATCTCATCAACGATAATCCCGAATCATGTCACAGAGACTTGAAGAAATCTCTGATGTGCAAGAGAGCACAGTAAAAGGGAGGAAAAAAAATAAACCTTATAAACCTCCTTCCCTGCCACGTGGTGTAGAACATAAACTTCCAGATAGGGCTGGATCTAAAGGGAACACTCAGACCTCACACAGATCAACCTACGTGAATCCTGTTAGCGGCAGCAACCAGATAGATCCTCCAGGGCTAGAGAAAGGTCACCAATAGAGAGAGAGACCTGGAAACAATAGTCGCTTCTCCTGAGGCAGCCAGGGGGAACAAACTGCGGCCCCCTCCCCTTGTTTAGCAACAAAAAAAAAAGGGGGGGGGTGAAATCCATACTTTTCAGCCTTCCCACCCATCATGAGTGGATGGCTCTGGGTATCTTTCCACCCAGCACGTCTAGGAACAAAAAAGGCAAGAAAACAAGGGCTGGGAGAAGGTACCCACATACACACTATGTAAATTGATGCATGTGCATGTATATATGCAGAAATTTATATAGAAACACACACACAATATTATATAGATTATATACAGCGTGTGTGTGTGTATAAACATACTGTGTGGTTGTCTATATATATAAAATGTCAATGGGAGCCAGGAGTGGGGGCTTATTTGTATCCCCCTACTCTCCCCTGAAGGCTTCAAAGTAAGCCTCTTCTTTCAATTTCTTAAACTGTCAAGACCCAAAGACACACACACACACACATGCATGAATATGTACACACACATGTACACACTATTTAATATATAACTTTAAACTGTACATGTGTGGATGAATAGATAAATAGGTAGATATTTCTCTATTGTACGTCAACAGTGGACAGGTGGGCTCTCCACCCTCCCCAAGGCTTCCAACAAGACTGCCTCTTTCTTTCTTTCTTTCTTTCTTTCTTTCTTTCTTTCTTTCTTAAACATTCAAAGTACAGATACACCCAACCCACATATTCATAATTTAATATATAATACGAAACTGTCTTGTGTATAAATGTGTGAATAGATTTCTATTGGGGGACAGGGACGGCTCTCCCCACAAGGCTGTCTCTTCCTCTCTTTCTTAAACAGTCAAAACAGAGACACACAACACATAATTTAATATATGTGTGTGTGAATAGAGACAGAAGTTGTTAGGGGCCAGAAGGGCTCTCTGCAAAAGCTTCCAAGCAAGGCTGCCTCTTTCTCTTTTCTTTCTCTCTCTTTCCAGTCAAAATATACACACCCAACCCACGTAGACATAATTCGATATATAATATGAAACTGCATATGTGTATATATGAGTGAGCAGCCAGAATGGGGGCCAGGAGGGTTCGCATGGGGCCCCCACAAGGCTCCCTCTTTCTCTCTCTCTTTCCTGGGGACGCAGCACCGAAGCCACCCGGACCCTCCCGGGGCAACGGAGGCATGCAGAAAGCGGCCGGGAAAGGGGGTACAAAAGAACCCCTCCCCCCAAAAAGGACCCGCTTTCCGCAGAGAAGAAGCCCCCCTCCCAGCGCCTAATGCGGACCCCGCCTCAGGGAGAAGAGGCCGGCGCTTCGACATTCATCGCCTGGGCTGCTTTGGGAGCCACCGCAAGGCGAACGGAGCGGAGGCGCCCGGACGAGGCGGCGGCCTCTTTCTCCTCAGGCGGACCCCGCGAAGCCGTGCGGGGGGGACGACGACGGCGACTCACTCTGGCCGCGTCGGGAGGAGGCCCCCGCCGAGGAGCTTCCCGGTCGCCGCTACCGCTTTTCCTCCTCCTCCTCTTCTTCTTCCTCCGCCCTCGCTGCCGCGTCCTCCCCGCGGCCGTCGCCTCAGCAGCCGTCGCTCCGTCCGCCGCTTTCTAACTCGCCGCCGCCATCTTGGCCCGCGCGCCCTCCGCTCGCGCCCTCCCTCAGGCGGAGAGGAGGGGGCCGAAAGGGAGGAGTGCGCACCTGCGCGGAAGGGCTTCGGGCTTCCCTGGCGTCGTTGGACGCCGGCCACACGTGACCGCCGCGAGGCCAGCGTCGCGCTCTCCCGCTCCTTGTTGCCGGGCGAACCAGGCCCACGTGACCCGCCGCGCGGCTTTTCTTTTCCTCTCTCTCTCTCTCTTCGCCTGCCCCCCCCCGCTCTTCCTTTTCCAAAAGCTCAAGAGGGCCGCAGTGCGCACGCGCGGCTCAGGGACGCTGTCACGTGGTCTCGCCGGCCCGGGGAGGGTCACGTGACGGCGCGCCGAGGCTGTTTCCTGAGGAAAAGGAAGAAGGTGGGGGGAGTAAAAGGAAGGAGAGGGAGTGAAAAAAAAGAAAAAAAAGAAAGATGGAGGCGCGCATGTCCTCCAGCGCCTCATCGCGGAAAGCTCGGATGCCGTGGTCGCTTTCTTTCCTCTCGGAAAACCCTTCGACGGCGGCCGCGCTTCTTCGAGGCTCCAAAGTGGATCTAGGCCCGTCCTTTTTTTTTTCTTTTCTCCCCTTTTCCTTGGCTGCCCGTTGGGAGGGGCAAAGAGGAGGTCGAGGAGACGGCGGTTAAGAGTCACGTGACCCCCCCACTCCGCCTGGCCCAAGATGGCGGCGTTGTACGTCGCCACGCAAAGGTGGGGGGAGAGAAAGCGGACGCACGCAAGTTTCCCTCGGATCGCGAGAGCCGCTGATGCATGACGGGAAAAAGAAGGTCCTGGTGATGTCATGGCCAGCATGGCCAGCAACCCGCTGGGGAGCACTGCGCAGGCGCAGTAAAGAAGAGCTGCAGTTTTGATAGCATAGTGCCGTTGCCCGGGTTCTTTTTTACGGCTGAATTTATGGTGTTTATTTATTTTTTCATCTTTGTGTTGGGGGGGTGGGAAAAGACAAAACGTGATGCATCAATAGCGATGATTGTTGGAGCCACTCTGCTTTCTATATAAACCTTACCTATCCGGGTCTCCAAATAAAAGAACCAATGCGACGCTTAATCGTTTCTTATCTACAGGCTCGTTTTATTCGCGGTGGGCTTTGGACGCCCTGCTTTGCAAGAGACAAAACGCCGCCGGCAGCCAACGGAAAGCCCGCTCTGGATGCTAAAAAGAATGAATAAGATACCGTTGTCCTTCGGAAGGGAAGCGAGTTGCGCAGGGGGCGCCGCTGCGAACGGATTCCCACGTCGCGCCTCTTGCGGAGTCCTCCAGCCGCTTTCCTTGCCGAGATGCCGCCGTTTACGACTTAAATCTGGGGCTGCGGCGAAGGTGGAGCCGTATATCCTGCGTGGAATCCGCCTGCCCGGGCGGAGGCTGCGTTTCCCCCCCTCCCCCGAGCTGTAGACACGTGTCCAGGAACGGCTCGATTCCCACAAACAGCCGCTCCGACCCGGGGCGCCGCTTCCACCCACGTGGCTCCTTTTCCCAGCCGGAGGGGGGGGGAAAGGCGGAAGAAGGCGCGGCGCGCCTCCTCCAATCAGGAGCCGCCTTGCCGCCGCGCCGTCCAATCAGCGCCCGGCAGGCTCATTTCAAACTCTCGCCTTCCTCGGGCTTGGAGCGCCAACCGGGAAACGCCTTCCCGCCGCCCAATCCGGAGCCCGGAGGGGCTTGAGTGGCAGGCCGAGGGGGGGCCTAGGGGGTCTCCCCCACCCCTTGAGAAAAGTCTTGGCAGCCCCTCGGGGAGGGGTCGGGGGGATCCTCGCGGAAGAAGCGCTACCCTCGCCCTTCGCCTGGCTGTCAAAGGGTCCCTTTGGCAGGTTGGAGCATGGCCAAAGGTAATGGCAGGGGAGGGGGATGATGGGTTGGGGGGTCCTGATGGGTGGGGAGGGGGGCTAGGAGCAAGGGTCTAGTGGTGGAGGGGGCGGCGGGAGGTGAGGATGATGAGGACTGGGCGTCCAAAATTAGAGTAAGGATGGCCCCTTTAAGATCTGCGGTCTTTAACTCCCAGAATTCCTGAGCCAGGGATTCTGGGAGTTGAAGTCCGCAGGTGGGAAAGGACGCCTAGTTGCCTACCCCTGACCTGGATAGAGAGATGGGGTAAGGGGGGGAAGTTCAGTGGGTTAGAAGGCTGGGTGGGTTGCCTTCTCAACCATGGACCCGATGGAAGAGGGGTGGACTTCAACTCCCAGAATGCCCCAGCCAGCTGTGGGGAGCCCTGGGAGTGGAAATCCACCCATCTTCAAGTTGGGGATTCGACCTAAACAGTGTGAATTGGTGCAAAAGATGGAAAGACTCAACCTTTGGCGATTGGGTGATTTCTGTGGCAAGCCATGCCCATTTTTCCCCCTCCTTGCTTTCTTTGGGACGGTTCCTCGGTTTTTCTTGCTTAGGGTCTCGTCTTAAAAGATTTCCTTGTTGTCTCCTTCCCTTAGCAACCAGATTCCACTCTAATTAGTTTTTCAAAAGCATGTAGCCTTTTTCACAAATGACCTTTTTAACAACACTACCCCACTGGGGGCTGGCACCAGAAGGTGACCTCTAGTCCCACCTAGCCTGACCCACCTCACAGGGTGATGGCTGTAGAGAAGTAATATGTTTGCTGCCATGGGTTGAGATGGATAGATGGATGGGTGTAAGATCAGAAGATATGGAGATCTGCCCCATAGAATCGCCAATAATGAATGGATAACATATAAAGAGATAGACAGACAGACAGATGATAGAGATGCAGGCAATGGATGATAGATGAGTGATAGGTAGGTAAATAGGATAAATAGGTAGAAAGAAAGACAGACAGACATGTTGATGGATGGATGGATAGGTAGGTAGGTAGATAGATAGATAGATAGATAGATAGATAGATAGATAGATAGATAGATAGATAGATAGATAGATAGATAGATGTGGATGGATGGATAGGTAGGTAGATAGGTAGGTAGATAGATAGATAGATAGATAGATAGATAGATAGATAGATAGATAGATAGATAGATAGATAGATGGATGTTGATGGATAGATGTTGATGGATAGCTGATAGAAATAGGCAGATAGATAGATGTGGATAGATGGTGGATAGATAGATGATGGAAGGAGGGACAGACAGACAGATGATAAAGAAAGATGATATAGAGATGATGAAAGGTATAGAGATAGATGATAAAGATGATAGATGTTGATAGAAGTAGATAGACAGATAGATAGATGTTGATGGATAGATGATAGATAGATAGATAGATAGATAGATAGATAGATAGATAGATAGATAGATAGATAGATAGATAGATAGATAGATAGATAGATATTGATGAATAGATGGATATTGATGGATAGATGTTGATGGATGGATAGCTGATAGAAACAGATGGTTGGTAGGTAGGTAGGTAGGTAGGTAGGTAGGTAGATAGATAGATAGATAGATAGATAGATAGATAGATAGATAGATAGATAGATAGATAGATAGATAGATAGATAGATAGATAGATAGAAGCAAGGAGGGACAGACAGACATGATAAAGAAAGATGACAGATAAAGATGTTGATGGAGAGAGAGAGATGAAACAGAAAGAAAAGGAAGGAAAAGAAAAGAGAAAGCAAAAGCGAATCCACTGGAGCTCCTTGTCTCCCCCTTGCAAACAGCAGAGGATCCCCCCCTCCCCCCCCGCAAGAGGATCTCCCAGCTCTCCCGCAGCGGGATCTCCCCCGGCGACCCCTTTCCAGCTCCGAGAACGGAGCCGGGCCAAGGGGCGCTGCGGGGCCGCCCTGCCCGGCGGGTGTCCGGGACGCTGGGCGGCCCCTGCGAAGCGGACTCGTGGCGGGCGGTAGCAGCGGCGGCGGCGGCGGCGGCGGCTCCTCCTCCTGCCGCCGCTCTGCCAGCTGTGCCCGCCGGGCCAAGAGCGCGCGGGGCAGCGGCCCCTTCCCCTTCTCTCTCGCCCGCTCCTCTCGCCCTGCGCAGGCCGGCGGAAGATGCCCAAGCCGGGGAGGGCGGCGGAGGCGGACCAGGGCTCCGGAGGAGGAGGAGGAAGCAGCGGCGGCAGCGGCGGCGGAGAGAAGCGGGAGCCGGCCCGGCCCAGGATGAACGGGGTAAGCCCAGATCCCCCCTCTCCTCCCCGGCCAGGGAGGGAGAGAAGCGCCCGGGGAAGGGCAGGCAGGCTCCGTGCGCCCAGGGCGCAGCGCGTAAAGCCGGAGGGGAAAGAGAGAAAAGGCACGGCGGGGATCGAACCCATGGGTGGGTGGGTGGGTGGGCGGCAAGGGAGGAATCGGGGGACCCTCGCCCGGGGGTCCCCGCTTTTGCAAAACCCGCCTGCCCCGGCAGGGAGAAATAGGAAGGGAGCCTTCCAGGGAAAGGCAGCAGCTCTGCAACAGGAGGGCACAGCCAGCTGCTGGCTGGGGAGGATGGGCCTTGGAGTCCAGCCCTGGGGCGGGGAGGATGGGTCCCTCCCCCTGGGAATCCCCCCCTCTTTTTTTTAATTAACAGATGAACAGACTTGGAAGGGGACCTTTCAGGTCATCTAGTCCAACCCCCTGCCCAGGCAGGAGAGCCTACCTTCTGCCTCTACCTAGGATCGAACTCACCACCTCCCTGCTTGGGACACGAGACCTTAGAGGTTAACAGAATAACAGACTTGGAAGGGGACCTTGCAGGTCATCTAGTCCAACCCCCTGCCCAGGCAGGAGACCCTACATTCTGCCTCTACCTAGGATTGATTATCAGGAAACACATTTGGACTGCTTTCTGTATTGACGCTGGATTTATTATATGCTGGATTCTGTGTTTATACCATATCCTGCATTTCTATCATTGCTCCATTAACTTTCATGCTGTAGGTACTATATCCTCTATCCTCTGTTTACTAGATCTTGTATTTGTGTATCCTATTTACTATATTCCCTTTTATGCTATATTTACTATATTTCCTACTATATTTACTGTATCTACTATATCCTCTATTTATACTATATCCACTATAATAATAATAATATTAATAATAATAATTTAATTTATAAACCGCTCTCTCTCCCCGAAGGGACTCGAGGCGGTGCACAGGGAATTAAAAATACATATATAAAACCAACAGACATTGTAATACAAATTTAAAATGAATTAAACCTAGACCCTGCGCTAAAATCCCCGACTATCTAAAAACTAATACCCCTAAAAAACCCTAATAAAACAATTTGAATATTCAGCTTGAGTTAAATGGGTCGATTAAGCCAAGCCGGCCAGACAGAAGAAGTAAGTTTTTAGTTTTTTACAAGATACAAGATACTATATCTTGTATTTATGTCTGATTTACTATATTCTTTTTTGGGGGGCTATATTTACTATATTTCCTGCTTGTACTGTGTTTATTATATCCTATTTATACTATATTTACTATATCTTGCATTTATGTCCGATTTGCTATAGTCTCTTTTATGCTATATTTACTATATTCCCTGCTTGTGCTTAATCTCTGTTAGGTTATTATTTAGCAAATTCCGCTGAAGCCAACCACGGCGAAAGAACGTCTGTATTTTTCCAATCTCTCCCTTTTAGGAGAACATCTTCACTTGTCAAGCCAAAATCTACAGCTACGTGAATCCCAGTAAAGTTTCCACTTCTCGGCCCCCGCTTCAAGAGGAAAATTCCACCACGCACCCCGAGACGAAAGGCCAAACCTGCAAACTTGAAACTTGCCAAAAACTGGAAGGTAAGAATACATTCTTCTCCTAAGAGTTGGCTGTGCATCCCGGCATACTTTCTAATTTTCCGAGGTGCAAAGGGGGGAAATAGATATATAAAATCTATTCTGCTAGTTCCCTCTTCTTCTTCTTTTTAAACCCCCTCCCCAATTGCAGACCGAGTACCGGTGGGAGACTCGGCCTCCAGCGTCGCGAAACCCGACAGGCAGAATAGAAGCGCCACCGAATGTGAATCTCCCGCGTCTCCCTCCAGCCCCAATCCCGAACCGACCACGGAAATTCGGAAACTCCCGCCAGCCGAATCGGACGGGGTCCCCAGCCAAAAGCAGGGCCCGAGCAAGGGGAGCAAAAAACCTACGTCCCGAAGGAAGTGAGTCCCACACCCTTTAAAAGAGGTGCTGAGACTTTGGGTCATTTAATTCTGGATTTTGGGGAACGTCCGGAGGCAGCGAAAAAAGCCCCCGTCTTTTTCACACGGATCTGTTTTTTGTTTTGTTTTATTCTGTCTCAGAGGCCAAGTAAAAACGCCCCCAAATCGAAAGGTAACTGACTATTATCCGGTTAGAAGAAGTTCCAGAAAGAATAAAAAAGAACTGCAGGTATGGTCTTGTCTTACACCTTCTCTCTTGCTCTTTTAAAAAAAAAACCAAAACGTGTTCCTTTTCAGGACGACTAAAGAACGATACAAATTCCCAAATTGTCCCCAGTCCAATTTTGCCCTGGGTGATAAAGGAATAGAATAGAATGGAATAGAATAGGAGAAGAATAGAAGAGAAGTAGAAATAATAGAAATAGAATAGAAATTAATAATAGATGTAGAGAAGAGAGATATGGAATAGAATAGGAATAGAATAGGGAATAGAATAGAACAGAACAGAAATTAATAATAGATGTAGAGAAGAGAAGAGAGATATGGAATAGAATAAGAATAGAATAGAATAGAATGAGAACAGAACAGAATAGAAATATGGAATAGAATAGAATAGAACAGGAATTTAGACTAAACTAGGATAGGATAGACTAAGAACAGAATATAGAATAGAACAGAACAGAACAAAACAACAGAATAGAATAGAAATATGGAATGGAATAGAATTAGAATAGAATAGAATAGAAATATGGATTGGAATGGAATAGAATAGGAATTTAGACTAAACTAGGATAGGATTGACTAAGAACAGAATATAGAATAAAACAGAATAGAATAGAATAGAAATATAGAATGGAATGAAATAGAATAGAATAGAATAGAATAGAATTCGTCACGAATCATAAGGTACAACACTTAATGATAGCCATAAGGTATAAATAAGCAATCAAATCATACTAGGAAACAGTCAATATAAATCGTAAGGATGCAAGCAGCAAAGTTACAATCATACAGTCATAAGTGGGAGGAGATGGGTGGTTAATAGCAATAGTCATGGAGACTTAGTAAATGCTGACAGTCTTGCATATCTGTAGCACTAACTCCCTGCGTTGTCTTCTATCATGTAGACAGAGGAGAAAAAACGGATAGATGAGTTAATCAAGAGTGGGAAAGAAGACGGGATGAAGGTAAATTTATATTTCATAGATCACATTTAGAAATCGTCCATCTCACTCGTGGACTACAACGAGCCATGTGCAAAGAGACGCAAAAACTTAAAAGCTGTGATAAATATCATAAAAAGCAGTTAAAAACAAGGCTACAATAATTGAACAAGGGAGATGGTGGCTTAGTGGTTACGATGCTGAGCTTATCGATCAGAAAGGTCGGCGGTTCGAATCCCTAGTGCCACGTAATGGAGGGAGCTCCCGTGACTTGTCTCAGCTTCTGCCAACCTAGCAGTTCGAAAGCAGGTAAAAAATGCAAGTAGAAAAATAGGAACCACAAATTTTGGTGGGAAGGGAACAGCGTTTCCGTGCGCCTTCGGGCGTTGAGTCACGCCGGCCACATGACCCCGGAGACGTCCTCGGACAGCGCTGGCTCTTCGGCTTTGAAACGGAGATGAGCAGCGCCCCCTAGAGTCGGGAACGACTAGCACAGATGTGCGAGGGAAACTTTTACCTTTCCAATCATTGAAATTCAGAACTCAAATGCAGCCTCACTGCTTTCAGGTGGAACTCAGGATGTTGACAAACCGCCTTTCGGCCGAACGAAGTTCAAGGAACCAGCCTGGGGGCGCGTGGGATGGTTTCCTTTGCTAATAATTTCTCTTGCTGTCCTCCGCAGATCGATTTTATTGACGGCAAAGGCCGGGGCGTCATTGCCACCAGGCATTTTAACCGGGGTGAATTTGTGGTGGAATATCACGGAGACCTCATTGAAATTACAGATGCAAAGAAACGGGAAGCCGCTTATGCCCAGGACCCATCAACCGGCTGTTATATGTACTATTTCCAATACTTGAGTAAGACTTTCTGGTAAGAATCCTCTTCCCTCCCTCCTTCCTTCCTATCCTAACCAATTTTCCCCCTTAAAATGAGTAAATAACCCTAATAAAAGATGTAAACTAAGAGTAAGAGAAGCAACCAAGACAGACTAGCTCGTGTCTGAAACCAGCGTTTCAAAAAGCCCGACGTGTTATGCACATTTAGTTGTGTTACATTCAACAAACCATAGTTTACAACGGTGTTTCTCAGCCTCGCAAACTTCAATTCCCAGAAATCTCTGTTGTCTGGCTTCTCTAGAGCCCAGACTCTATGGTTGATGGAGCTCTGAAGATGGGCGGACTTCAACTTCTAAGAAGTGGGGATTTAAACTCCCAGAATTCCTTGGGGCCTGGCTTCTCTAGTTGATGGCACTCCAGAAGATGGGTGGACATCAACCTCAAGATGGGTGGACTTCAACACTCAGAATTCCCCAGCCAGCAAGTCTGGCTGGGGAATTCTGGGTGTTGAAGTCCACCCATCTTCAACCAAGTTTAGAACAATGGAAGTTCTTTAAAAATTCAAACTCCTTGCTAGCCCAATAGCAAACTGGGTCTGTTTCCTACTAAAATACTCTCTCTTAAGGGTATTTGTAAAGTGCTGTCCATGATTGGACCAGAAAAATCAAGCTTTCCTATAATCGACCCCTTTAGTGTCGATGCCACGAAAGAGACCAACCGCCTGGGACGCTTGGTGAACCACAGCAAGTGTGGGAACTGTCAGACGAAGCTCCATGACATCAGCGGGGTCCCCCACCTCATCCTGGTGGCCTCCCGGGACATCAAAGCTGGCGAGGAGTTGCTGTACGATTATGGGGACCGGAGCAAAGCTTCTTTGGAGGCCCATCCCTGGTTGAAACACTAAAGGGATCCCTTGCACGAGAGTAAGCATTGGGTTTTCCTTCAAGAGGACATGTTGGCAGCCCCTAGGGGAGGTTGCCTCCGAGAGATCTCGTTCGTGGCTGGCGGAAAGGCCCACTGGAACGATGGAGTCTTCACTTGAACCGACTTAGATATGAAAGGAGTAATTTTATTATTGTTATTTTTGTTTACCTTCTTCCTTCTCTCCTCCTCCTCCTCCTCCTGTTTCTCCTTCCTTTTCTTTTTCTTCTCCTCATCTCCCCATACTTACCTTTCCGTCCTTCTCACCTCCCTCTCCTCCTCCTCTTCCTTCCATCCTTCTTATTCTTCTTTCTTCTTCTCTCTCCTTCCCTCGGCTTCGCAGAGATTCCCTGCTTCGATGCCTCCTCCTGCACGGACATCTCGTGAAACGTTCGGATTTCTGCACTCGACGGATGTATTTTTTATTTTTTATTTTTTTTTACGAATGCCACACGTCAATCTCGAAGGATTTGGGGAAGAAAAGCTGGTTTCCTGCTTTTCTTAAGCCAGGCCCCCGCGAAAAGCTGACACAAGAACATTTGAGGGACCATCTAGCTTTCCTTGAAGGCGTTTGGGCCTCTGTATGGGATGATCACCTCTGCTTTGGGGGGGACGGGACTGGAGATTTGGGGGTGTGATCTGGGCCTCAAAAGCTGCGGGGGGAAGATGATCATGTCCCTGCAGGAGGTGGAGAACCCTGGTTCAGGAGAACAGTTGAAAAAAACTCCCCCCACCTAAAAAAAAACCCCCGGTGGTCTCTTCAAAGCGGCCCATTTGCAACCTTATTTTTTTGTTAAGAAAAAGGAAGAAAATTGGAAACCGGTTTTAACTCTTGCTGGGAATCACTGGACCTGTGGTCAGGAAGGAGCTACAGAGGTTGCAGCGTGAAGACCAAGCTGGACTTGTCCTTGGAGGGCCTGGTTCCCCGTAGGACTGCGGGGGTCTGCTTATGCGGTGCCTGCCGTTTTTATCTTTTCCTGCTCTGGTGAGCCATCCCTAGGTCGAGCGGAAGAAGGAAGCGAGCGGAGCCAGGCGCTAAACGCTCTACTTGCTTGGCCAACATCCTCACCTGGGAGAAGAGGCCCAGCCGTTTGAACGTCGGCGTTCGATTATTATTCTCGGGGCTTTTCTGACAACCGGAGCTTTTCTGCCCAGGTTTGCAAAGTGGGTGGCTGGATTACGGGGTTGAGAAAAGCCATCGCCTGATTCTGGGTGGAGACGCGACGTCGGAAAACCAGCAGAGGAATTGAGCTGCGCTGTGTAATTTTGCTCCCTTCTGTCGGTCTGTCTGTCTGTCTGTCTCTTTTGCGGAGAGGGAAAGAGGTGCGGTGGGTGGGGAGGGAGGGAAAAACCTGCTTTTAATGGAATTCAATGGGGCGCGTTCTTAAACGGGGACTTTTAGCCACCGAGTGTTTTAAGATGAAATCACTATTTGTGGACGGAGAATTTATTTAACACGGCGTTCCCCAACGCAGCGGTCTCCAACCTTTGCAACTTTAAGTCTGAAGGACTTCAGCTCCCAGAATTCTCCAGCCAGCTTTGCTGGCTGGAGAAGTCTGGAAGCTGAAGTCCTTCAGACTTAAAGTTGCAAAGGTTGGAGACCCCTGCCCCAACGTGTAGAGACAGACCGAGAGGATCAGGGCGGATGCAATGGGTTGTCTCCCGGAGGGGTGGGGGGGAAGAGTGGATCGGGACTACATTCCCCAGAATTCTCAGCTCTCATCCCTGGGGGGGAACAGGGCAGGGGGTTAGGTGAAGGCTGCCGTAAAACACTTTGGGGGTGAGAGAATTGGGAAAGGCATAAAGATCAGGAGGCAGAATGGAGAAACAAGTTTTCCAAGTTTCTGATGGACATTCACCTACGCCCCATTGATTCCTCTCCCTCCGTGCCCACCTGGGTGCTGTCCAGAAGAGTGGGGAACGACGCACCTGGCTGGGAATCCTGGGAAATGTAGTCCCAGCTGAGCGCCACACTCTTGCAGGGCGAGAGAGAGAGAGCACCGTTTCAATAACGCTCCGATATCCTGACGTTGGTGTTAGGAAAACCAGGGAATCTAAGGGCAATGGTGTGTTTTTTTAGAAATGATGAACGAAGGAATGATCTGAAGAAAATTATTTCGCTGTACGAGAATATAAATAAAGTGAACTATTTATTAAAAGCGAAGGCCTCGTAAATACACACGCGTGCCAATTTTGGGGGCATGCTGCAAAGGGTCATAAGTGTGAAAAACAGTCATAAGTCTCTTTTTTCCAGCGCTGAGAACTACCTTTTCTCCGGGACGCAAACCCTCTAAAAATTGGGAAGCCGTGTTTACAAAGATCAGGCCAGGGATTTTACAAATCGAAGTGCGTAACTTTATTCTGCTGGCTGCAGACATAGGAACATTTCCAGTAAACATTTTATCGTGGCAAAGGCATCATCCGAATATCCACCTTTAAACTCCTGTAGATCTCGAAGGCCGCAGGTCGAAAAAGTTTGATGCCGACGAGAAAATGGAAGCAGATAACCGACTGAGATAAAACCAGAAGTTGACCAGCTGCAGCGAATCACCAAACAGTCTTCCAGTATTGCAACAGCTGCTTTTTAAAAAAATCGACTTTTAAAATCGCGGCATCCCAGGGCGGAAATAGTTCATCGTAACTTTTTAAAGGCAAACCTGCAATCGAAGGAAGGCGTTATAAGTCTATGAGTGAGTGGCAGGAACGGAATCTGAATTCCTAGCGATAAACCAAGGGTAAAAGTCAAAAATCATTTTAAAGGGATTTTCTGCACCAGCCAATATTTTGCATGTTTGAATGCTTGGAGTGTTGTTGCTTTTTCCAAATGTTGAAAATTGCAGGCATTTTTCTGAAGGTCTAATTAAAGGTCTCCGAACTTGGCCACTTTTAAGACTTGTGGACTTCAATTCCCAGACTCCTATATTGTTATACAGTACAATAGCAGAGTTGGAAGGGACCTTGGAGGTCATCTAGTCCAACCCCCTGCCTAGGCAGGAAACCCTATACCGTTTCAGACAAATGGCTGTCCAACATCTTCTTAAAGACTTGCAGTGTTGGGGCATTCACAACTTCTGGAGGCAACTTCCGTTCCACTGATTAATTGTTCTCACTGTCAGGAAATTTCTCCTCAGTTCTAAGTTGCTTCTTTCCTTGATTAGTTTCCACCCATTGCTTCTTGCCTACCCTCAGGTGCTTTGGAGAATAGCTTGACTGCCTCTTCTTTGGGGCAACCCCTGAGATATTGGAAGGCTGCTATCATGTCTACCCTAGTCCTCCTTTTAATCAAACTAAACGTACCCAGTTCCTGCAACCGTTCTTCGTAGGTTTAATCTCCAGTCCCCTCATCCTCTTTGTTGCTCTTCTCTGCACTCTTCCTAGAGTCTCCACGTCTTTTCTACACCGTGGCGACCAAAACTGAATGCAGTATATATTGGCTGGGGAATTCTGGGAGTTGAAGTCCAGACATCTTAAAAGCGGCTTGATAGGCTGGAAAACTGTGATTTAGATTGAAACCTTCCCATTGTTTTAATGGCTTTTATTTCCATTGCAGCCTGTCTGGCATTTCCACGAGATTTCAGCCGCTCGGTGGTGCTTCCCAAAAGTCACTCACCATTGCTTGATTGTGCTTTTCTCTTTAAGCCGAGCGGAGCCAGAGGGTGTGCCCACCGTGGGTTCTCTTTGCGTGGGGCTCTCCTTTTCCTGCTTCTGAGAAATATAACCACTAGGCCAAGGGGAAGAGAAAGACACCAGCTGCTGATTGCAATCCGCTTACACAACCACACACCTCGCTTGCGGTGTGGTCTGCACAACAGGCTGACTCACAAGGCCAAACCGTCCCAGGATGTGGTAGCCAACCCACCCTCTCCCTTGATGGTTTAATGCAGGAGTCTGCAAAGTCGGCTCTTTTAAGACTGGTGGACTTCAACTCCCAGCTATGCTGGCTGGGGAACTCTAGGAGTTGAAGTCCACCAGTCTTAAAAGAGCCGACTTTGCAGACCCCTGGTTTAATGTACCATCAACAGCCTGGCAACCTGGGGTTAATTGGGTATAAACCATGGTCTGGTTAACGCTAGGGCTTAGCCACCATTGCTGGCCACCCGCAGGCACCTTGACAAGGGTTTTATCCTCGTCAATAAGTTGAAACGGGTAAGATCGATACGAATTGGCCCTTAGGAGGAGGAATTAAATAAATAAATAAATAAAATAATTTGATTTATAACCCGCGCTCTCTCCCCCCAAAGGGACTCGAGGCGGGGCACAGGGAAATTAAAAAGACATATAAAAACCACAAACAATACAGTATTAAAAAAGAATTAAACTAAACCCTGCGCTAAAATCCCATGTTAAAACTAAAACAAAACCCTAAAAACAGTTAAGTTATCCCAAGCCGGCCAAGCAAAAGAAATGTGTTTTTAATTTTTGACGGAAGGAGCGGAGGTCCGTGGTGGTTCTGATTTCGGGGGGGGGAAGGTCGTTCCAGAGGGTCGGGCCCGCCACAGAAAAGGCCCTTCCCCTGGGCGTCGCCCGCTGGCAATTCACAGAATAGCAGAGTTGGAAGGGACCCTGGAGGTCTTCTAGTCCAAACCCCCCCCCCCCCTCTACACAAGTAGGGGACCCTATACCGTTTCAGAGTTGTGCAATCTCTTTCTTAAAAGCCTCCAGGGATGGGAGCACACACAACGTCATGGGTTAAGGTCGCTTGCGGTTCTAACCGCCAGGACATTTCTCCTTAGTTCGGAGTCGGCTCTCTCCTCAATGGGTTTGCATCAGTGGTGGGTTTCTGCAGGCTCGCACCTACTCGCGAGAGCCGGTTGGTGAAATTTAGAGAACCGGTGAGAGGGGGTTCCACCGGCGTACCTGGAAGTAAATCTGGCCCGCCGCTGCCAGTGACCCAACGGGAAGGAAAGGAAAGGAAAGGAAAGGAAGGAAGGAAGGAAGGAAGGAAGGAAGGAAGAAAGAAAGAAAGAAAGAAAGAAAGAAAGAAAGAAAGAAAGAAAGAAAGAAAGAAAGAAAGAAAGAAAGAAAGAAAGAAAGAAAGAAAGAATTTATCATCACAATTGAGGCCAAATTTTTGGTTGCTAAGCAAGAGCGTTGTTAAATGAGTTTCACCACATTTTAAAAGGTGGCCACTCCCACCCTGTCACATGACTGCCAAGCCACGCCCACAAAATAGGCCACACCTACAGAGTAGGTTCTAAAAAAATTTGAAACCCACCACTGGTTTGCATCCGTCGCTGGGCACGACGGGTGAAGAGAAGCCTGGCAAAATTCGACCGTGCGGCCCAAATGAGAGGACCTGCAGAAGGCGAGCACCCCACACATTCTGGTGGCATCTCAGTGGGGGAGAGAAGAGAGTCCAAAAGACGGGCGGGTGACCCCAAAGGATTGATTAACGGATCCCATGGACCCCAAAGTCTGCACCTCCCAGTCGGCCGGCGTGAAAAACCGCGCTTTCCCGTACCTCTTATAGCACTCCAGCTCCTCCTGCGCGAAGAGAAGCTGGGCCTTTAGGTGGTTACGCTCCTGGAGAACGTCTTTGAGCTCCTGTAGCGTAAAACGAGGCCGGTTGACGTCTGTGAGATCCACGATCATTTTGTTGGGACCCGGATTTACCTACGAGTTTTTATTTTTAAACCAAACGCAAGCAGACAAGACAAAGTACCATGAAAGCATCTTCCATTACTAACAGTGTGTGGATGGGTTACAAGGCTTCTGTGCATCCCTTCCACCATCATCCCTTCGCATTCATAGAAGATCGTGTATTATCAAATCCGAGATCATTTGACTGATTATTAAACATTAAACATTCATTGGGTCCTAACAAGGAGAAGGGCGGGGTATAAATTTAATAAAATAAAATAAATAAAATAAATAAATTGACGATAGCTTTTATTTCATCCTTTTTATATGAAATATTCTAAATTGAAAAGAGATTGATATGATGGCATTTCGTTACATCATCCGGTAGTATTACATGTTTATATTCTGTACTATATAGAATTGTTTGTCTTGTAGAATAAAACTTTTCAACGTCATCTCCATAGTCCTCACTTACACTTCATATAAAATTATATATTATCAGTATAGTCGAGTAAAGTTGCTTCTCTCCTTGATTAGTTTCCACCCATTGCTTCTTGTTCTGCCCTCAGGGGCTTTGGAGAATAGCTTGACTCCCTCTTCTTTGGGGCAACCCCTGAGATATTGGAAGGAAGGGAGGGAGGAGAGAAGGAAGGAAGGAAGCAATGAGAGAAGGAAGGAAGAAAGGAGAGAAGGAAGGATCTCTCCTTGATTAGTTTCCACCCATTGCTTCTTGTTCTACCCTCAGGTGCTTTGGAGAATAGCTTGACTCCCTCTTCTTTGGGGCAGCCCCTGAGATATTGGAAGGAAGGGAGGGAGGAGAGAAGGAAGGAAGGAAGCAATGAGAGAAGGAAGGAAGGAAGGAAGGAAGGAAGGAAGGAAGGAAGGAAGGAAGGAGAGAAGGAAGGATCTCTCCTTGATTAGTTTCCACCCATTGCTTCTTGTTCTGCCCTCAGGTGCTTTGGAGAATAGCTTGACTCCTTCTTCTTTGGGGCAGCTCCTGAGATATTGGAAGACTGCTATCATGTCTCCCCTGGTCCTTCTTTTCATTAAACTAGACATACTCAGTTCCTTCAACCGTTCTTCATATGTTTGAGCCTCCAGTCCCCTCATCCTCTTTCTTCCTCTTCTCTGCACTCTTTCCAGAGTCTCCACATCTTTTTTATAGTGTGGCGACCAAAACTGGATGCCGTATTCCAAGTGTGGCCTTCCCAAGGCTTTGTTAAAGTGGTATTAACACTTTATAATGCCTTGGTATTAGGCCACACTTGGAACATATGATTAACATACGATGGGTGGAAAGTTTAACATACGATGGGTGGAAAGTCGAAACTTAAAGCCAACTTCTCTTTTCTCCTTGATGCTTTCAGACACGTGACAGAGGTTCCTTGGCGCAAGGATGCAGAATCTTCCCTTCCTTAAATCAGAACTTTCCACCCAGCTGCCTTGTGACTGACGCACGTCAATGGCTGGAAAGCCTGTTCTCCAAACCATGCCAAAGGCAGCCATTAAGTGAGCCTCACTTGGAGAGAAATAGGGGGCCCCAGGGGAGCTGATTCTGAACTATCTAGATCAGGGGTCTCCAACCTTTGTAACTTTAAGTCTGAAGGACTTCAGCTCCCAGAATTCTCCAGCCAGCCTTTGCTTTAAAACAGGGGTCTCCAACCTTTGCAACTTTAAGTCTGAAGGACTTCAGCTCCCAGACTTCTGGCTGGAGAAGTCTGGGAGCTGAAGTCCTTCAGACTTAAAGTTGCAAAGGTTGGGGACCCCTGATCTAGAGAAATGGAGCAAGGGTCTCCAACATTTGGCCATTTTAAGACTTGTGGACTTCAACTTCCCAGAATTCTTCAGCCAGCTATGAATCTATGCCGGCCGAGGAATTCTGGGAATTGAAGTCCATAAATCTTTAAACTTGTTCAGATTGGAGACCCCTGCTCCAGAAGAACGAGATTTTGGAGAATTCTGGGAGTTGAGGTCCACAAATCTTAAAAGTTGACAAGTTTAGAGAAAGTCCTGCTCTGGAGAAGCCAGGGAATTCTGGGCATTGAAGTCCACTCATCTTAAAATTGGCCAACTTAAGCATCTCTTCCCTACATCCTTACCATCCCTCTGGATCTGAGACGGATGACGGCGTTGTGGCCCTCCAGCGGAGGTGGCAGCAGATTCAGAGAGTGAGGAGGGTTGGGGAGGAACCCTAACCCTAACCCTAACCCTAACCTGGGCCAGTCCTGGAGTCTGGGGAAGGCTCTGAGGAGGGCTCTGTGTCGGAGGCAGAGAGGGGGCCAGGGCTGTCTGGCAGTTATGAGCTGCCTTCGGAGTCAGGTATCAGTGAGGCAGAAGAACAGCTGGAGCCTGTTCCCAGTGTGCGCATGCACAGAGTGGCCAGACGAAGGGAACAGCTAAAGAACAGGGGTCAACTTGGGAGTAAGGCCACAAGCGAACAATAAATGGGAATAAAAGAGGAGCGACAGGGGAGGGGAGTTTGCAGGAGACCATGAGTTCGCTTCATTCGTTTGTGACTCTCTGAGACTCCTTGCCACGTTTTGCAAATATCAACCTGGCAGCTCTCCAAGCCAGATGAGGTCTGTGACCGTAAATCCTCCCTGGAAAGACTTTGCTGGATGGGAATGAGCAGAATTCACAGCAAATTAATCAAAGGGTTTTTTGTCAGGACCAGGAGTTGGCTTCATATTCTTGGGAAGCCTCCGTCAGACCAGAAGCCACAGGACCAAGATCCAGCGGTCAAGCAAGGCATCTACTCTCCATCACCCACCCACCCACCCATCCACTCCCTCCCCGTTTACCTCTCCAGCGGTGCCGGAGGTCACCCGCTGTTGCAGAGCCTCCAGTTCCCTTTTAAGGCTCTCTCTCTCCAGCTTGAGGGCTTCCATGCTCAGGTGGTTCTCGCTCACCAGGGCTTCCAACATTTCCAGAATGCTGACCACCTTGAACTGCAGGCGGGCCACCCGGGCGGGGATCTCCGCCTGGGGCTCGGTGCTGAGGGTGTGCAGCTCCCTTCCCAGGATGTAAGAGATGTCGTAGACATCTTCGGCCGTCAGATGGAAGGGGCTTTTCCCGAAAGGACCCTCGGATGTGCTGTGGTTGCTTCCTCCTCCTCCTCCTCCCTCTTCTTCCTCCTCCTCCTCCTCCTCCTCTGCTTCACAACGCTGCTGCATTCCTGCTGAAACCCGATGGGAGAACAGCCGTCCCCCCAACTTCCTTCTTGACTTTTATGAAGTTTCAGCTCCAGCCAAACCTCTCCAAACTATTCATGCAAAACTTGGCAGAGTCCAACCAACAGCAGGCAAGCAGGAAGGTGGAGTGGGGGGGGTTGAAAGTGAAAGGAGAGGGGGGGGAGGTTGTAACCATGGAGCTGGTGTGGGAGGCGTGGGGGCAGACTTCCCCAGGGCTCAAGAGACACCAAGGGGAGGGCCCCAGCTATTGCACAAGCTGGGTTTTCTCTTCTCTTCTTCCTGGCTGTTTGTGGTGGACAGGCGTAGACATTTCCCCCAGCCAGTAAAAACAAATGGCAGTGTTGTCATTGCAGTATTGTGATTTTTACAATTGCAGTGCAAAAACATACATGCCAGATCACCAGTCGTCCTTGAATGCAGCTCCTTCTGCTTGGGATCCACACTGCACGTTGGAGTGCAGAGGTACTTCAAGGGAAGAGTCCTCCACTCTTCTGCTCGCAATAGGATCCCTTACGCCAGGGGTCTCCAACCTTTGCAACTTTAAGTCTGAAGGACTTCAGCTCCCAGACTTCTCCAGCCAGCTTTTCTATTCTATTTTCTATTTATTCCACTTTTATTCTCTTCTATTCTCTATTTATTCCAAACTCTATTCTATTCTATTCTATTCTATTCTATTCTATTCTATTCTATTCTATTCTATTGCATTGCATTGCATTGCATTGCATTGCATTCCATTCCATTTCATTCCATTCCTTATTCTTTTCTATTCTCTACTTATTCCAATTTCTATTTCATTCCATCCATTGAAGTCCAGTCCAGAGCTTGGCATTCGACTCGAGGGCGGGGCCAAAACGCCTGCCGGAGATGCTCCTGCCACCAGAGGGCGCTGGCGGCGGATTCTACCCGCCATCGAGTCTCCTTTTCCCCAGCGGCCGATTCGCCGCGTTTGTTTTGCCTTGAGCCAGGGTGGGATTGGTTTTCTTGTCCTGTTTAAAAAAAAAAGACCTTGGATTTACGGATTGCCAGACCGGGAGGAAAAAACAAAATCCCTCTTCTATTGAATTTTGTTTTTCTTCTTCTTGGCGAATCTGCGCCGGAGGAAACGAAGCGAGATCCCTCTTGCAGGAGCCCAGCGTGGGAAAGCGGGTGAGCGGAGCCTCTTTCGCTCTTGCAAAGCCAGAATTTGGGGGGAGGGCCGGGGAAAGGGGGGGAGGCATGGATTGGAGGGCCACGGTGGGCAGGGGGTGCAAGCCTTGATTGGGGAGGCCATAGGGCTTCTGCAAGGGGCATGCATGGAAAGGCAGGAAATGGGCGTTGCCAACTGACCGGGTTGCCAACGTACCAGGGAAGCCCAGGATCCTGGGCTATCAAGATCTGTGAGTCTTGAAAGGAGCATATTGGTTGCTCGAGGTTGAATTGTGGAGCCCTGGGCGGGGGGCTCTCTGAGCTTGGTGGGTTTCCCCCCCACCCTTTGCAGGCGTTTCACGACCCAACTAGGTAACATTATCAGGGATAGAAGGGAGTGGGGTGTGCAAGGAGAGAGGGAGGGAGGGAGGAAAAGAGGAGGATTGTAGGATCTTTGGTGCTTTCTGAGCTTCGTGGTTTTCCTTGCAGACGTTTCATGGCCCAGGTAGGTAACATTATCAGTGTTAGAAGGGAGTGGGGTGTGCAGGGAGGGAGGGAGGGAAGAAGGAAGGAAGGAAGAGACAGGATAGGATTGGAAGGATTGTGCAGTCCTGGGTGCTCTCTACACTTGTTTTCTTGTAGACGTTTCATGACCCAACTATGTAACATTATCAGTGTTAGAAGGGAGTGGGGTGTGCAGGGAGGGAGGGAGGAAGGAAGAGACAGGATAGGAGTGGAAGGATTGTGCAGTCCTGGGTGCTCTCTACACTTGTTTTCTTGTAGACGTTTCATGACCCAACTATGTAACATTATCAGTGTTAGAAGGGAGTGGGGTGTGCAGGGAGGGAAGAAGGAAGGAAGAGACAGGATAGGAGTGGAAGGATTGTGGAGTCCTGGGTGCTCTCTAAACTTGGTTGTTTTCTTGTAGACGTTTCATGACCCAACTATGTAACATTATCAGTGTTAGAAGGGAGTGGGGTGAGCAAGGAAGAGGAAAGAAGGACCTATAGAGTGCTAGTCCGTGTGTGATATGCCCTAAACAAATACATTTTCCTCCAGCCATGAACGAGTGGGTGCCCATCGCTAAAGAGTACGACCCCCTCAAAGCCGGCAGCATCGATGGCACCGACGAAGAACCCCACGACCGGGCCATCTGGAGGGCCATGTCGGCCCGCTATGTCCCGAACAAAGACGTTTCCGGAGACCCTCACCTGACCCTCTTCGTAGCCCGGCTCAACCTGCAAACCACGGAAGAGAAGTTAAAAGAGGTTTTCTCTCGGTACGGGGACATTCGGAAAATCCGCCTGGTTCGCGATCTGGTGACGGGCTTTTCCAAAGGCTACGCCTTTATCGAGTATAAAGAGGAACGGGCACTGCTCAAAGCCCACCGCGACGCCAACAAGCTGATCGTCGACCAGCGGGAAATCTTCGTCGACTTCGAGCTGGAAAGGAGTCTCAAAGGGTGGATCCCACGCCGGCTCGGAGGCGGCTTTGGCGGGAAGAAGGAATCGGGCCAGCTGCGCTTCGGAGGCCGAGACAGACCTTTCCGGAAGCCCATCAACCTGCCTGCCATGAAAAGCGATTTTTACGGCGAGGGGAAACGAGAGCGGGCTTGGTCCCGGGCAGGATCGAGGGATTGGAAGACCGGGGAACGAGATTACGAGAGGAGCCGAGAGTCCCGGCGATCGTGGGGGTACGGCAAGAGCGAAAGAGAGCCGGAGCACCGCGGCAGGGAAGACCGGAGCAGAGGCGCCGAAGGGCGGGAACGAGAAAGGAAAGATCGGAGTCGCGAGGCCAAAGACGGGAAGGGGTGAAAGCCACCATCGAGGGGACATTTCCTTCAAAGGTTGCTCCATTGAACGTCGGAAGCGTAGACCTTCCTTCCGAACCAAAATGGATTGACATCTGGAATCCGCACAGACACTGGGCAGAAACGGCAACTTCCCAGCTGAAGAAGAGCGAATGTCGTACCGCAGGCTGCCCTCGCTTGATAGTTGTGCCTGGGTCTTATCCCAAGATCTGCTGAACGATGGAGTCCCATGTTCCCAATATTACCAAAAAGTACCAAAAAGGAGAGAGCTGGTTTAGGATTCCCACCCTCGTCCCACATCCTTTAATTCTTGAAAATTAAAAATAAGGCCTTAATTCCACCGGGAGTAACCTTCCTCCGGGCAGAAGGGTAGCAGTTACCCTACAGAGAGAGGTAGGATTGAATTGCATAGGTGGGACGTGAGGGACTCAAGACCAAAGGGCTGCTTACGAGTCAGTGAAATCACCCCGGAGGCCTCTTGTTAATTCAGAAATAAGTTTATTTAGCATATTAAAAAGAATTCTACAGTTTGATATTGTTCTCTCTACTAGTCCAAGCCAAGTCCTTATTGCCTTTAAGTATCTTAACACCCTGAATCTTGAGTAAAAACGAAGCATCCTCTTGCATATCCTGTGTTTTGCATGATTTAACAGAGTAACAGAGTCGGAAGGGACCTTGCAGGTCATCTAGTCCAGTGCTTCTCAAATAGTGGGGCGGGCCCCCCAGGGGGGGCGCGAGGCTCCATAAAGGGGGGCACGTTTGACCTCAGCAAAGGATTTAATTTTTTTTAAATTTCTAATGCACTTTAAATCTTTTCTGATACAGTTAATAAAGCTATTCTTTGTTGTAAATTGATCCACATTTCTTTCTTTTTTTATTCTCTTATACGTTAATAAGGATACAGTGTTATGCAGAGGTGTACTTATAACAATTTTATAGACAAATGATACTATTTACAGTCGCGCGGGGGGCGCGAAATGTTTTCTTCTTCCTAGGGGGGGCATGACAGAAAATAATTGAGAAGCACTGATCTAGTCCAACCCCCTACAACTGCCTCTACCTAGGATTAAACTCCCAACCTCCTGATTGGGAGGCGAGAGCTCCACCTCTAGGCCACAACAGCAGCTGTTATTCTAGACTGTGGGTGTCGAAATTCAGCGACTTTTGAGACCGGTGGACTTCAACTCCCAGAATTCCCCAGCCGGCCATTGCCGGCTGGGGAATTCTGGGAATTGAAGTCCACCAGTCTTAAAGCTGCCTGGTTTTTGACACTAAACCTTCCCAGCTAATTGCATTAAAAGAGAGAATACAGAGGTTTTGGGGATCTTTAGTAAAGGGTTAACCCACGCCATGCGCAAAGCCACTTCAAATTTGCAAAGGGCCATTTGGATGGGATTAGAAGTGTCCTGAGCATTTCCTGTTGCCTGGGGAATTCTGGGAATTGAAAGTCCACACCTTTTAAAGGGGCGGGAAGGGGATACTCATTTTTTTCTGAGCTTTGGGGCATAAACCCCCCTTTCATTTCCCGCCCCCCCATCCCTGGTTGCCCCTCAACGTCCATATTTCTAATTCCAGCGACCGTCTGCCGCGCACCGAATTCAGGCCGATGAAAGAGGGAAGAAGCGAAGCTGTTCACAAGTCCCAAAACTTGTCAAACTGAAAGCCGGAGTGTGTATGGTTGAAGCGACTGCCTTCACGCAGAACGACCGGGAAAGGGGGGGGGGGCAATTTTGCTGCTTCGAGGTTGGTGAGAATCGTAATTAAAAAGGAGGGTGGGGGGAAGAAAGGATTAGCCTAGATTTCAGCTCTTCCGTCGCCGTCGCCGTGTCGGGAGAATTCAGAGCAGAAACACAAGGCACTGTTTCCCTGGACATAGGACGTTGGAGGCACTATAAATAAGCCACAAAAGATATATATATATATCTTTTGATATCTTTCTGAATCCGTGTTTAAAGAGACATCGCCCGTTCTCCGGAACAGTTCCAGAAGATGTCTGCAAAACACTTTGAGATGTGGAGCAGGAAGGTTAGCAGGAGGAAGCAAGGAACAAAATAATTATATATATATAATTATATTATATATATATATCTATATATTTGTTTCCACAACACCCTGTTAGGGCCCCAATTAAGGGAGGAAGCATACTGTTTCCTTTTCTGTCTTTCGGCTCATCACCAGAGACCATCTAGACAGAAAGCCATGATTTCCGTTGTGTGATTTTTTTTAATATGTGTGTTACGTTTTTTCGAATCCCAGTAAGGGTATGGCTAGCTGATGAGAGCTAAAAAGCTCGAAATAGATCTATCCTAGTCTCCCTGACTTATTTATTGATCAGCTCAAAAACGTAACACATATATATAACAGTGTGCTTCCTCCCTTAATTGGGGCCTTAACAGGGTGTTGTGGAAACAAATATATATATATATACCTATACTTTTTTAAAAAAAAATTGGAGTGCAGGGAGTGGATAAAAGGAAGCATCGCTGATGGGACGTTCACCCACATGTCAGAAGAAGTCGAAACAATGGCCGGTTTGCGGTGCCCGGCTGCAGGAATCCCCAAAATTTGCTTCCCGCTTGCGGGACGAATCTGGTGCGCCAATTGTGATGTAATGCATCACTTCCCCCTCTTCCTCCTTGAGCTGAAAACCGCCCAAGACCTGGAAGACGGGAGAATGGGTGGATAGGCGCCGTTCGCTACCCTAGGGCTTCTGTGTTTCTGCGTTTGGCGCCCCAGGACAAGCGAGGGTTCTGGGTTCGGGTCACAGGTGCTGCAGAGCTTCTAAGCCTTGCTCGGTGTAGACGTCGTCTTTGTTCCGGTCGGCCCATTCGCCGAAGGAGCCGTGGAAGGAGGTGTTGCGCTGAGTGACTTGCAGGCGCCTCTTGTCGCGGGAGAAGAAGCTAAATCTGGCACAGAACAAGAAGACGACAGGCGCGTTAGACATGTGAAGCATCCTGGGGACGCTTTACGGGGTGGTGGGGTTATAGCAAGCCTGGCTTTATTTTAACGGGGTGGCGGGGAAACAGCCTGCAGACCCGCGAGGAAACCCTTGGAACAGGTTCCTCGACTCAACAACCGCTCGCTGAGTGACGGTTTGAAATTACATCAGCATGGGAATCTTAAGGTGCGCGGACTTCAACTCCCAGAATCCCCCAGCCAATATGGCAACCTTAAGATGTGCAGATTTCAATTCCCAGAATTGACTAGGATGTTCTAGAAGTTGACGTCCACAAATCTTTAAGATGCTGGCTGGGGAATTCTGGGAGTTGAAGTCCAGCCATCTTAATATTGCTTTTCTAAATGGGGAATTCTGGGAGTTGAAGTCCAGCCATCTTAATATTGCTTTTCTAAATGGGGAATTCTGGGAGTTGAAGTCCATACATCCTAAGATATTGGCTAAGGAATTCTGGGAGTTGAAGTCCAGCCATATTAAGATTGCTTTCCTAATTGGGGAATTCTGGGAGTTGAAGTCCACACATCCTAAGATGCTGGCTAGGGAATTCTGGGAGTTGAAGTCCAGCCATCTTAAGGTTTAGTACAATGACAATAAAGATTATTATTATTATTAGGTTGCTTTTCTAAATGGGGAGTTCTGGGAGCTGAAGTCCATATATCCTAAGATGCTGGCTGGAGAATTCTGGGAGTTGAAGTCCAGTCATATTAAGATTGCTTTTCTATCTGGGGAATTCTGGGAGTTGAAGTCCAGTCATATTAAGATTGCTTTTCTATCTGGGGAATTCTGGGAGTTGAAGTCCAGTCATATTAAGATTGCTTTTCTATCTGGGGAATTCTGGGAGTTGAAGTCCAGTCATATTAAGATTGCTTTTCTATCTGGGGAATTCTGGGAGTTGAAGTCCAGCCATCTTAAAACTGCTTTCCTAACTGGGTAATAAAATCCAGACATCTTAAAAGTTGCCCAGGTTGAGAAAAACTAGACGAGAGAGAAAGAGAGAGAGAGAAAACCCCATATATAAATATTTATTCTCTTAAATATCCTACTATTTGAAGTGCTTCCCTGGATGATATGGAAACGATGGAGATTGGTGTTTTCTCCAATGTTCTTGTTATCGACATGACGTTGCCCTATAATTAACGGCAACACGATCTAAATCCCCCTGAATCCCCCAAAATGCGGTCAACTTCTCGTCGACTCCTGCACGCTTAATGGGGCCGCTTGGGAGGCTGAAGCCATCTTAACGCATCAGCTCCCACCCGTAGCCCGTAAGCGCCTTCTGTCTGCGGCTAATTCGGGGAACGCACTTCAGACTAAAATCCGAGCCACCATCTGTGAGTAGGCGGGATGGAAAAGCGGGATTAATCCACAGGAACCATGAATACGGCTGGTGTTATTAGACTCTGCGATATAATTAGAGGAAGTGGCCTCAATCACAAACACACAGATGGGCTCTCGGTCATGGGCCGAGCATCCCGCGGCATCACAGAAGGTCTAAAGGCGTTTTAAACATCCAGGAATGTTTAGATAAACATTCAAACTACTGAGAAAACATATATATATATATATATATATATATATATTTTACATGGGAAAAGACCCGAATAAACCAGAACCTACATATATAACGTTTTTGAGCTGATCAATAAATAAGTCAGGGAGAACATATATATATATATATATATATATATATATATATATATATATATATATGTATGTATGTATGTATGTATGTATGTATGTATGTATGTATGTATGTATATATATATATATATATATATATATATATATATATATATATATATGTATATGTATATGTGTATATATATATATATATATATATATATATATATATATATATATATATATATATATATATATATAAGATACTTCCAATTCTACGCGGTAGGTCTTTGGTTGTTCGGGTTTTCTCCCGCGTAGAATTGGAAGTATCTTCACGACGTTTCGATGAAATCTCATTCATCATCTTCAGGCTGGTGCTTCGGGCTTGGTGCTTCTCAGTAGTTTTTAGTGTATGTATGTATGTATGTATGTATGTATATTTATTTATTTATTTATTTATTTATTTATTTATTTATTTATTTATTTATTTATTTATTTTTTAAATTTATATCCCGCCCTTCTCCACAGAGGACCCAGGGCGGCGCACAGGAAATTTAAAATATTAGATTTTTAAGGGATGATTTAATAATTAAGAGACCAGGATGGATCCATTTCGGGCTTTTTAGCCCTCTTCAGCTGGCCATACTTCTACTGGGATTTGAACCGGCACTTTCCAGCATATCAGGCAAGACTTTCTATGCCTTGAGCTAACCGGCTTCCCTGATTACATCAGCCTTATATATATATATATATACCGTTTTCATGGAGAAGCCGAATGAGATAATATGAAGGAGGCTGGGAAACCCTTATACGGGATAGTCCTTGACTTACGATGCCAATGGGGAGCAGGGAACTCATCTCTAAGGGCTGCGGTCGTTAAAAGACATGGGACCGACACCCAATTTAACGACCTTTTGGCTTTGGTTGTTAAGCGAGACGCGGGATCGCCGTTCTTCGTGAAGCTTCCTTGCCCCGGCTTCTACCCCTGACTTTGCTTGCCGGAAGCCAAAGGCGGGAAAGTCGTAAAACGGCGAATCCCGGGAGCCCAGGGTCGTCGTAAGTACAGTACATGCCGGTTGCAACCCCGGCATCTGCAGGGATGCTTTGATGGTCGTAAGTGCGAGGGCTCTGATTTTTTCAGCCCCGTTGTAGCCGAATGGACGCTAAATGAATGGTCATAAGTCAAGGACCAGACTGAAGGGCCAGGGAAATTCACGGAGCACCAAATGGACAGAAGGATGGGCCAAATTCTTGCACGTTATCGTCTCCAAACACCGAAGTTGTTGCAACCGAGACAGAAGTGCACTTCGAAACATTTCGGTCGGGGGCCACGCCGGGCACCCCAGGAGCGGTCTTAGCCCCCCGTTTTTTCTCATTTGGGGGTTGGGTTTTTTTTGCGATCCCACACTCAGCCAACGAGAACACAGCGGGAGTTAGAAGGGGGGGTTTAAAGGGCAGCATGGCATGCAAACAAAAACCGGGCGGGAGGACATACACACTCTATAGCGAAGGCGGGGAAAAGGGTTATAGAAACAAAACTTTCAAGATCCAGAATCCCTACAAGAGACGTAAGTCGTCTGATTGGCTGCAATGTGGGATCGTCCGGGATCAATCCGGCAGCAACCATGGGCATAACGGCGGTAAAGATCCTGGTTAGGAAAGGAACAGACAGATGAGATCAGAGGGCTGGAGAAAGAAAAGGAGATTATGGTATTCAAACGCAGCAACGAAAAGAGAGAAGGAGAGGGAGAGAGAGACAGAGAGAAACAGACAGAGAGAGAAACAGAGAGAGACAGACAGTGAGAGACAGAGAGACAGAGACAGACAGAGAGAGAGACAAAGAGAAACAGACAGACAGTGAAAGAGACAGACAGAGACAGAAAGACAGACAGAGAGAAAGAGACAGACAGAGAGAGAGACAGAGAAAGAGACAGAGAGACAGAGCGAGAGAGAGAGAAAGATACACAGAGAGATAGAAAGAGACAGAAAGAGAGAGAAACAAAAAGAGAGACAGATTTTTTGATTTTATTGAATTTATACCCCGCCCTTCTCCAAACGGACCCAGGGTGGCGCACAGGAATATTAAAAAACCTACAAACATATAAAACTTTTTTTTAAAAAAACTTATTCGACTAAAAAACCTGTGCTAAAACCGAATTAAAATCCCCATTTTAAAACTATCTATGAATCAGAATTGGAGGCTACGCTAGGCCGGCTAGTTGGAATAGGTGTGTCTTCAGACACTTGCGGAAGAGGCGGAGGTCGGAGATGGTACGGAGTTCAGGGGGTAAGTCGTTCCAGAGGACTGGTCCCGCCACAGAGAAGGCTCTCCCCCTGGGTGTCGCCAGTCAGAGACAGAGTAACTGAGAAAGAGAGACACAGAGAGAGAGACAGACAGACAGTGAGAGACAGACAGAAACAGAGAGAGAGACAAACAGAGACACAGTGAGAGAGACAGACAAAAAGACAGACAGAGACAGACAGACAGAGAAAGACAAACAGACAGAGAGAAAGAGAGAGACAAAGAGACAAACACAGAGAAAGAGACAGAGAGACAAACAGAGCGCACGCGAAAGAGAGAAAGACACACAGAGAGATAGAAAGAGAGACAGAAAGAGAGAGAAACAAAAAGAGAGACAGACACAGAGTAACTGAGAAAGAGAGACAGAGAGAGACACACAGAGAGAGAGAGAGAAACAGAGAGAGGAATTGGACTTTTGGAAAAATGAGCCGCAATTAGCTAACTTTGGCCTGTGTTGCGCAAAACAATAGAAACCAGGTTTGATGGCTTAGCTTGCCAGCCCAGTGGATTATGGCTTCGTGGTTTTTCTCAACCTAGGCAACTTGGCAAAAGTGGCTTAGCGGCTAATCGGGGGAGCCCAATTCGCTTAACAACCATATGACTACCGTCACAAGAATGTTTCTTACACGGGAAAACCCCCAAATACAACAAGACCAGCATATATACATATATCTATCTATCTCCCGCCAAGCTGGCCCACCGTCTTCCCCATTGCCTTTTTGCGTCCAAACGACGCACAAAGCCGAAATCAGCAAATTCTCTTTTGTTTTCCAAGGCCGGCACAAAAGGCCGCTTGGAAAAGCTTCCCAGCTCAAGGGCTATTCTTGGAGCTGCGAAAACAACCCACACAGCTGTTCGCATTGTGCTCCCCCCAGCAGGCTGCGAGATGACGCCACGGGGCTGGAGGCCTTCCTCACTCTTTTCGGGCTCTTTAAAAAAAAGGGAAAAAAAGGTCCAATCCTGTTTGCAACGGGAAGAGAAGCTGGGAGAAAGGGGGAAAAATAAGCGGGAGATATAAAAACGCATCCCCGAAAAAGACGGCTGTTCTATTTTTGAAGCGTCCATCCAGGATTCGAAGCATCGCCTTGAGCGCAACGATTTCTCTTCCCTCGTTTTATTTTTTTTTTAAACAGCCCAGAAAAATCCCACAAATTCTACTTATTTATTTATTTTTTATTGTATTAAATTTATACCCCGCCCTTCTCCTAAAAAAGGACCCAGGGCGGCGCACAGGCATCGTTAAAAACATACAAAATAGAAAAATCCCAAATTTTTAAAAACTAATTAAATAATTCCCCGTGCTAAAAATAATAACGCTCTAAAATTTAAAATTATCCGTATAAAAATCAGAAACGGGGGGTTATGCTAGGCCGGCTTGTTGGAATAAATAAGGTTTTAAGACGTTGGCGGAAAAGGCGGAGGTCCACGATGGTGCGTAGATCGGGGGGTAGGTCGTTCCAGAGGGCAGGGCCCGCCACAGAGAAGGCTCTTCCCCTGGGCACCGCCAACCGGCATTGCCCGGCCGACGGTACCCTGAGAAGGCCCTCTCTGTGGGAGCGGATCGGTCGAAGGGATGCATGGGGCAAGAGGCGGTCGCGAATATACTTACAGCCGTTTGATGCCGGATTCTTGCGGAGTCAACGGTTTGGAATTAAGGATGGCTGGAGGCTGAGCCGATCGCGTTTCTTCATCCAATTCGTCACTTTAAAATCAGGAGGGAAAAAACGCAGCACGATATTAGGAATATTGAGGGTTTTTGCTGCCTCGGACTCCCCACAGTTAGGAATTGGGCAGCCTTCGAAATCTCATCAACCAAGAAATGGAGCATCGAGAGTTTGGAAGGAGGAGAGGAATAAAAAGGACACCAATTGGGTGGGGTTATTTCGTGCACACACACACACCCCCATCCGTTCCTAATGCATGGTGAGAAAGCGTTAATCTTGAGTGGTTGATCTAACATTGGTTGGGGTTCATCGGAAAGGAAATTTGGAGTCTAAATCTGCGTGTGCTTTAAGATGGGTGGGCTTCGACTCCCAGAATTCCCCGGTCAGCATGCTTTAAAAAAGGCAGACTTCGACTCCCAGAATTCCCCCGTCTATATGCTTTAAGATGGGTGGGCTTCGACTCCCAGAATTCCCTAGCCACCATGCTTTAAGATAGGTGGACTTCAACTTCCAGAATTCCCCAGCCAGCATGCTTTAAGATAGGTGGACTTCAACTCCCAGAATTCCCCCGCCTATATGCTTTAAAATGGGTGGGCTTCAACTCCCAGAATTCCCTAGCCACCATGCTTTAAGATAGGTGGACTTCAACTCCCAGAATTCCCCAGCCAGCATGCTTTAAGATAGGTGGACTTCAACTCCCAGAATTCCCCCACCTATATGCTTTAAAATGGGTGGGCTTCGACTCCCAGAATTCCCTAGCCACCATGCTTTAAGATAGGTGGACTTCAACTCCCAGAATTCCCCAGCCAGCATGCTTTAAGATAGGTGGACTTCAACTCCCAGAATTCCCCCGCCTATATGCTTTAAAATGGGTGGGCTTCGACTCCCAGAATTCCCTAGCCACCATGCTTTAAGATAGGTGGACTTCAACTCCCAGAATTCCCCAGCCAGCATGCTTTAAGATAGGTGGACTTCAACTGCCAGAATTCCCCCACCTATATGCTTTAAAATGGGTGGGCTTCGACTCCCAGAATTCCCTGACCAGCATGCTTAAGACAGGAAAACTTCAACTCCCAGAATTCCCCAGCCACCATGCTTAAGACAGGAAGACTTCAACTCCCAGAATTCCCCAGCCACCATGCTTTAAAATAGGTGGACCTCAACTCTTAGCATGCTTAAGACCAGTGGGCTTCGACTCCCAGCATTCCCCTTGCTGGCTGGGGAATTCTGGGATCTGAAGTCCACCCATCAAGGTTGAGAAAACGTGTTCTAGAATATCATCCATCCTGTTGTCATTGCAGCTCTTCCCATTTGAGCTGGTTTCCCCTGGAAACTGCCCCAACCCCAAAATGTAGGTCAGGATGACAACCGGAACCCCCACCCCACATCATATAGAGCAGGGGTCTCCAACCTTTGCAACTTTAAGTCTGAAGGACTTCAGCTCCCAGACTTCTCCAGCCAGCAAAGCTGTCAGTGTCAGGGCCTGGGCCAGGGGTCTCCAACCTTTGCAACTTTAAGTCTGAAGGACTTCAGCTCCCAGACTTCTCCAGCCAGCAAAGCTGTCAGTGTCAGGGCCTGGGCCAGGGTTCTCCAACCTTTGCAACTTTAAGTCTGAAGGACTTCAGCTCCCAGACTTCTCCAGCCAGCAAAGCTGTCAGTGTCAGGGCCTGGGCCAGGGTTCTCCAACCTTTGCAACTTTAAGTCTGAAGGACTTCAGCTCCCAGACTTCTCCAGCCAGCAAAGCTGTCAGTGTCAGGGCCTGGGCCAGGGGTCTCCAACCTTTGCAACTTTAAGTCTGAAGGACTTCAGCTCCCAGACTTCTCCAGCCAGCAAAGCTGTCAGTGTCAGGGCCTGGGCCAGGGGTCTCCAACCTTTGCAACTTTAAGTCTGAAGGACTTCAGTTCCCAGACTTCTCCAGCCAGCAAAGCTGTCAGTGTCAGGGCCTGGGCCAGGGGTCTCCAACCTTTGCAACTTTAAGTCTGAAGGACTTCAGCTCCCAGACTTCTCCAGCCAGCAAAGCTGTCAGTGTTAGGGCCTGGGCCAGGGGTCTCCAACCTTTGCAACTTTAAGTCTGAAGGACTTCAGCTCCCAGACTTCTCCAGCCAGCAAAGCTGTCAGTGTCAGGGCCTGGGCCAGGGGTCTCCAACCTTTGCAACTTTAAGTCTGAAGGACTTCAGCTCCCAGACTTCTCCAGCCAGCAAAGCTGTCAGTGTCAGGGCCTGGGCCAGGGGTCTCCAACCTTTGCAACTTTAAGTCTGAAGGACTTCAGCTCCCAGACTTCTCCAGCCAGCAAAGCTGTCAGTGTCAGGGCCTGGGCCAGGGGTCTCCAACCTTTGCAACTTTAAGTCTGAAGGACTTCAGCTCCCAGACTTCTCCAGCCAGCAAAGCTGTCAGTGTCAGGGCCTGGGCCAGGGGTCTCCAACCTTTGCAACTTTAAGTCTGAAGGACTTCAGTTCCCAGACTTCTCCAGCCAGCAAAGCTGGCTGGAGAAGTCTGAGACCTGAAGTCCTTCAGACTTAAAGTTGCAAAGGTTTGGGAACCCTGATATAGAGCACAAACCTCGCTAGGTGCCCCCATCGGGCAAGGAAAGACGGAGGAAAAGCCAGTCACCTCTTGTAGTACAGAAGCTCCTCTTGAAGGAGGAAGACCTTGGACTTGAGCTCGTTCCTCTCGTGCAGGACGTCCCGTAGCTCTTGCAGGGTGAACCTGGGCCGATTGGGGTCTTTCAAATCCAGAGCGGTCTTCTCCGCTTCCGAGAGGAATTCCTCGGCGTTCTTGGGTTCTTCTGGCTGCAAGGTTAATATTTAGGGTTAATTTCAATCAGACGGAAGTTTAAGAGATCCTTTCAAGAAGAAGGGCAAAGTTTCCTGGGACCTTTTTTGACCGAGGCTTCCCAAGAGCAGGAAGTCAAATCCTGGTCCCGACAAAAAAAACAACCCACCCTTTTATTAATTGACTGTGAATTCTGCTCATTCAGCAAAATCTTTCAAGGGAGGATTTACGGTCACAGACCTTATCTGGCTTGGAGAACTTGCCAGGCCGAGATCTGCAGAATTTGGCAAGGAGTCTCAGAGAGTTACGAACCAATGAAGCGAACTAATGGCCTCCTGCAAGCTCCACTCCCCTGTCGCTCCTCTTTTTATTCCCTCTGGGAGGGGCCATTCATCGTCCACCTGTGGCCTTCCTCCCAAGTCGACCCCTGTTCTTTAGCTCTTCCCTTCCTGTGGCAATTCTGCGCATGCACACACTGGGAACAGGCTCCAGCTGTTCTTCTGCCTCACTGGTGTCCGACTCCGAAGGCAGCTGATAACTGCCAGACGGCCCTGGCCCCCTCCCTGCCTTCGACACAGAGCCCTCCTCAGAGCCTTCCCCAGACTCCAGGACTGGCCCAGGTTCCTCCCCAACCCTCCTCACTCTCTGAATCTGCTGCCACCTCCAGTGGCCAGCCACAACAGGGCCCAGCAAAATTCCAAATTGTAAAATAATAAATGCACATGGTTAACAAGCATCCAGCAATCAGACCATGACGAATTCTCAAACAAGGATAGCTGCGTCCCCCTCTTAGTGGCTGCCTCGTTTTGTGACCATTTACAGGGATGGCATGGATGATGAAGTTAACATTAAGACCAATCTTTGCAGCGACAGGTCTTGTATGTCATCAAAATGAAGTCAGGTGGAAGATCAGAAACAGTCACGGTTTCACTTAGCAGCCATTTCACTTAACGCCGAAGTGGCTGGTCCCAACTGTCGCTAAATGAGGACCACCTGTAATTTAATTAGTGAAATTAATGGCGAATGAGCGTCACTATCTGCCTGTACAGTATCTCCCAGGAATATTTTCCCCAATCTCTTCGTTTAATCTATAGCCCTGGAATATCTCTATGTGGTCTTCTATCCACACGCCAATCACTTTGTTTATATCTCTGGGCCCAAACAACACCAGCTAGAGGCTGTCATTCGCTGAGACGATGAACAGCTGGAAGAAATAAGATTATTCTTATTCCAATTTAAGAAGGACCCGTTCCGGATTTTGCCGGAGAAAAAATAAATTTATTTATTTATTTATTTTATTAAATTTCTAGACCGCCCCCTCTCCCCGAAGGAGGGGAGGGGAAAAAGCAAGGAAATGGAAGAAAAAAACTACACAATACAATACAATAGCAGAGTTGGAAGGGACCTTGGAGGTCATCTAGTTCAACCCCCTGCCTAAGCAGGAAGCCCTCTACCATTTCAGACAAAGGGCTCTCCAACCTCTTCTTAAAGACTTGCAGTGTTGGGGCATTCACAATTTTCTACATCTCCCTTTCAAACGCATCCCCCAAGTCAAACACGCCCCAATTAATCCTTGAAGACGACAACCAATTATATTATATATTATATTTTTATCATTGTATATTTTTAGAGATCGGTGCCTAGGCCGTCGATCTATCTCGGCGGCACATCACGGCTGCAACGCCAACTCCCCCAATCAACACAAGGAGCGATTGTGCTTCCTTGGCAAAGCCAGCGACCTCATTAAAACCCAAGAATGGGAGCCTTCTCCCAGATAACCACAATAAAAGAAGCAGTTGTGAGTTTTGCGTTGCCCTCAAAAAACACCCATACGAGGACTCCACGTACTAGCGATGTCCACGAAGGCGCATCCTGACCGCTGGCCAGTCTGGACAAAGCATCTTTCTGTTTTCACCCGATCTAGAAATTTTGGGGGGATGCCTCCAACGTCTTCGTTTCCTCTCTGTTTTGAAAACCAAGCTCCTAGTCCTCATGGTAAAAATCCTCTCGCCCGCCCCATTTTTCCCCCCTCCCCACAGCTGGACTCTTTATGGGGGGGAGGGGGGGGAGGCAATCCAAGGCCAGAAAACACACCGAAGGTGAAAACTTTTCAAATTTGGTTGAAAAAACTTATCCAATCGGCAGGTCGGTGTTTTCAGCGACAAAAATTGGACCTGAGAAGCAATAGAGAGAAGTGGATCTTTTGTGTTCGGACCCCCAAATGGTCTACTATGGCAATATTTTAGGGGTTCCCCCCCCCCGCCCCATCAACTGAACTAAACAGGCAGTCCTCCACTTACGACGGTTCATTTAGCAACCGAAATTAAACCACGGCACGGAAAACAGTGACTTATGACCGGGTCCTCGCGCTTTCGACCATCACAACGTTCCCACAATCACGGGTGTCAAAACTCGGGTGTTTTGACAACCGGCATTTATTGACAAGGTGTATATTTGGTGTGTGTGTGTGTGTGTGTTTGTGTGTGTGTGTGTCTGAGAGAGAGGCGGGGGGTGATCCCTATTTGCGACCTTCCTAGCCAAGCTCCCGACAAGCAAAAAGTCCATGGGGAAGTCGGACTCACTTAACAGCTGCGTGATTCACTTAACGGCCGTGGCAAAAAAAGGTCATAAAATCAGGTGCAATTCCTTAAACAACCGGCTTTTTTTTCTTTCTTTTTTTGCCAGGGAAATTCCGTTCTGGACGTTAAGTTGAGGACTTTCTGCATTTCCCGCAAACGTTTGACTTTTCTGAGGTTAAAAAAAGGAGAAGCCAGGCAGGATGGTAGATTTTTTGAATATGGGGGCTCAGCCCTATCCAGTGAAAAATGAAATCCGGATTGCAAATGAGACCGGTGGGAGGGCAGGAGGACTCAAAGCAATCCTGGCCGTGAAGTCTTGTTCCATTTAAATCACTGAAATGCAGCCAAGGGTGATCTTAAAATAAATCCTTGCCTCCCTCCGGCCCTTCGCTCCAGGCGATAAAGGAACGCCATGAATTGAAAAGAGTAGAACAATTTGATGCTCTCCTTGCTCAATTAGGCTAAAAGTTCTCTGAGTGGGGGGCTTCGAACCCAGGCCTCTCTAGTTCTGCTGAGGGAGGGAGCAGAGAACACAGCAGGGAAGAGGGATAAGATAGAATAGAATGGAATGGAATGGAATAGGAATAAGAATAGAATAGAATAAGAATAAGAATGGAATAGGAATAGGAATAGAATAGAATAAGAATAGAATAAGGAAAGAAGGAAGGAGAATAGAAGGAAGGAGAATAGAATAAAATAGAATAGAATAGAATATTGGAATAGAATGGAAAACAATTAGAATAGAATAGAATAAAATAAAATAGAGAATAAACTAGAATAGAAAATAAAATATAGAATAGAATAGAATAAAATCAGAATCAGAATCAGAATGGAAATGCGAATGGAATAGGAATAGGAATAGAATAGAATAAGAATAAGAATTAGAATGGAATAGGATAGAATAAGAATAAGAATAGAATAAGAATCAGAATGGAAATGGAATGGAATAGGAATAGACTGGAATGAAATAATAGAATAGAATAGAATAGAATAGGTTACTAAACTTATTCATAGTTAAGGGTCATCAGTTCCTAGGGAGGGCATGAACCAATTGTCCTTAGCTGATCTATTTAAAAAAAAAATAAAAACAGCAAAATCGATTTGGATTGGAGACCACTCGGAAATCCCAGAGTTGAGGAATTCATGCAGCAGCTAAAGGGACAATGGTTTGCAGGAAAATCACAGAAATGTGATGGTTTATGAGAAAATCACACCGTTGCCTCCCTGTAAATCCGCATTCCCCAACATTGCAAAGATATGTGGACTTAACTCACTGATGTTCCCACAACCATAGAGAAGGGGAATTCTGACAACTCCCAGAATTCCCCAGTGCCTGGCTTCTCTATGGTTGTGGGAACATCAGCGAGTTAAGTTTAACTAACGCTTTAAAATCAGTGCTTCTCCACCTGCGGGCAAGTTTAAGATGTGTGTAGGATGGAATCCTGGGAATTGAAGTCCCATCGTCTTTAGCAGGCTGGCTGGGGAATTCTGGGAATGGTAGTCCTCTCATCTCCAAACAGGCAAGATTTAAGGCAACGTTCATCAAACCAGAACCAAACACCCCAAGCAATTAAAAAAACAAACAAAAAACTACCCAGAATCCCCCACTCACCTCTGCTGCTTCTCCGTTGTGACTCGGTTCCCCCTGAATCTTCTCCCTCAGTTTCCCCAGCTCCGCTCTCAAGGCCGCCATCTCTTGCTCTTTGGTTTGCAAATAGGCTTCCAGCTCTACTTTCTGCTCAATCAAGGCCTTCCCCTGAGCTTCCACCACGGTAATCCGGTGCCGCAGATCGTGGTTGATCTTCATCAACCTGTTTTGCTGCTGCTGGAGCTACGCAGAAGAAGAAAAAGGGGGAAATGATGGGGACACCACCGATAAGGCCCCGCCACTTCCACGTCCCCCGAATGTCCCATCCCTTTTTATTCGGAGAGAGAAAGCAGGGAACGGATTGTTGAAATTGATTGTTCTCCATTTCAATGGAGAAGGGCGGTTCTATAAATCTAAATAAATTAAAGAATTACGGGAAGAGAGGGGGGTGCAAGATGGATTTCCCCACTGCCAAGGAGACCTAGGAAATCTACGGATATTAATTGGCTAGGGCAGGGGTCTGCAAAGTCGGCTCTTTTAAGACTGGTGGACTTCAACTCCCAGAATTCCCCAGCCAGTTAGGCTGGCTGGGGAACTCTGGGAGTTGAAGTCCACCAGTCTTAAAAGAGCCGACTTTGCAGACCCCTGGGCTAGGGCATCTCCCGTTAAGAAGGTGTTTTGTAAATAAAGGGTTTCATTTCACATCCGATCAGGGACGTTCTATCCTATTCCTATTCCATTCTAATTCTTATTCTATTCTATTCCTATTCCTATTCCTATTCCATTCCATTCCAGTCTGATGAATAATGCATTTTAGAAACGAATCCACTGTCTCTCGACCTGCAGAAGTATGGAAGAAGTGTGGACATCAACTCCCAGAATTCTCCATGCTGGCTGGGGAATTCTGGGAGTTGAAGTCCACAAGTCTGAAAGATGGCAAGGTTGGGAAATAAAGTCTGAACTAGACAAGGGAGGGAGAGAAGGAGGATGAAAGGAAGGAAGGAAGGAAGGAGGGAAGGATGGTTGGATATAAGGAAGGGAAGGGAAGGAGGGAGGGAGCGAGGGAAGGAGGATGGAAGGAAGGAAGGAGGGAAGGATGGTTGGATGTAAGGAAGGGAAGGGGAGGGAGGGAAGGAGGGAGGGAGGGAGGGAGGGAGGAAGGAAGGAAGGAAGGAAGGAAGGAAGGAAGGAAGGAAAAGAAAAAATAATAATAAATTAAGAGACTTGTTTACAGAATTATGATAGTTGATGGAGACATTCTCCATCTCAACATGGAAGTTTTATTTCTGGAATCGATGTCTAGGAATCGGCTTTCAAAGAAAAAGGGCAAAAAAGATAGCCTTTGGCAATTCTTCGAACAAACTTTCTGAAAGAATAGAGGACAAAAATAAAATTTCACTCACTGCTTCTACGTCTTCGTTTTTGAGTCCCAGTTCTCTGTCCTTCGCCCGGATTTCATCCCGCTGTTTGTCCACCACTTCCTTCAGCTTTTTCATCACTTGCCTCTCTCTTTCTGACATCCCTGAGGGGTGGTTTAAAAAAACCCAAAACAATCATCATCATCAAATAACCTTCCTCATTGAGTAGAGCCCTTGCAAAATGTGTTATAAAGTTGTGTGTGTTGTGTGTGTGTGTGACATACTGTAGATATAAGATGATAGAGAGAGATAAATAAAAGATAGATAGATAGAGAGAGAGATACAGAAACAGACGTGTGTGTGTGAGAGAGAGAGACAGAGGCAGAGAGAGAAATAGAAGATAGATAGATATAGATAGATAGAAAGATAGATAGATAGACAGACAGATGTGTGTGTGTGAGAGAGAGACAGACAGAGAGAGAAATAGAAGATAGATATAGGTAGATAGGTAGATAGATAGATAGATAGATAGATAGATAGATAGATAGATAGATAGATAGATAGATAGATAGATAGATTCAGGGTGATTGATGGATGGATGGATGGATGGATGGATGGATGGATGGATAGATAGATAGATAGATGTGTGTGTGTGTGTGTGTGAGAAAGAGAGAGACAGACACAGGGAGAGAAAGATAGGTAGGTAGGTAGATAGAAAGAAAGAAAGAAAGAAAGAAAGAAAGAAAGAAAGAAAGAAAGAAAGAAAGAAAGAAAGAAAGAAAGAAAGAATTAATTCTTGGCTACCAATCTTACCATAGCTTAGAGGCTGCTTAGAGTCATAAAACTATGTCTATCCATCGAACATTAAAACCTAAGGACCATTCCAAGTCATAACTTGGGACGGTCGCTAAGCAACCGGCCATTAAGTCGAGGACTCCCTGTCGAAGCCCAATGGGGAGGGGACCTTCCCCTGAAATGAAGCCCGCCCTCTTTCATCGCTGAATTCTGCAGTCATTCTGACAGGTCGTTTTGGGGTCCAAAGCACTCAAGGCATGCTCCAGGAGTCCCTCCCCTCTGTCCTCAGCACTTGCCTTCGTGCTTCTGGAATTCTTCCTCCGAGAAGTTCACGTCCTTGTTGGCGAGGTTGGTCATCAGCTGCTTGTTCTCCTCTTGAAGCTGGGCGATCTGGGTGAGGAGGTCCTGGGCTTCTCCTCGCCAAACATCCTCCACCAGTTCCAGCTCCTGCAGGATCAGAAACCCCAGCCAATCAACCTTGGCAAGGGAAGATCAGCCTCTTCAAGGTCTTTCCCCATGGAGGTGGTCTCTGCCCCAGCCAAAGTTTGGAGGAGAAGAACACCAAAGGTTGGAGCAGGAGAAGATCAAAGGATGGAGTAGAAGACTACCCAACGCTGGAAAAGACCTCTAAGGGTTTGTATGACATCCTGTGACATCTTCGTGGATTGTATGGGATGCTAAGATATCCTTCTTTTTCTTTACAAAATTAATATCTCTCTCTCTCTCTCTCTCAAATGAAATGATCTTCATTTTTTGGTCTCTAAGTCTCCGTTAACAACTGCCTTGCTTAGCAGTGGGGATTCTGCTGCCAGTGGTGGTTCATAAACCGAGGACTTTCTATAGGCATTGTTGTCCCTTCCCTCCTCCCACTTCCTCTGACTTTGAGAGGGGAGGGGGAGAAACCCTGTGAGATTCCTTCCCACAAGGATTTTCCCCTCCCCTTCCGAACTTCCTGAGATGAGGTCCGGCCAGCCGAGGAATCTGTTTTTCCACTTCTCCTTGGCACGGAAGAAGTCCACGTGAAAAGAGGGGAGGTGTACTTCTCTCTTCCTCCCACCAGACTCCTCCTCTCTCTCCCTTCCTCTTTTCCTCCTCCTCTTCCTCCTTTTCCCCTCCTCCTCCTTCCTTCTGTTCCCTCTTCTTCTTCCTGCTGTCCAACTCCTCCCTTCCTCCTCCTTTTCTACCTTCCGTCCTCCTTCTTCCCCTTCCTCCTCCTCCTTCTCTTCTTCCCTTCTCCTCCTCCTTCCCCCTCCTCTTCCCTTCTGTTCTCCCTTCCTCCTCTTCCTCCTTTCCCCCTCCTCCTTCTCTTCCTCCTCTTTGCCTTTTTCCTTCTCTTCTTTCCTTCGCCTCCTTCTTTCCCCTCCTCCTTCTCTTTCTCTTCTCTGCCTTTTTCCCTCTCTTCTTTCCTTCTCCTCCTCTTCTTTCCTTCTCCTCCTCCTTTCCCCCTCCTCCTTCTCTTTCTCCTCTCTGCCTTTTTCCTTCTCTTCTTTCCTTCTCCTCCTCTTCTTTCCTTCTCCTCCTCCTTTCCCCTTCCTCTTTCTCCTCTGCCTTTTTCCTTCTCCTCCTCCTTTCCCCCTCCTCCTTCTCTTCCTCCTCCTTCTCTTCCTCCTCTCTGCCTTTTTCCTTCTCTTCTTTCCTTCTCCTCCTCTTCTTCCATTCCTCCTCCTTTCACCCTCCTCCTTCTCTTCCTCCTCTCTGCCTTTTTCCTTCTCTTCTTTCCTTCTCCTCCTCCTTTCCCCCTCCCCCTTCTCTTCCTCCTCTCTGCCTTTTTCCTTCTCTTCTTTCCTTCTCCTCTTCTTCTTCCCTTCCTCCTCTTCCTCCTTTCCCCCCTCCCCCTTCTCCTTCTCAGAGCCGGAATCTGAGCTTCAGCTGAATTTCTCACGCCGTTTTTAATTTCACTATTATTTTTCCTTTTAAAAAAGCACCAGCAATTTCTCTTCTACGCCAGAGAAGACGTGGCGAGCATCTTCCGTAGCCATTTTTCACGCCCGTTGTCGACCTCGGGCGTGATTGTGACACTAAAACGCTCTCATCAGCACCTTGATGGATGCATTCGACTCATTTCTCATTTAGGCTTCGGTGTGCAAGCTTAGGAAAACGCTTGTGGGGAAAAAAAGTGGCACTAAGCTGATTTTTTTAATGAACTAGCCAATCCTGTTTTGGGGGTTTCTCAGTTTAAGGGTGGCTGGACCACACCAGGATCTTGGCTTAAATGCACCATAAGGAGCAACCTCCTCCCCCACCCAAGCAGGACCCCTGGGAGGGGGCTGCAGACAGTGCTGGGTTCAAGGTTGGCTTCGCTGGCAAGGCATAGCTGTGCCTGGCGTGGGAACCCCAGTGGGAGCCAGTTCAGGGTGGAAAGGATCTTAACTGGGCCCAAATGGTGCCATTCTGCAGAGGCAGCTGTTGTGGGTGTCATCCCTCTGGCTAAGCAGGGAGAGGCCTGACCTGCAGAGGCAACCTTTCCTTTCTTCCTTCCTCTTTCTCTCCTTTTCTTTCCATTCCCTTTTCTCCTTCCTTCCTCTCGTTTTTCCTGCTGGCTTTTCTCTTCTTTTCCTTCTTGCCTCTCTCCTTCCCACGCTTTCCCCCATTCCTCTCCTCCCTTTCCCCTTCGTTTTTTCTACGTTTTCCTCTCCTCTTCCTTCCTTTCCTCTTTTTCCTTTCCTCTGTCCCCTCCCTTCATTTTTTCTCTTCCTTTCTCTCCCCTTTTCCTTCCATGTCCTTTCCCCTTCCTTTTTTTCTCTCTCTTATTTTTCCTACCTCTTCTCTCTTCTTCCTTCTCCTATTCTCCCTCCCTCCTTTTCCCCTCCTTTCTTCCTCTTCTTTCCTTCCTTCCCTCCATCCCTCTTATCCTTCCGTCCCCCTTTCCCCTCCCTTCTTTCTTCCCTCTCATTTCCCCTTCTGCCTCTTCTCTCTTCTCCCTCTCTTTCTTTCTCCTTCTCTCCCTCCCTCTCTCCTTTTCCTTCTCCTCTCTCATTTTTCCTTCTGCCTCTTCTTTCCTCTTCCTCTCCTTCCTTCCCTCTTATCCTTCCATCCCCTTTTCCCACTCCCTTCTTTCTTGCCTCCCGTGTCTCATGCTTCCCCATGCCTCCTTTTTCTCCTTTTCTCCCTCCTTCCTTCCCTTCTGCCTCTTCTTTCCTTCTTCCTCTCTTCCTTTCTCCTTTTCTCCCTCCCTCCCTCCTTCTCCCCTCCCTTCTTCCCTTCTGCCTCTTCTTTCCTTCTTCCTCTCTTCCTTTCTCCTTTTCTCCCTCTCTCCCTCCTTCTCCCCTCCCTTCTTCCTCTTCCTCTCCTTCCTTCCCTCTTATCCCTCCATCCCCTTTCCCCACTCCCTTCTTTCTTGCCTCCCGTGTCTCATGCTTCCCCATGCCTCCTTTTTCTCCTTTTCTCCCTCCCTCCTTCTCCCCTCCCTTCTTCCTCTCTTCCTTTCTCCTTTTCTCCCTCCCTCCCTCTCCCCTCCCTTCTCCCTCTCTTCCTTTCTCCTTTTCTCCCTCCCTCCTTCTCCCCTCCCTTCTTCCTCTCTTCCTTTCTCCTTTTCTCCCTCCCTCCCTCCCACCTTCTCCCCTCTCATTTTTCCTTCTGCCTCTTCTTTCCTTCTTCCTCTCTCCCTCCCTCCCTCCCTCCTTCTCCCCTTCCAAATCCCGGGCCCGGGCCCACCTTCTGGTGCTTCCTCTCCTTCTCCAGCCGGTCGACGCGCTCCAGGCGGAGCCGGTCGAGCTCCAGGCGCAGCTCCTCCACCTCGGGGCTGATGTGGTCGCGGCTGACCAGCACCTCCAGGATCTCCAGCACCCTCACCACCTTGGGCATCAGCCGCCCGATGGCCTCGCAGCCGTGCTGGTCGATGAGCCGCTCAAACTCCTGGCCCACCAGGGAGGCGATGTCGTAGACGTCCATCACTGTCAGATCGGCCACGCTCTTCTCCAGGGCCGAGACCCCCGAGCCCACACCCCCCACGCCCTCCATCGGCCCAGCAGACCCCGGCCGGGGCTCCTTCATAGACGGCAACCCCTCCCCAGACGCCCCCTGCGACCCTAGGCAATGCCAAGCCAAGCGTCCCTAAGCCACGCCAAGCGATGCAAGGCAAGGGGGAAAGGAGGCAGCGCAGCGCCTGGAGGCCGCGGTCCGGAGACAGGCGGCTCGACCCCGGCTTCTCCAGACCCCTCCTCCCGTCTGAGCCGGTCTCCTCCTCCTCCTCTCCTCCTCCTCCTCCGCTGGAGTGCTGGGCTGGGCATCCCGGCCAGGAGAGGCGGAGCGCAGCGCTTGCCGTCTGGGAGAGAGAGAGAGAGAGAGAGATGGGCGGAGGCGGAGGAAGGATGCTCCGGGACCAGAGGCGTGGATGGGTTTTCCCACGCTCGGGATGGCTCCTCCTGGAGGACCGAGGCGGACCTCCGTTGTAGGAAGGGAGGCAGCCCCCTCCCCACTGCAAGGAGGTTGAAGGAGGCGCTGCTTGGCTTAGGCGGTATAGGGTTTCCTGCCTGAGCAGGGGGTTGGACTAGAAGACCTCCAAGGTCCCTTCCGACTCTGCTATTCTATTCTATTCCTAATTCCATTCCAATTCTATTCTATTTCTATTCTAATTCTACTCCACTCTATTTTGCATTCTATTCTATTCTATTCTAAATTCCCTTCCAATTCTATTCTATTTCTATTCTAATTCTACTCTACTCTATTTTGCATTCTATTCTATTCTAAATTCCATTCCAATTCTATTCATATTCTAATTCTACTCTATTCTATTTTGCATTCTATTCTGTTTTATTCTATTCTATTCCTAATTCCATTCCAATTCTATTCTATTTCTATTCTAATTCTACTCTACTCTACTTTGCATTCTATTCTATTCTATTCTAAATTCCATTCCAATTCTATTCCTATTCTAATTCTACTCTATTCTATTTTGCATTCTATTCTATTTTATTCTATTCTATTCCTAATTCCATTCCAATTCTATTCTATTTCTATTCTAATTCTACTCTACTCTACTTTGCATTCTATTCTATTCTAAATTCCATTCCAATTCTATTCCTATTCTAATTCTACTCTATTTTATTTTGCATTCTATTCTATTTTATTCTATTCTATTCCTAATTCCATTCCAATTCTATTCTATTTCTATTCTAATTCTACTCTACTTTGCATTCTATTCTATTCTATTCTATTCTAAATTCCATTCCAATTCTATTCCTATTCTAATTCTACTCTATTCTATTTTGCATTCTATTCTATTTTATTCTATTCTATTCCTAATTCCATTCCAATTCCATTCCAATTCTATTCTAATTCTACTCTACTGTATACTCTACTCTGCATTCTATTCTATTCTATTCTATTCTAATTCTATAATATTCTGCATTCTATTTTATTCCACTCTATTCTATTTCTATTCTAATTCTATTCTACTTCTACTCTATTCTAATTCTACTGTACTGTACTCTATTCTATTCTAAAGATGAAGTTCTAAGGGTGCTGAAAAAGGGACTTTATCCATTTTTCACATTTATGATCCTTGCAGCATCCCCGTGGATTAAATGGATTACAATTTTAGAGGCTCGGCCACCGGTTCACAGTTATTTATCACGGTTGCAATGACTGAGAATCTCCATTGGATTGCAAAGTGTTTTTACCTTGCAGCCGCTTGAATAAACTTCCTTTCCCTGGGCAATTAATGCTCGATGGGCATATCCTTCTATTTCTTTTTCTGGGTGTTTTGGAAGTTTTTAGGATTATTCAAATCGAGGTGAATGTTTGAAGAGATGCTGCAAATCACCTAAAAAGCAAAAAATTGCTCTCAGTCTGAATACAAAATTTGGAAGGGAGATTGAATGAAAGGAAAGAATGTAACTCCGACTCCTGAAACCCAGGAAACAGGAGCCCAATTAAGTGATTTAGGACAGGTCCTCGCACTTATAACCACTGCAGCATGTCTACAGATACGTCATAAAGCGGCCAAGAGAAGGCACCCTTCTTTTAGGATACAGGTCATCTTTCGTTTAGCGACAACGGGGAAAACAGGATGGAGGTCATTAAGCAAAGCCACTGGTGGATGAAATGCAGACTGCGCTGACGATTCTCCCTCCAGCTTTCCTTTGGTCCCTAAACGGGGCAGTCGCTAAGCGAAGACTACCTGGCCTGACACCCATTACTTCCCTTCTTAGACCACCATTAATTTTTGTTTTTTGTTTTTTTTCAGGGAGTATCGACCTCATCAAATCAATGCAATGCCAGTCTTCAAAGCACGGTGGACTCCAAGGCCCATCATCCACACACATACAAGTCCCGGATGATGGGGTTTGGAGTCCAAGAGACTCCCAGAGAGCCTCCAAGCATGCGGACCGGTTAGTGGGTAGACTCTGCAGGACGCCCAGAGCCGCGGCCGGTGGAGAGGCGGGGACAATGGGTTTTGTAGTCCGTCCTCCCTGAAGCGCCTGCTTGTTGGAAAAGTTGCCTTAACCCAGCAGAGCAAAACTGCTTTTGGTCGGAAATGTCTCTTCCGAGCCGCCGTCGCAGGAGTCACATTTCCCCGCCACCCCGCCCAAGCCCGTCTCGGGAATGCGCCGATTGGCCTCGCGCGGCCACCGTCCTTAACCACTCCACGCATCTCTCTCTGTGTCTCTCTCCCCGCCCTCGTCCAGTTCTCTTCCTCCAATCAGCGTTCGCCTCCCTCCCCCGGCCCCGCCCCCTCTTCCCGCCCTCTTCCCCTCCCAGCCCAGCGTCGCTGCGTCCCAGGCGGGACGTGGCATCGAGGCCGTCCCGGGCCTATGAGGAGCGGCCCCGTGCACCGGAAGGGGCGTGGCCAGGGCCGGAAGCGGCCCCCCATTCCCCTCTGTCTCCCCGTTGCCCGCCTGGTTCGCGGCCCGGCTCGCCTCGTCCTCGCTTTCCGTCCGTCGCGTGGCCCGCCTCGCTCCCCCCGCCTGCCATGTCGCCGGTGCGGGCCGTGCTGGCGCTGCTGGCCGCGCTCTGGGCCCCGGCGGCCGGCTACTTCGTCAGCATCGACGCGCACGCCGAGGAGTGCTTCCTCGAGCGGGTCCCCTCCGGCACCAAGATGGGGCTCATCTTCGAGGTGGCCGAGGGAGGCTTCCTCGACATCGACGTCGAGGCGAGTCCCGCAGGGCGGGCGGGGGGAAAAACAAAACCCGGGCTGCGGGGCTGGTGGGAAGGCCAGGGTGCCTCTGAGCGCGTGCAGAGTGCCGGCCTCCTCCTCCTCCCCACTCCCACGTGGGGGGGGGTGTTAGAGGGGCTTTATCTTCGCCCCGATCCACATTTAGGAGGGGGAAAATGGGGTTGGGGGGAGTGGGGTAGACTGCTTTGTCCGCTGGAGGTTCTACGCTTTGGGCTGCTTAAAAGAGGCGCTGGAGCTGCTCAGGCGGGGACAGTTTTGGGGGGGCCTTTTTGAGGGAGGGAAGCTGAGAGTGGAGCCACGTGTAGGTCCGATACGTTTTGTTTTAACACAGGTGGTCCTCGACTTATAACCAGAGCTGGAACCTCCCGATTCCTGAGTTGTTAAGCGAGCCTTGCCTCTTTTTAGGATCGTTGTGGTTGTTAAGGGAGTCGCTGCACCTATTGATTAAATACCGGGGTTGTTAAGAGAATCTGGCTTCCCCATTTGACTTTTGCTTCTCGGAAGGGGAATCACGTAACTCCGGGACGCTGCAACGGTCGTAAACACGAAACCCAGAAATCTTTTCCTGGCTTCTGAGAAAGGGGAAGCTGTGGCAGTAGAGCCACGTGTGCCTTTAATGCATTTGCACAAGTGGCCCTCAACTCCCCAGAATTGGGCCTCAGATTTCCACCGGTAAGCGAGAACAGTTGCTAAGCGAGAACAGTTGCTAAGCGAGCTTTGCCCCCATTTTACAGCCTTCCTCGCCGCAGTTGTTAAGGGAATCGCTGCAGCCGTTAAGTAAGTCAAATAACTCGGTTGTTAAATGAATCCCGTTTCCCCATTTGACTTTGCTTCTCAGAAAGGGATCACGTAACTCTGAGACGCTGCAACCGTCAGAAATACGAAACCAGTTGGCATGGGTCTTGTATTTTGATTCTGTGACTCTGGAGGGTGTTACAATGGTAAAAAGTGTGAGAAAACCGTCACGGGTCACTTTCCTCGGTGCCGCCATAACTTGGAATGGTCGCTAAACGGAACTCGAGAACCACCCGTAACTTCCTACCAGTCGTATCCATTACTTGGACGTAGTGGCGAAGAGCAGAAGGCCTGAGAACAACCACAAAAATGGGTTAGAAGTAATGGTGGGTGAGGAAGAAGGAAGGACGAGGTGTCACCAGGCAAGTCACAGATGATGGGCAAGCACACAATAATTGGTCAAATAATTCAACAAATGAGACATTTCTCGCTTCTTAGCAGAACTTTCGAATTTATAAAACCCAAAAAAAGTTGCCGTTGTTGGTTTTGCGTGATAAACTCTGGGAGGATCAGCTGTGGTTAGCTTTGTTGGGTGAGTGTGTTTAGAAAAGATTGAACAATAGCAGTGGCCCTGTATGAGCTTGTTGAACTTTGTGTGTGTGTGTGTGTGTTTGTGTTATGTCAAAGCACCTGGTATGCTCAAATACGGGGAGGGCTTGAAATAGCTTGAAATAGATCTATACTAGTCACCCTTTGTTTATCGGCACAAACGCAACATGTATATATGTATACATGCATGTATGTATGTTCTTGATCAGTTAGGACAGGTGTAAGGTTATAGTATTTCCTGCTTTAAATGACCCAAAACAATGAACGCATAGTTGTGAGGCATCGTTGTAATGTTCTCTTTTAGTGTAGGCAATTCTGTCGATTGCTCCTAACTAAGCCTGTTTACTATAATGAAGTTTTGTTGCGACTTGTGTTCTAACACTCCTCTGGGTTGGCTACTGTGGAAACTCGATTCCTGATTAGAATTTGATAAGATCCAGTAAGAACAAAATACTCCTTCCTGATACCCTGAAATTCATTTTGGAGTTTCATCTCTGAGCAGTATCAAATGCCACCTGCTGGATTGCTTAGACGTTATGTTTTTATTCTGTGTTTTTTTCCCCGGTCAGTTTAAAGGCAAGCGTACATAACCTTAAGTGGTGGCTCAGTGGCTAAGTTGCTGAGCTTGTCGATCAGAAAGGTCGTCTATTCGGCGTTCGAATCCCTAGCGCTGCGTGAGCTCCTGTAACTTGTCCCAGCTTCTGCAGTTCGAAAGCACGTTAAAAAATGCCAGTAGAAAAATAGGAGCCACCTTTGGTGGGAAGGGAACAGCGTTCCGTGCGCCTTCGGGCGTTGAGTCACGCCGGCCACATGACCACGGAGACGTCTTCGGGCAGCGCTGGCTCTTCGGCTTTGAAACGGAGATGAGCACCGCCCCCTAGAGTCTGGAACGACTAGCACATATGTGCGAGGGGAACCTTTATCTATATACCTCATGTCCCTACCTCTAGGTTTAATTTAGTTTAGTTTATTTATATTTTTATACCGCCCTACACCCGAAGGACTCAGGGCGGTGTACAGCCAATATAAAACACATATATACAAAAGTTAAAACAATTTTAGAACATATTAAATAATTTGGCCCATAATAAAGTTAAAAGCCAAAACAAACCCAATTAAAATTAATTACATTTGTATTTACGCCAGCCTGGCTTGTTGAAAAAGAAAAGTTTTAAGAGCACGGCGGAAGGTGCGTAGGTCAGGGATAATTCTTAACTCCGGGGGCCATTCGTTCCAGAGGACAGGTGGTCTTGTTGTTTTCCTGTAACAACAACCTTGTGGGGCAGGTTGTTGACCCCAAATCACTCCAGACAGTGTGCATGCGATAAAACGCACCATCTTCTAACCAAGCTATCTTCGCCATTGCCTTATTGGCTCTTCTTGAACTCAAGCCGTTGAAATATATGCCGCTATTCTTTGACCCTTGTCACGTTTCGCACACAAATAAGCTTCTGTTTTTCTTTGGGTGCATTGAAGAAATAACCCTCCCCCCACCCTTTCCTCCTTGCTTTCAGATCACAGGCCCCGATAACAAGGGGATCCACAAAGGCGACAGAGAATCCAGTGGGAAATACACCTTTGCGGCTCACATGGACGGAACGTATAAGTTCTGCTTCAGCAACAAAATGTCCACCATGACTCCGAAGATAGTCATGTTCACTATCGACATCGGGGAAGCTCCCAAGGGACAGGACATGGAGACAGAAGGTGAGACCAGATTCCCCCACCCCCCCTCACCAAAATTTCCCTTTTTGCCACCTTCACTTCACAAAGTTTCGCAAACTCCCTTTTGGGGGTCGAAATGTCGCGAGAACAGCATCGCGACGTCTCTCGGTACCAGAATGGCATTTGTTTCCCGGGGGGCGGAAATGATTTCCGATTTGCAACATCCCAAGTAACTGCGGGGCGGGTCTCCAATGGGGTGGATCTTGTTTGTATTTCGTTTGTGTGCGTTTCCCTCAACCCTCGCCCATCCCAGCGTCACCTTTCCACTCTAGGCGGGTCGCCTCTCTTCGAAACTCCAGATAGGATGAGTGGCTGTATAGGAAGGATGGGTCTGAACGCCCGACTAGTGGCCGAAGTTTTGTATCCCGTGGTCTTTTATCTCTTTCGGTGGCCTTCATGCTGCTGTTTGTATGGACGATTCTGCAGCTCTTTCCTATCTCTTCTATAGTCCTTGATAGATATCCCCCCCCCCAGTTTATACGAGTGAATAGCCCTTTGTTCTCTTTACTCGTTCTCTACTACTCTAGTTCTTTCCTATCTCTTAGATTCCCAGTCCTATAGACTATTCTGTGGTTGCCAACTCCATGCCTTCCTTCCTTAAATCCTTCCTTGCTTTTTTCCTTCCTTCCTTCTTTCCTTCCCTCTTTCTTTCTTTCTTTCTTTCTTTCTTTCTTTCCTAACTTCCTTTCTTCTTTCCTTCTCCTTCCTTATTTCCTTCCTTCTTTTTCCCTCCTTCCCACCTTCCCTCCCTCTTTCTTTTTTTCTCCTTCCTTCCTTCCTTCCTTCCTTCCTTCCTTCCTTCCTTCCTTCCTTCTTTCCTTCCCTCTTTCTTTCCTTCCCTCTTTCTTTCCTTCCCTCTTTCTTTCTCTTTCTATCTTTCTTTCCTAACTTCCTTTCTTTCTTTCCTAACTTCCTTTCTTCTTTCCTTCTCCTTCCTTTTTTCCTTCCTTCTTTTTCCTTTCCACCTTCCCTCCCCCTTCTTTCTTTCTTTCTTTCTTTCTTTCTTTCTTTCTTTCTTTCTTTCTTTCTTTCCTAACTTCCTTTCTTCCTTCCTTCTTTTTTCTCCCTTCCCACCTTCCCTCCCTCTTTCTTTTTTTCGCCTTTCTTCCTGCCTGCCTGCCTGCCTGCCTGCTTCTTGATCACAGGATTGTGATTTGAAAACGGGAAAATGTAGCCCTTTGGCTCCACCCTCAGGCAAAGCACATCCCCATTTCCCTCTCGTGCATAGGGCATCATCTGCATTTGATTCTCGGAGAACACGATGGAGCCCCTCCTGCGACATTCTCCCTCTTTCCTTTTGGGGGAAGCTGTGAATCCAGTGGGATGGCCGGTCCGAAGAGTTGGCAACTCCCGTTTTAACGTCTGTTCGAAAGAGGGCCGTGCTAAAATTGTCCCCGTGGTTGGTGGGTGGGGTGTAGCTTCTTTCCTTTTGACTCTCCCTCCTGCTCACCTCTTCTGCTTTTCCTTAGGTGGTGGAGATACCTGGGATGGTAGGTGTTCTTCTCTGAAGAAAGTCTGTTAATCTCCTCTTTGATTTTGCTTCTCCTAATCCGTTAACAGCATTACGGAGCTTTGTGTGACGGGATAAGAGGCTCCTTGCTAACCTATTGATCATCCAGGGGTTGTCGTGCGCGGATAGCAAGGCCTGAGTGTTGCATGCCAAAGAAGTTATTATCCCTTTCGTCTCAAAACAAACAGATGTTTGTTCTCCAATGGAGATACAGGCTCTGCAGTTCCAGAGCCTTCCTTGGACTAAAAAAACAAGATAGCACTTAGCAAGAGCACTTAGACTTATATACCACTTCACAGTGCTTTTACAGCCCTCTAAGCGGTTTACAGAGTCGGCCTCTTGCCCCCCCAACAATCTGGGTCCTCATTTGACCCACCTCGGAAGGAGGGAAGGATGAGTCAACCTTGAGCCCCATCAGGATCGAACTCCTGGCAGTCGGCAGAATTATCCTGCAATACTGCAGTCTCACCACTGTACCACCACGGTCCGTCCTTCCTTCCTTCCTTCCTTCCTTCCTTCCCGCTTAGCAATAGCACTTAGACTTATATACCGCTTCACAGTGCTTTCCAGCTCTCTCTTAAGCGGTTTACAGAGTCGGCCTCTTGCCCCCCCAACAATCTATATGAGGCTGCTTTGCCCCTCTTCCATTCTAGCGCTCCCTTTTCTGTCCATGCTGCAGTTTTAAAATACCTCCGTCTCTTTTCCTTGCTTTCTGCTATCTTCAGGATTGGAGATGAACGGGTGGCAAGGTCTTCAGCGTCCTCACCTAGGCTCCCCAAAAGCACGAAGCCGATTCCTCGCCCCACTAAAACCCCTTTCGTTTAGGTTGAAGGGGATCACTCTCCAGCAAAGTCCCGGCCAGCAGTCTTTCAAGAGGTTTCACAACAACAGACCGTTATCGGGCTTGGAGAGCTGCCAGGCCGATATCTTCCAAACGCCACGCTGTAGCAGCAATTCCTTGGCAAGGAGTCAGGAACCGATCTTCACCCGAATGAATTGAACTCACGGTCTCCTGCAAACTCCACTCCCCTTTCGCTCCTCTTTTGTTTCATCTGGGAGGGGCCATTCATCGTCCACCTGTGACCTGTGGCCTTCCAACACTGACCCTTGTTCTTTATCTGTTCCCTGGCAGCTCTGCGCATGCGCACACTGGGAACAGTCTCCAGCTGTTCTTCTGCCTCACTGATGTCTGACTCCGAAGGCAGCTGAGAACTGCCAGACGGCCCTGGCCCCCTCTCTGCCTCCGATGCAGAGCCCTCCTCAGAGCCTTCCCCAGACTCCAGGACTGGCTCAGGTTCCTCCCCAACCCTCCTCACTGTCCGAATCGGTTGCCAGCTCCGCTAGCGGGCCACAATATTCAGAATCCTATGCCAAAAATTCCTTTCATTATTGTTCTTTTTATTATTGTTGCCTCCGTTCTTTCATCCCGTTGCTTATGCTCTGGATTTCCTGCAACGGATCAGATCAGACAGCCAGCCAGTCAGTCAGTCATGCCTCTTTCCAAACTCAATAATTCTGCACGGGTTTTGTGGTGTTCTTTAGCTGCCCTACGATAAGGGAAGCGTTGAGCGTGAGATCACAATTGGAGTGTGTTCTTGAGCTGTGAAAACACACCGCCTGCGAGTGTTGGCATGTTTCGGAGTCACCGTAAAAACCCATCCTACTAATAGCGCACCTGTGCCTCTCTTCGCTTGCACAATTGTCTTGGCCTTTTTCCCGTAAGTTTGGTGGTTCCTCTTTTTTTTTTTTTTTGACGATACGATCTGGCTTTCTTCCCCCATCTGGGAATTATTCCTCCTTTCTTTGGTAACGCAACATGGTAGATTAATCCGTGCCAGCGCCTGAAATAACAGAGGTAAGGGCCTTCCTTGGACCGTATACAGTTTAGATGGGATCTAGCCCAGAGATCAGCAGAGTGCGGCTCTGGAGCCGCATCTGGCTCGTTCATCCCTCTGCTGCGGCTCCCTGCTGCCGGTCAGCTCCAGCTTTCAGTTAGGACAGGAAGAGGAAAAAGGACGCCGTGCTAGGAAGAGACTCTATGGCAGAGGTTCCCAAACTTGGCAACTTTAAGACTTGTGGACTTCAACTCCCAGAATTCTCCAGCCAGCTATGCTGGGAGTTGAAGTCCACAAGTCTTAAAGTTGCCAAGTTTGGGAACCTCTGCTCTATGGTGTGGGGGGAAACGGACTTCCGGTCGGCTCCAGAATCGAACGGAATTCCGGTTAGGACCCTTGTGGCTCTTGGACTGTTTAAGACTGCTGACCCCTGTTTTAGCTAGCATGCTCTCATGCTGTATTTGAAGAGGTTCCATGCTCATATGCTTTGCTGGCCGTGGACGTGCCGGACGGCATCCCAATGGCAGCGGGATCGTAGTTACCAGTGGCGCGAGTGTGAGGTTTGTGTCATTCTTCCGCAGCTCACCAGAACAAGCTAGAAGAGATGATTAACGAATTAGCAGTGGCCATGACCGCCGTCAAACACGAGCAGGAATACATGGAAGTCCGCGAAAGAGTACATCGATCGAGTAAGTCACCTTGGCGTGCTTCTTTTTTTAGTGTGTGTGTGTGTGTGTTTTTTCTCCCTCCTGTCCGTTTTTTGTGTTCAACGATGGTTCCGTTAGCCCTTGGCAACAACGGCATTTTGCACAGGTGAGTGAGCAGGTTGGCAGAAGAGGAAGAGAGGGAAGGGAGGGAAGTGGTTTTGATGAAAGAGGAGGAGGAGGAGGAGACTGGGTAATTGAAGTGAATGAGCGTGGTCAATGTGGGGTTTGAGTAACTATAGCAACAGACTTAAGCTACTTAAGTGAGACAGTTTAATGTAATGCTTAAAGTGCTAGGAACCAAGAGATGGGGAATTCCAGTCCTGCCTCACACCCGAAAGTTGACAGGATGGGTTTGGGTCAATCACAGTGAGTTCTTGTATCACCTGCCCCATACATCCCTGCGGCCGATTCGCTCCCATAGAGAGGGACTTCTCCGGGTGCCGTCCACCAGGCTGTGCCAGCGGGCGACGCCCAGGAGAAGGGCCTTCTCTGTGGCGGGCCCAGCCCTCTGGAACGACCTTCCCCCCGAAATTAGAACAACCACAGACCTCCGCTCCTTCCGTCAAAAACTTAAAACACACTTTTTCTGTCTGGCCGGCCTGGGTTAATCTCCGTCTATTAGGATTTTAGGGGATTTTAGTAAATCTATAATTGGGGATTTTAGCGCAGGGATAATTTCAGTTTAATTTGTTTTTATTTATTCTATTTATGTATTTTATAGTTATTTTAATTTTCCCTGTGCACCGCTCCGAGTCCCCCCGGGGAGAGGATGCGGTATACAAATAAAAATTATTATTATTATTATTATTATTACCTTAGTCATGAAAGCCCACTGGGTAGCTTTGGGCCAATCACCAGGAGACATCGAGTTACAGTCCAGGGCTAGGCATGGAAGCAGCTGGGTGACTTTGGGCCAATCACTAGGAGACGGTGAGGTGTAGTCTCACCTTAGCCAGGAAAAAGCCAGATGGGTGACTTTGGTCCAGTCCCTTTCTCTTAGCTCAGCCCAACTCACAGGATTGTTGTCATGGGGAAAAGAGGAGGAGGAAATATTAGATCTGTTTGCTGCCTTGAGTTATCTATTCTTCTATTTTTAAAGGCCAAATACCATTCACTCATCACAAAATCTCCAGAATTGTAAAGCCTACAAACTTGAAATTTGGCACATATGTTCCTCGTGGCTCCTAGGTGCTCGCTAAGAAAGGATTCGTCAAAATGACCATCCGATCATGAGTATTTCTTATACAATAATTAACATGTTCTGATGCTAAGGAGTTCTACTCCCCCTCCCCACCTGAAAAGAACTCTGTTCCAACTGCCAGTTACTTCACGTTCCGTTCAAACTGGCAGACGTTCCACTCCTTCCCTCAGGAGCGATCTGAGGCTCCTTACAATACTAAACGTTGGTACCTCACCAAAATGTCTACGCCTTCCGCCTATGGAACGGCTTCCAGACTCAAGGCGGCGGGAGCGAAATTCCCTCATGTGTTTCAATCACCCACCACCACTGAGCCAGCGGATTGAACTGGATTGAACCGGATTTCTCCTGGATAGTTTCGTCCCAAAGCACGTGTATCCAGCTCGTAATAAAAGTGGAATAAAAACATAATAAATACTTAAGCTCTTCAACGGTAGCAGAAACTTGCTAGTTGTTCCAATAATCTGTAGGGTTGGCTTGCATGATTTCTAAAAATTCCTGTGTAGCTGGTTCTCCCCTTCCTCCCCCCCCCCCCCCCAAGACTCCTAAACACGGAGTAGAGACTCTCATCGATGAGCTAAGTATGTGTGGCTTAGATAAGAGGCCTTCCTGACGTTGCGTCGTTCTGGATCCGTAGTTTTCCCCTGCTAATTGTGTCTCTTCTTCTTGGTTTCTTCTCCAGTTAACGACAACACAAACAGCAGAGTGGTCCTCTGGTCGTTCTTCGAAGCCCTCGTACTAGTCGCCATGACACTGGGACAGATCTACTACCTGAAGAGGTTTTTTGAAGTCCGGAGAGTGGTTTAATCAAACTATGGCTCCCCAGCGCGCCCCCCCCCCCCCCAATTCTGGTGATCCCAGGCTCTGTCCACAATTTCACCAAACAACTTGGTTGCAAAAAAAAAAATCACAGTTTCCTTTACTCCTCTCCCCTCCTCCCTCGCATCCTGAACTATAAAACTTTTTTTAAGTTTAATGTCTTCTTAGCTTAATTGTGGGTTTCTTTGAGGGGTTTTTTTTGTTTGTTGTTGATATTTTCGTTTTGATATGAGGCGATAAACCTGCCACGCGTTATTTTCCGAAATGGGACGATTTTGTTTCTCGGAAGCCAAAATGAGTTGAACCAAAACGACAGGCGTTCGTTGGATAAAAACGGTACCCTTGCTCGTCTTAATTCTTGGGGGTGTTTTTTCCTCCCCCCTTCTCTCTTTCTTTTGGTTTCTCGGAGGGTGGGGGTGGGTTGCAGCAAATTTCTGGCATTTTGTCTTTGAAATGGTATAGGGCTTTTTGATAAATAACCTACAGACCTGTGGGGGAGATTCTCTTAACTCAAATCCGTGGGTTTCCTCTCTGCTTTCACTAAACAGTTATGGTGCCCTAGCAGTGCTTCCCATCCACCCCCCAAAAAAGACACTATGCCGAGGAAGACGTGAACTATTCAGACCTACGCAAACTAGGAATGGGTGCAGCTAAGTTACGCTTAAGTGGCTTCTGTAAAACACCCAGTATCTTTCTGGTGGTTTACACCGATTTGTTCCTGGAGATTTAAGTTAGAGCAACAAGGGTAGCCCTGTTCCATGCGGTCTTTGTTTTCAAACCCAGGAGCTGGTAGTTGGGGATTTGGCTGAGCTAACGCCATCCCCTCTCGGCTGATACTTCCAAAGATGCTCCTTTTTCTAGCGCTAGGATAGGAACAAGGCCCCTGCTTTCTGATCTGACCGTTTCAACTTTTGAGAGGAGTAGGGAGGAGAAGGTCTCTACAATACTCTGCAGCCTGGCCCAACCTCGGATGGGAAATCACTTTTTTTCCTTGAGAAATGGACCGGAAAAACGCCACTTTTATTATTATTATTATTATTATTTCGTTGCTGAATCTTCCCCAGAGGCTATTTGCCTACTTGAACCGGCGCGCCTATTCTCAAGTTATGAGTGCGACTCTCTGTAACTTTTTCTTTCTGCCGTGCTCTTCAAGACACAGGAGAGCCTCTTCTCCAGAAACGTCTCGTTGGCTCCGAATTTGGCCGCCGTCTTATTTTCTGCTTGTTCTCTTTTCACGCATCGAGATAAGTTTTTTTATAGAATTGAGGTGTTGGTTTTTTTCTTCCTTCCTTCCTTTCTTCCTTCCTTCCTTTCTTCTTACTTATCCGGATGATGGAATTAACAATCACCACGTCTATCTATCGGGGTGGGCCTGGTCCAAGATTATGTGGTGGCTGATGTATATTGGACTGATGTATATTGGTTATAATTTGGGGAGTGGGGTGGGAGTGGGTTCTTTTCAAAGGGGAGGGATGGGGAAGAATTCTGTCAGTACCGCAGAAAAGAGTTTTGTACCAAATTTAATTTAATTAAAATTCGTTACAAGTTTTTCTGGTTCCGGTAATCTTTTCAGCCAGAGATGAAGATGGAAGAATCCTTCTTCGCCAACTCAGTACAGCCATTGTATGCCAATCCTAATACGAGATCAGCGTAGAAAATGTACATTTAAAAAATGTTTGAAATTTGGCCAGATTCAATTAAATAAATACCTTCTTTAAAAAAAATAAAAGTTGGTTAGCCTGATGATTCTCTTACATTTTCAACAATCATTATTATTATTTTTTGGCATGTTTTTATTTTTACCTTAAAGGGACAAGTAATTTCAAATAGGTGTGCAATGGGGGAGGGGAGACAAACATCTGGAAGATGATACGATGATTACAATCAATGGGACCTATTACGTTGGTATTTAAGCCAACCAAAACCACACCAGCATAATTTTAAGGGAAATGCACACAACACAGAAAGTATTCTTGAAATTAGGGACATGTTTCAAAAGGCGTCCTCCTTAGAACAATATGATCTCCTTTTGTGGGAAATCTTGCCTCTTTCTTTTTCCATGATAAAGGAAGTACTGGCCTAGTACTCCTTGGAACGTTTTAAGGGTACAAATATTGGGCCTTTCTTGATGGGGGTGAGAAGTCTTACATGCACCCCAGGACCCTAGGCAGCTGCACTCTAGTCTCCTAACTACGATTAGAATACAATGGAATAAATATGGAATAGAATAGAATAGAATTCTTTATTGGCCAAGTGTGATTGGACACACAAGGAATTTGTCTCTGGTGCAGATGCTGTCGGTGTACAGAGTAGAGTAGAGTAGAAGGAAGGAAAGAAGGAAGGAAGGAAGGAAGGAAATAGAATAGAATGTATGGAATTGAGTAGGAGTAAAATAGAATAGAAATAGAATATAATTAAATAGAATAGAATAGAATAGAATTCTTTAATGGCCAAGTGTGATTGGACACACAAGGAATTTGTCTCTGGTGCAGATGCTCTCGGTGTACAGAGTACAGTAGAGTAGACTAGAAGGAAGGAAGGAAGGAAGGAAGGAAATAGAATAGAATAGAATGTATGGAATTGAGTAGGAATAAAATAGAAGATAATAGAAATAGAATAGAATTAAAGAGAAGAGAAGAGAATTCTTTATTGGCCAAGTGTGATTGGACACACAAGGAATTTGCGTTTGGTGCAGATGCTCTCCGTGTACATAAAGAAAAATAGAATACATTCATCAAGAATCATAAGGTACAGTACTTAATGATGTCATTGTTGTTAGTTGTGAAGTTGTTTCCAACCCATTGAAACCCCATGGACAACGTTCCTCCAGGCCGCTCCCATCCTTTGAAGCTCACGCCTGCTGCTTTGGTGACTCCATCCAGCCCCCTCCTTCTAAAGGAACTGGCCTTCTAAAGAGCAGCCAGGGTTGACCTCCTCTAGGACTGACCGGTGACTCCATCCAGCCCCCTCCTCCTCTGCCGTCCCCTTCTTCTTCTGCCCTCCATCGTTCCCAGCATGAGGCTCTTCTCCAGGGAGTCCTTCTTCCTTCTCCTTAGGTGGCCAAAGCCTTTGAGTTTCCTCTTCAGGATCTGGCCTTTTAAAGAGCAGCGAGGGTGGATCTCCTCTAGGATTGACCGATTGGATGGCCTTGCAGTCCAAGGGACTCAGTGCAGGAGTCTTCCTCTCCAGCCACCAGAGTTCAAAGGCCTCCATTCTTTGGCGCTCAGCCTTCCTTAGGCTCCAATCTTCACAGCCACCCGTTGCAACTGGGAAAACCGATAGATACTCAGAGGTTACTAATAAGCAATCAAATCACACTAGGAAACAAAACAATATATATTGTAAAGACACACAACATGGTTAGTGTCATAAGTGGGAAGAGATGGGTACTAGGAAGGATGAGAAGAATACTAATTCAGTCTTAGTAAATTATTGTGACATTGTGGGAATTACTATAGCAACTAAAGTATTGGCAACTCAGCCAAGGATACATGACAAGACTGATCGGGTTGTGGGCGCTCCATCTCTGCAGCCCCAAAGGTGCTTTTTCACCCCTGGAGGTTTTCAAGAAGAGACTGGGCGGTCCAGCATGGTCCCAGCGTGGGGTGGGGGGCTCCTGCTTGACCAGAGGGGTGCGTGGGGTGTCAAACTATACATTCTTCGCTTGGATCCGCGCAGACGATTCATCATGAGGCGGAACCTTCCGTGCCGGGATTTGTTTCCCGGTCGGGGACGGGAAGTGTAGGACGCTCGCTGCGAGGGGGCCCCCTTAAAGCGTCGGACTGGATTTCCGACCCCTAAACCCCCCCAAGATGGAGCAGGTGACGGAGGGGAGGTGGGAATCGCTGCCCGTGGAGCTCAGCCCGGGAGTCCTGGAGGCCTTGCGGGAGCTGCGCTTTTCTCACATGACGCCCGTGCAGGTAGGCCGCGGGGAGGGCCTCCCTTGACGCTTCCTCGCGGGGCGGGATTCCGAGTTCCATCGTCCCCAGCCCCCTGCGCTGATGGTGGTTGGATGCCAGCCCGCCTGGAGGAGGAGGAGGAAGAGGAGGAGGAGGAAGACGATTCTACAAAAGGCTGGGCCTCTGCTGCCTATTTGGAATAAGGGGAAGCCATCCAGACTCTTCCATATGGGGATTATGTATTAATCATAATCATGGTAATTCTTCCTCCTCCTCCTCCTCCTCCTCCTCTTCCTCTTCTTCCATCACTGGAGGTTTTTAAGAAAAGACTGGACAGTCACTTGTCTGAAATGGTATAGGTTGTCCTGCTAGAGAAGGGGGCTGGACTAGAAGACCTCCAGGGCCCCTTCCAGCTCTAATCTGATTGACTTGAGGGTCTCCTGCCTGAGCAGTGGGTTGGACTAGAAGACCTCCAGGGTCCCTTCCAGCTCTAATCTGATTGACTTGAGGACCTCCTGCTAGAGAAGGGGGCTGGACTAGAAGACCTCCAGGGCCCCTTCCAGCTCTAATCTGATTGACTTGAGGGTCTCCTGCTTGAGCAGGGGGGTGGACTAGAAGACCTCCAAGACCCCTTCCAGCTCTATTCCATTCAAAGCCTTCTTTTTCTTCTTCTTCCTCATCCTCGTCCTCATCTACTTTCTATGGCAGTTCCTAGGAAGGGACTTGCTAGAGAGGCGAAAATCCCAAATGAAGTCGAAACATCTGGCTGGTGGTACAATGAACCATAATAATATAATAATAATCTTTATTGTCATTGTAATAATATTGTAATAGAATTACAATGAAATTGGTTAATATATGAAATTTGTGTGTTACCCAACTCTCAATGATTTTGGTCCGCTCACAACACACACAAAAATGCAACCAGTAAAATAATAAGATCAATAAAGCATAAAAAAGCAAACATCCTAAAAAAAACAAAACAAGAATAAACATCTTTTTGGATGCTTTGGACAGCCGGTGGGATGTTTTAAATATCGTTTGGTAGAGGCTTGTATTGTTTGAACACCTTTCCAAAGGTTTTCATTGGTTTAAAAGTTTAGAATTTATAAGCCAGCGAGAGTCACTTGTTGAGTTGGGCAGCCATGGAAAATTGATTGATTGAATGAATGAATAAAATATTTGATGTCTGACTCAATTGCCAAACTAAAAATCTCATTTTCCACATTGTTCCTCGGATGCATTTCTTTCAAAGCTTTCGTGGCCCCTCATAATCTCTCCTCTCGCTTCTTCAACAGAGTGCAACAATCCCCTTATTTATGACTAATAAAGACGTGGCAGCTGAAGCAGTGAGTGATTTTTTTTAAAAAAATGTTTTAGCCATGATTTTTCTTCCCTGAGCTCTTCGGGAACCTCTTGGCTATCTCTATTTTTCACCCTCTCAGGTAACCGGCAGTGGGAAAACGCTAGCATTTGTCATTCCCCTCATAGAAATACTTCTCCGGCGTGAAGAAAAGCTTAAAAAAATGCAGGTAATATGTGGGTTCGTTTCTTCTTTTTTTTAAGACTTAGCGGGATAATCTGGGAATCCAACTTTTCTAACTCTGCCATCTGTCACTGAAATCCTGGTTGTTACCTAAGAAACATTGAGTATTATTTTCATGTCTGCATTTTGGGAAAGAGAGAGCAAGAAAGAGATGTCTTGCTAATACAACTTAGGTCAGGGGTCGGCAACCTTAAACACACAAAGAGCCATTTGGACCTGCTTCCCACATAAAAGAAAACTCCGGGAGCCACAAAACGAATCTAAAATATAGAGAACACTAGATATATTGGCCTACTGAGGGTCGAAAAGCTCAATAAATAGCTGCACATTGGCGGCTGTGATGCATATTTTGAGCAACAGGGAGCCACAGCAGAGGGATGAAAGAGCCACATGCGGCTCTAGAGCCGCAGGTTGCCGACCCCTGAACTGCAGCTGAAGCTATATTGATAATAATTCTGTTTTTGTGGATTGCGATTTTTAGATTGGCGCGCTTATCATCACCCCCACAAGAGAGCTTGCTATGCAAATAGACGAGGTGATCTCCCATTTCCTTAAATTTTACCCACAGTTCAGGTGAGTCCCATCCGGTGGTTAGGAAAGCAGGATGGCCTCGTTTGTTTTTTGACTTAAGATGTTGCTACTTCTTCTTTCTTTTTTTTCTCCAGCCAGTGCCTTTTGATTGGGGGGAAAAATCCGATGGAAGATGTGGAAAGATTCAAAGAACGAGGGTGAGTTAAAGGACGAGGTCCATGGCTGTAAAACTACTAACCGTCCGGAATCACTGGCAGTCAGGCTGTATATACAATTTATTTTATTATTGGTTGCACAATCAGCCATGTGTTTAGACTAGATTTGACACTTTTATCTACCTATGGGCAGGGGTCGGCAACCCGGGTTTCTGGAGCCGCATGTGGCTCTTTCATCCCTCTGCTGCAGCTCCCTGTTGCCCAAAATATATGTCGCAACCGCCGATGTGTGATACCCGCTGGTACACGATTTATTGAGCTTTTCGACCCTTGGCAGGTTGTTATATGCAGCGTTGTCTTCATTTTAGATATCAAAAGAGGTTTGTGGCTCTTGGTGTTTTCTTTTCAGTGGGAAACAGATCCAAATGGCTCTTTTTGAGTGTTTATGGTTGCCGACCCCTGACCTATGGAGTCCTTCCCAAAGATCTAGGCTAGACAGACATTGTATCTTGAAAGTGTTTAAAGGGATCATTTGCAGGATTTAAGCTGTTCCAAGTACCAAGTGCTCTCAAAACCAACTTTCTTTTTTTCTCTCCTGAGCAGCGGCAACATTCTGGTGGCCACCCCAGGTCGTTTGGAGGACATGTTCAGGAGGAAATCGGAGGGCCTGGATTTGGCCAAGGCAGTAAAATCTCTGGATATTTTGGTGTTGGATGAAGCAGATCGGTTGCTGGACATGGGGTTCGAAGCAAGGTGAACTGTTGCATTTGTTGACATTCATTATTATAAACTGGATGGAGGGATTTAATTTCCCTTTCTCGAAATTGCTTGCTCCAGCTTCCAGGAATTATGTTTTGCAACCATGGCTGAATGAACCAAATGCTTCTGACACCGTTCCTTGTATTTTGCCTGCAGCTTGAATACGATCCTGGATTTCCTGCCCAAGCAGAGACGGACGGGGCTGTTCTCCGCAACGCAGACGCAGGAGGTGGAGAATTTAGTGAGAGCAGGACTCCGCAACCCTGTCCGTATCTCAGTGAAGGAGAAAGGAATGGCCGCGAGTAACACCCAGAAGACTCCCACTCGGCTCCAGAACTATTACATGGTGAGCTCAGTTCTGTTTTCTCCAGGGAGTCCTTCTTCCTTCTCCTTAGGTGGCCAAAGCCTTTGAGTTTCCTCTTCAGGATCTGGCCTTCTAAAGAGCAGTCGGGGTTGATCTGCTCTAGGACTGACTGGTGACTCCTTCCAGTCATCTCCTTCTCTGTCGTCCCCTTCTCCTTCTCTTGCCCTCCATCGTTCCCAACATGAGGCTCTTCTCCAGGGAGTCCTTCCTTCTCCTTAGGTGAGATTTGAGTTTCCTCCTCAGGATCTGGCCTTCTAAAGAGCAGCCAGGGTTGACCTCCTCTAGGACTGACCGGTTGGATGGCCTTGCAGTCCAAGGGACTAAATGCAGGAGTCTTCTTCTCCAGCACCAGAGTCCAAAGGCCTCCATTCTTTGGTGCTCAACCTTCCTTAGGGTGCAACCTTCACAGCCATCCATGGCAACTGGGAAAACCATCGCCTTGACTAGATACCCTTGTGTTGGCAGGGGGATGTCTCTGCTTTTTAGGATGCTGCCTAGATTGGCCATTGCTTCCCTACCCAGAAGGAAGAAATCTTTTAATTTCTGGGCTGCGCTCTCCATCTGCGGTGATCTTTGGAGCCCAGGGGTTTTGAGGAGAGATTCCACAAATTCGCTAAATTGCTCCCCTTCTTGGTGTTTTTAGATCTGCAAGGCCGACGAGAAATTTAACCAGCTGGTCCACTTCCTGCGTCAACACAAACCCGAAAAGCATCTTGTCTTTTTCAGGTAGGATAAAATGGACAGGAGGATGGAGGCTTACCTCGAAGAATTTTCGCTGTTCCCAAGTTGGTGGCTTGTAGGATAAATAAAGAATGGTTCATTATTATTATTTTAAACCTAGCTCTTTTGTTTCCAATTTCAGTACCTGTGCTTGCGTGGAATATTATGGGAAGGCTTTGGAGTCTTTGATTAAGAACGTGAAAATCATGTGCATCCATGGAAAGATGAAACACAAAAGGAACAAGATCTTTACAGAGTTCCGGAAACTTCCAAGGTAGTGAAATAGGGAGTTAGGCCAATCACCAGGAGATGGTGAGTTCTAGTCCTGCCTTAGTCATGGAAGCTGGCTGGCTGACTTTGGGCCAGTCACCAGGAGACAGTGAGTTCTAGTCCTGCCTTAGGCAGCAAAGCTAACTATGTGACTTTGGGCCAGTCACCAGGAGACAGTGAGTTCTAGTCCTGCCTTAGGCAGCAAAGCTAACTATGTGACTTTGGACCAGTCACCAGGAGACGGTGAGTTCTAGTCCTGCCTTAGGCAGGGCAGCTACTGTAACTATGTGACTTTGGACCAGTAACCAGGAGACAGTGAGTTCTAGTCCTGCCTTAGTCATGGAAGCTGGCTGGCTGACTTTGGGCCAGTCACCAGGAGACGGTGAGTTCTAGTCCTGCCTTAGGTTCCTTTCACTCAACCCAACTCAACTTAATGGGCAAACGATATGGAAGGTGTATCACAACCTATCTATAATGTAATAATGGGATACATGAAATCTAATGATAATTATTATGTCTGGTTTAATGTGAGTTCCTGCTGTGCTTCAACTATTAAGCGACATTGCTGCTGTTAGCTCTGGTCTCCTTCCCCTTTTCAACGTTTTGTCGTCCTTCTCAATTTCCCAGCGGCATCCTGGTGTGTACCGACGTCATGGCCCGTGGCATAGACATCCCGGAGGTGAACTGGGTTTTGCAGTACGACCCCCCAAGCAGTGCAAGGTAATCCCCTTCTTCCCCCCGCCCCCTTCTTTAAAAGCAGCCAGGGGCAAAATGCGTCCACAAAAGAATAGTAGCAATAGCAGTGGCACTTAAGACTTATATACCGCTTCACGGAGCTTCACAGCCCTCTCTAAGCGGTTTGCAGAGTCAGCCTCTTGCCCCAAACAATCTGAGATGGATGGATGGATGGATGGATGGATGGATGGAAGGAAGGAAGGAAAGGAAGGAAGGAAGGAAGGAAGGAAGGAAGGAAGGAAGGAAGGAAGGAAGGAAGGAAGGAAGGAAGGAAGGAAGGAAGGAAGGAGAAAAGGAATAGCAATGGCACTTAGACTTATATACCGCTTCACAGTGCTTCACAGCCCTCTCTAAGTGTTTACAGAGTCAGCCTCTTGCCCCTCCCCCCTCCCAACAACCTGGGTCCTCATTTTACCCACTTCAGAAGGATGGAAGACTGAGTCAACCTTTGAGCCAGTTAGAATCAAACTCCTGTCAGTGGGCAGAGTTAGTTTTCAATACTGCATTCTAACCACTGTGCACCATGGAAGGAAGGAAGGAAGGAAGGAAGGAAGGAAGGAAGGAAGGAAGGAAGGAAGGAAGGAAGGAAGGAAGGAAGATCAATAGCACTTAGACTTACATACCGCTTCACTGTGATTTTATAGGCCTCTCTAAGCGGTTTACAGAGTAAGCCTCTTGCCCCCAAACCATCTGGGTCCTCATTTTACCCACTTCAGAAGGACAGAAGGCTGGGTCAAACTTGAGCCTGGTGAGAATCGAACTGCCAAACGGCAGGCAGCCGACAGTCAGCAGAAGTAGCTTGCAGTACTGCACTCTAACCACTGCGCCACCGTGGCTCTTGTAGGACTATCTTACTGCTCAGCGCAGGGGTGTCCAACCTTGACCACTTTTAAGACTTGTGGACTTCAACTCCCAGAATTCAAAGCTCAGCTGGTTGGGGAATTCTGGGAGTTGAAGTCTACAAGTCTTTAAAACGTGGCCAAGGTTATAGGCCCCTGGCCTAGCGGCAAGCCATTTTCAACGAGGGGGATTCCCTGCTGGTTTAAACGGAGTGGGAACCGTTTAAAAGCTTCTCCTTGCCCAATCGAGTGTTTTCTCTTCCCCTGTTTTTTCCACAGCGCCTTCGTGCATCGCTGTGGCCGTACTGCTCGCATCGGCCACCTGGGCAGCGCACTCGTCTTCTTACTTCCTATGGAAGAAGCTTACATCAGTTTCCTGTCCATTAACCAAAAGGTGAGAAGGTCTCTCTTTGGTAAGGTAAAGGTTCGCACATAGGTGCTAGTCGTTCCGACTCTAGGGGGCAGGTCTCATCTCCGTTTCAAAGCCAAAGAGCCAGCGCTGTCCGAAGACGTCTCTGTGGTCATGTGGCTGACATGACTCAACTCCAAAGGCGCATGGAACGCTGTTCCCTTCCCACCAAAGGTGGCTCCTATTTTTTTACTGGCATTTTTACCTGCTTTTGACCTGCTTTGATAATATATATCTGTATCTATTTATCTATGTCTGTCTGTCTGTCTATCTCATCTATCTATCTCATCTATCTCATCTATCTATCTGTCGGTCGGTCGGTCGGTCGGTCGGTCGGTCGGTCGGTCGGTCGGTCGGTCGGTCGGTCGGTCGGTCGGTCGGTCTGTCTGTCTGTCTGTCTGTCTGTCTGTCTGTCTGTCTGTCTGTCTGTCTGTCTGTCTGTCTGTCTGTCTGTCTGTCTGTCTGTCTATCTATCTATCTATCTATCTATCTATCTATTTTGTGCTGATAAATAAATTCAGGGGGACTTGTATAGATCTATTTCAAGCTATTTAGCTCTCATCAGCCAGCCATGCCCTTACTGGGATTCGAACTTATATATATCGACATAATGATCTCCGGAACTTTTAAAATATTTTGCTTACTGAACTTTCGTTAGCAACTGCTAACATCAGCAGAGTGTAAAAGCCATTAAAGAGATACCTGCCTTTATACACTATTTGGCCGTTGCGCTCGTGATAGGCCCATTGCATATAGGTATGTCTGTGTCCTTTGAGAGCTTGAAGGAGCTAAAAGGCTCAATCTTCCCCATTAGTGTCCCATGGAGGAGCTGAACCCACAGAGGAACGTCACCGATGTCCTACCGAAGGTGAAGTCACTGAGTCTGGCCGACCGAGCCGTGTACGAAAAAGGGATGAAGGCGTTCGTCTCGTGCGTCCAAGCCTACGCCAAACACGAATGCAACCTGATCTTCCGGATAAAAGGTGAGTTGCTTTGGCTTAACCACCCTTGAAGGTTCCTCTCTGCTTATTTTTGAGCATGGCCACCACATGGGGAGAATCTGCCCCTTTGCATTTACGAGGTTTCTCTCTTCCCAGTTCTTCAATAACTTTGCAATCTCTGGAACTTCGTGTTGGTTTCGGCTCGTCCGGTTTGATTAGCCGGGCTTCTTGTTTGGGAGGACAAAAAAATCATCAATGTCTGATGATCTCTAAATAACAGTCTCTCTCCCTCCCTTGTTCCCTTCCTCCCTCCCCCTCCTTCTCCGTTTCTTTCTCTCTCCCTTCTTCTCTCCCCCTCCCTCTTCCTCTCTTCCTCCCTCCCTCTTCCTTTCTTCCTCCTTCTTCCTTGTTTTCTCCCTCCCTCCCTCTCTCCCTTCCTCCCTTTTTTCCTCTCTCCTCCCTCTCTCCCTTTCTTCCTCCCCCATCCCTTTCTCTCCCTCTCTCTCCCTCTCTTTCTTCCTCCCTCCTCCGTGTGTGCGTGTGTGTTGAGAGAGAGAGAGAGAGAGATTCTATGCCCAATACTAGGTAAGAAACCTCAAAATTTTCTTGACTCTTATAGCCAACAATTCGCGCCTGTTCTCCTGTCACACTTCAACAACGTGGTTTTCTACCAGGTCGAAGTGAGACACACACACACCCCAAAATAGAAACCAAGAAACCCCCCTTCCAATTGCTGCTCTCCAATGACTGGGAGAAGCCCACTGTTAGGAGTATACTCCTAGTGTTGGGTAGGCAATATATATATAAGCCATGATGACAAATGGTCTTTGCTACTTTCAATGTTTGAATGTAATTAGCAGCTGTAATTAACTCAGCAATAAGAGGAAGCCAGGAGAGCTCTCTCTCTCTCTGCTCGCTGTGACTGACTGATTGACTGACTGACTGAACAAGGAAGAATCGTGGATTGCAACTATAAGCAATTGTTTGTGAGTTAAGGACTGTATTTGATTCAATACCTATCACTGCTTGTGAAGCAGGAGTTTAGTTTTATATCTCAAGTAAAGCTAATTGTTTTTACTATCAGTGTCTGAGACTCTATCTACTAGCAACGGATTTTCTCTAGCCGCACATTCCGCTGCAGAACTCTTTGTCTCCTAAAGGAGAGATTCCCAACACCCACTTAGCCTGGCCACCCACCCACTGGCCTCTCTGTTGCCCTCCAACGGTTGGCCGCTTTCCGCCACCACAAGTTTCGGTATATTACGGCATCTGTAATCCCTCCGCTTTGGGTTTGGATTCCACTCACGTTCCTCCCCCCCCTTTTTTTTAAAAAAAACAAACAGATCTAGATTTTGCCAGCCTGGCCCGAGGTTTTGCCCTCGTGAGGATGCCAAAGATGCCGGAGCTGAAATGGAAGGACCTGTCGGGCTTCACCCCCGTGGAGATCGACACGGACTCGATCGCGTTCAAAGACAAGAACCGGGAAAGGCAGAGGCAGAAGCTGTTGGCGCAACGCAGGGAGGAAGGCCCCGTCCGCAGGACGGGGAGGAAGACCCCCCGAAATCAACCTTGGTCCAAGCAGAAAGCGAAGAAGGAGAAGAAAAGGAAACTGACAGCCAAACGGAAGAGGGAGGAGGTGAGTCTGGGCGGGAAGGGGTCTTTTCCGTACCTCTTCGTTTCTTGCAAGGGAGCTAAAATGTCTTTAGAGGACCGGGATAGGGGAGCTAGAGCAGGGGCCCCCATTTTTAATGATGGGCGGTGGTGGAGGAAGGGGGACTGGGACACCACATTAAGCCAAGTTGGGTCAAGAAAGGTCTCTAAGAAAGTAAGCTCGAAGAGCATCAAGGACCCCAATAGCTTCAACTTTGAGCTGCAATAATTCTCTCGGATTGACAATTAAGGAACGCCAGTCAGTTTGTCGACCCTGCTGAGATCACTCCAGACAGAAAAGCACCCCTACCGCCACCTCCCCTTATCGATGGCTTAAAGCAGGGGTCGGCAACCCGCAGCTCTGGAGCTGCATGTGGCTCTCTATTCCCTCTGTTGCGGCTCTCTGTTGCTCAAAATATGCGTCACAACTGCCAATGTGCGACCCTCACCGGCAAGCGATTAATTGAGCTTTTCGACCCTCGGTAGGCTGATCTATGCAGTGTTATCTTCGTTTTAGATCAGTTTTTGTGGTTCCCGGTGTTTTTTTTTTCTGTGGGGAGTGGATCCAAATGGCTCTTTCTGTCAATTTGTAAAGCCTTGGCTTGAGGCTCGTAAGTTAATTAGGGCGTCTTTCAGAAACCGGACGCTTTTGAGTGTTTAGCTTAGCCAATGAGTAAATGTATTTTAGAATTTTAATGGGATGTTTTAGCACAGGTGTTTTAGTTTAATCTATTTTAGTTACTCTGTATTTATTGATTTTAACTTCCTGTGCACCGCCCTGGGTCCATTTCGATGGAGAAGGGCGGTTCTATAAATCGAAATAAATTAAATTAAGGTTGCCGACCCCTGGCTTAAAAAGTAGCCTTTTACTCCAGTGATTCCCCTTGCAAGTGGACTTCCCAGAACAAGCGGAAAGGGAGGACCAAAAACTACTAAAAGCCGCAGCAACTTCCTGCAAAAGCCTTCCTGATTTGGAGTCTTGCTTTCTGTTTTTCAAATCTCTCTCTCTCTCTCTAGGGTTCTGACGTCGACAACGAGGATATGGAGGAGCTTCTGAACGATACCCGGCTTTTGAAAAAGCTGAAAAGGGGCAAAATCAGCGAGAAGGAGTTTGAGAAGACGCTGCTGGGCGGCGGGAAAGGAGGAAGCGGCTCGGATACGGAAGGCTAAAAAAAGACGATGTGAAAACGGGAGAGTTTCTCGTCTCAACTAATAACGGACTCTCTGGCTGGTGGTGCTGGGATTCCTTTAACGCCGACTCTGGATATCTCCGTGCAAAAGGGGCATGATCCGAACTGCTTTCCTCTTATTCCACCCCCCCCGGAGGCAGTGCGAAGCCGATTGTGTAGGAAGAATTAAGTCTGTCTAATTCAGTATTGTCTGCCTGCAAATGAAAAGCAAACGTCTTCGAGACATTATTTTTAACTTCTGCCGTTAAAAAGATGCAGGTTTAAAAAAAGGCGATGGAATCTCCAAGCAAACATAGTTTTACCTGCCACGTAAATTCAATGGACCCAACCCAGTTTTGACTTCGCGTCCCTCTTACTTTTTGGAAAATGCATTTTTAAACGCCATTCTACTGGCAGCCTATCTCAGGTGTTCTCGAGGCTTCCTGAGAGCAGAAAGGAAACTCCTGGTCCCGACAAAAATCCTTTTTATTAATTTCCTGTGAATTCTGTTCATTCCCATCCAGCAAAGTCTTTCAAGGGAGGATTTACGGTCATAGACCTTATCTGGCTTGGAGAGCTGCCAGGCCGAGATCTGCAGAATTTGGCAAGGAGTCTCAGAGTCATGAACCAATGAAGCGAACTAATGGTCTCCTGCAAAGTCCACTCCCCTGTCGCTCCTCTTTTATTCCCTCTGAGAGGGGCCATTTATCGTCCACCAGTGGCCTTCCTCCCAAGTCGACCCCTATTCTTTAGCTAGGAATAGGCTCCAGCTGTTCTTCTGCCTCACTGATGTCTGACTCCGAAGGCAGCTGAGAACCGTCAGACGGCCCTGGCCCCCTCTCTGTCTCCGACACAGAGCCCTCCCCAGAGCCTTCCCCAGACTCCAGGACTGGCCCAGGTTCCTCCCCAACCCTCCTCACTGCCCGAATCTGCTGCCAGCTTTACTGGTGGGCCAGAAAGCCGGGTCAGCAGGTGGACCAGAAAATATATGACAAAACCTTAGTTTTCCTTCAGAGTGGATTTATTCCAATAATTTACTTTTCAGACGGTTTACTTTTCGGGGTTTTTTTTTTGTACAAATGACAATCTTTTTTAAAAAAAAAAGAAACCTGCAAAATAAATTGGCAAACGATCAGAAAATCCCCTGCTTATTTACTGCCTGCCATCCACACGTTCGGGCAATCACCTCTACAAATAGAGTTTAATCAGCTCGTCGCTCACAGCCGATGGGGTCAAGACCCCGAGATCCGTAAAGAGCAGCGTGATCAGAGACGGGGACGTATAATCGATCCAAGGATGCTCCACCGTGAGAGGCTTTTGTGCCTTCAGCGTATCTGCCTTGTACTGCGGGGAACGAAAGGAATGATCGGGGTTACCCAAGCGTTCTCAAGCCATCCAGGTCAGGGTTGTCCCCCAAGATCCTTTTTATTTCCAAGAGGCAACTGGGCTTTCTGGGGGTTTTTTCCCTTCTTTGAAGAGGTTTCGCTTCTCATCCCGAGAAGCTTCTTCAGTTCTCAGTTCAGTTCTTCTTTAGAGCTGAGGAAGCTTCTTGGATAAGAAGCGAAACCTCTTAAAAAAACAAAAAACCAGAAAGTCCAATCACCATTATTGGAGAGAGGCAGCTTTGGTTAGTTTCTTAAAACTGATCTCCCCCACCTTCTGTCCCTGTCGTACTGGTAGTCCTTGACTTACAACAGTTCGTTTAGCGGCCATTCAAAGTTACGTCACTGAAAAAGGGACGCGACTGTTTTTCACACGACGGTTGAAGCATCCCCATCAAAATTCGGGATGCTTTACGTCTCTTACCTTAAATTTATCCGGGACATCCTGCTGGTTCAGAGGGAAGAGCCGTACGAACTTAAAACTCTCAGCAACCACGTAGAAGGGTTTGTTTTGAGCTTTGGCGCAGACGGCCATTTGGTTGGTCCCGATCTGAAGAAGGCATCAGACAGGGAGAGAAGATGTACAGTGGTTAGGACAGGCCCTCGCAAGCAGCAATTTGACCCGCTGGCATTTTTTTTGAACAGAAGTGGAAAAGGTGAGTTCTAGTCTTAGGCATGAAAGCCGACTGGGTGACTTTGAGCCAATCACCAGGAGGAGGTGAATTCCAGTTCTGCCTTAGGCATGAAAGCCAGATGAGTGACTGGGCCAATCACCAGGAGACAGTGAATTATAGTCCTGCTATAGGCATGAAAGTTGGCTGGGTGATTGTGGGTCAATCACTAGGAGACGGTGAATTCTAGGTCTGCCTTAGGCATGAAAGCCACATGAGTAACTTTGAGCCAATCACCAGGAGACGGTGAATTCTAATTCTGCCTTAGGCATGAATGCCAGCTGGGTGCTGTTGGGCCAATCAGCAGGAGACAGTGAATTCTAGTCCCGCCTTAGGCATGAAAGCTGGCTGGGTGATGGTGGGTCAATCAACTAGCTTTCTCCTAGCAAATTAAAAGCCTGTGCTGAGCCAGAGTGCTTTCCTCCCCAAAGCAAAAGGGAGAATTGGACACACAAACACGAATCTTTTGGGAAGCCGCTGCACGACTGAGAGACAAACCCTCTTTACCTTGTTGATGATCCCGCCGTTCTCGACGACGCCTTCAGCGCCCACGATCACCAAATCGACCCTTTCCATGATGTAGCTTTGAAGAGAGACAGAGAAACGGGCCCATGGGCTGACCTGGGCTTCCCAAAAGCTAAGAAGCCGACTCCTCGTCCCGATAAAAAACTCCCTTTTATTTTAGTTTAAAGGGAATTCCTCTCCAGCAAAGCCTTTCAAGAGATTTCACAACTACAGGCCTTTATCGGGCTTGGAGAGCTGCCGGGCCGATATCTTCAAAACTCCATGCTGTATCAGCAATTCCTTGGCAAGAAGTCAGGAACAGATCCTCACCCGAATGAATTGAACTCATGGCCTCCTGCAAACTCCACTCCCCTTTTACTCCTTTTTACTCCCTCTGGGAGGGGCCATTCACTGTCCATCTGTGGCTTTACTCCTGAGTCCCTTGTTCCTTAGCCGTTCCCTTCGTCTGGCCACTCTGCGCATGGGCACACTGGGAACAGGCTCCAGCTGTTCTTCTGCCTCACTGATCTTCACCTCTGAAGGCAGCTGGTAACTATCGGACAGCCCTGGCCCTCTCTCTGCCTCCGACACAGAGCCCTCCTCTGAGCCTTCTCCAGGACTGGCCCAGGTTCCTCCCCAACCCTCCTCACTCTCCGAATCTGCCACCAGCTGAACAGTCCAGATCTTTTTGGCTAGGATGCTTTGTGATCGTCCCAGCTTATGACGACCATAGCTGGGCTCAGTTACAGTCTTAAGTCAAGGCCTGCATAAAATGTACACGGTACAACCTCCTCCAGTATCAACAAGAACGTCTTGGTTTTCATGCAATGGTCGTATGCCACTTTCCCTGCGAATATGCTGCATTGCTTTGCTTTAACTCTCCCAATGGGATCTCCCTGAAGTGTCTTTTCTCTCCTCTTGCGTGGGGAAATGGCCAATATTAACCCACCAGACTTATTGGGTTCTTTATTTAATCTCTTTTCAACTTTTGTATTCTGTGTTTCTTACGTTGTGCACCGCCCTGAGTCCTTTGGGAGAAGGGCGGCATATCAATCCAACCAATCCAATCCAATCCAATCCAATCCAATCCAGACTTACCCTACTGCGGCATCTAGAATTGTGGTGACCGGAATTCCGAGATTTTTGAGGGCTTCTGCCATCTTCTGCCTGCGTTAAAAGTTAGGACGCGCGGATTAAAACGAGTCCGTTTCATAAGAGGCGTTGCTTGGATCCTACAGTCTGCCTTTTATTAAACAAAGCAATTGGTTAAAACAAATGTTAAATGGGAAGTCCCTTGGTGGCTCCTCCTATTTTTAAAACACCTTTTGTATTCGTTTCACAAATGGAAAGCCAACGAGCTGGAAGTCTGCTCGAAAATCACAGGCTAGGGCAGGGGCAGCAAACCGCGGCTCTCGAGCCGCATGTGGTTCTTTCATCCCTCTGCTGCGGCTCCCTGTCGCTCAAAATATGCATCACAATGCCAATGTGCGACACCCGCCAGCATGCGATTTATTGAGCTTTTCAACTACGGATAAATCCAAGAAAAGAAAAACTTCAGAAAAAAAAGGAATCTTTAACTCAACTACCGTATTTTTCAGCATATAAGACACACTGGAGTATAAGACGGACTGAGGTTTTGAACAGGCAAATTAAAAAGTTTTTGCACTCTTCAACCCCCCCCCAATAGCCCATTATTTGCAAAATTGAGCAAAAAATGGCCTGTTTTTCGCTCATTTCTGCCCTCCCCAGCCCCCAGGATCACTCTGAAAGACTCCCAAACCCTCTGCGTGGCCATTTTTGCAAAGGGGGCGGGGTTTCGGGAGGCCAAAAATGCTGTATTCAGTGTATAAGAAGCACTCATATTTCCAGTCTCTTTTTTGAGGGAAAAAGCTGCGTCTTATACTCCGAAAACTATGGTGCATATGCTAGTTTTGTGGCCATCCAGGAAATAGTCAGGCACGGGAGGATTTTTGTGGCTCCCGGTGTTTTCTTCGTTGCAGGAAACGGGTCCAAGTGGCTTTTCTGAGTCTTTTAAGGTTGCCGATCCCTGGGCTAGGGATTTCAAATTCAAAACAAGTCCCTTCAGAAAAACCTCACCAAGAGAAAGACTTTTTCTACCTTATTTCTAACGAGGGGGGAGATTTTTTTATTTTTTTTAACTTTTACTTGCCCTGCTCGATCTGGCTGTGATTCCGTGACGTAGACGCTAAAACGTTTCTTGGCCTGGGCCGCTGCTTCTAACACGCGGAGAACCACTTTGGAGTAAGCGTGGGTCAGTATTTTCTGGAAAGACAATCCAAACATTATTTCTTTTTCATTGTATAGTTTACGCTATCAGCCCCCAGCCCCTTTCTGTTGGGAGGGGCAAGGAATCAGGAAGAGCTGCTCTTCTCATACAATGGAACAAGTGGGAGAAACACAGGAAAAGAATGAAAATATTACATCCCCCAGCACCGGCAGGCTAAACGATGTATTTATGTGATGGACACATGGGTTATGGTTGTCTAATTAAATGGAACTTTGAGGAAACTCAAGCCTCGGAGTCTTCTTTCGTTGGGGGTCTTACTTGGGTCCCTGACAACGGGAAGGAAAAAACGTAACCGTATGACTCACGCCGCCGTCTTTCACAAAGTTGTGACAAAGCTTGGCGATTTTTTTCCTCGAAAGAGAAATCTGCTGAAGAAAGACCTCGCCTCTTTCAATCATGATGGCTTTGCATTTGGAATAGTCCTGGGGAACGAAAACAGGAAGCAGCGAGAGTGAAATATGGTACGGAAGATTGAAGGAACAAGTCAAAACTTGCGTTGGGTAAAACAAACAGCATCTTTAATAATAATAATAATAATAATAATAATAATAATAATAATAATAATATGAAGAAGAAGAAGAAAAGAAGAAGAAAAGAAGAAGAGAAGAAGAAGAAGAAGAAGAAGAAGAAGAAGAAGAAGAAGAAGAAGAAGAAGAAGAAGAAGAAAATATCCCAATTGTGATTGGAGCCCTTGGAGCAATTCCTAGGGGGCTTCCTCGCTATGTGGAGGTTCTAGGTTTGCTGGACTTGAGCATTCTGACTCTACAAAGGGCCCCCCTGCTTGGAGCAGCTTCTATCCTCCGATGTTACCTTGACAGTTCCTAGGTCCTTGGTTAGGACTCGAGCAGTTGAGCTACCAATCAGCCCCAAAGGCTGTGAATCTCACCAAAGGTTAACCACAGAATAATAATAATAATAATCTTTATTGTCATTGTACTAAAATTACAATGAAATTGGTTTTAACTTCACTGGTGCAAAATTATAACAGAAACAAAAAAAAGAGAGAAAAGAAAAAAGAAAAAACTAGCCTGTGCAGGGAGTGATTGTGGTTGAATTTAAAAGTCTCCCAGACCAAGGATAGAAGCTATCTTTCAACCTGTTTGGCTGATTACCTAGATGAGTGAAGGAGTAAATCCACACAAATTCTTACCTCTCACAATGCATGGCAACCGTACTCTGCATTGTAACACGTAAAAAATAAAAGCTGCACAAGGAGCTTTTGGATGTTTAATATTTGCCAAGATCGATCCCTGACATTTTTGTACCATTCCAGGACAAATCCATTTTTATCAGAGCGACTTTATTCTTGCAGCCACATTCAGCCCCTTTTTAACGTTAAAAGGCATTCGGAAACTGGCTGGCGAATATTTACACGAAGGAGCTGAGGGAAACTCACCGGGTTCTCCAAAGAGGTGAGGCTGATGAATCTTAAGAAGAGCTCTCCCCCAGAAGAAATGGCCACGGAGGAATCGACGCGAGAGAGCATTTCAATAGCCTGTTTTAGATTGGCTCTCAGCCCTTGGATGGTCTCGCCTGAGGGAATAAAAAGGTTAAAGAAAACTGCTATGAACAAAAAACTTATTTTCTACACTCAGTTTTTACAGCTTCACCTTGGGAGTATAGAATACTAGCTGGATACCTGTGCATTGCAACTAAACTAGGCGATCAGGCTATGCAGGAGAAATTTGGTTCTCAATCCTTTGGCTCAGGGGTGGTCGGTGATTGAAACACATGAGGGAACATCGCTCCCGCCGCTTTGAGTCCGGAAGCCGTTCCATAGGCGGAAGGCGTAGACATTTTGGTGAGGTACCGACGTTTAGTATTGTAAGGAGCCTCAGATCGTTCCTGAGGGAAGGAGTGGAACGCCTGCCAGTTTGAACTGAGGTAACGAAATGTGAGGCAGCTGGCAGTTGGAACAGAGTTCTTTTCAGGTGGGGAGGGGGAGTAGAACTCCTTAGTATCAGAGTGTGTTAATTACTGTATAAGAAATGCTAATGATCTGATGGTCGTTTTGAAAAATCCTTTCTTAGCAAGCACCTAGATGCCAAGAGGAACATACGTGCCAAATTTCAAGTTTGTAGGCTTTAAGGTTCTGGATTTTTCGTGATGAGTGAATGGTATTTGGCTCAGATAGATAGATAGATAGATAGATAGATAGATAGATAGATAGATGGATGGATGGATGGATGGATGGATGGATGGATGGATGGATGGATGGATGGATGGATGATTGATAGATAGATAGATAGATAGATAGATAGATAGATAGAGATAGATAAACTGAGGCAGGAAGCTGTGAAGTCATAGAAGTTAACTCGAGGGGAACACACTTTCACTTCCTGTAGGTTCATGTGTTAACTTCCAGATCAGCGATTTTGACCCCAGAAATGAGTAATAGAGCTTTACAAAGAATATTTCATAGTCTTATTTTACAGTTCAGATAGGATTAAGACAAAAGCCAAAGCATTTAACACAAATCCAGCTAGCGAACGGAGATACCAAGATGTGTATCCTACAATGTGACTTCTTATATATCAGCTATGACTAGTTGGGATTTCTAAATAGAATTTTAGCATAATTCCACCATCCTGTGATTTCCTCTCTTTCTGCCAGACACCCACTCCATGCAAAGCCAACCTTTGTCCCTCTTCAGGAATTCCAGTAAAACCCGGATGGCAGCCACTGCAGAGGCAACATCTGGATCCTGCCTCATCTGGGTGTTAAAGGCATCGACCAGCTCTGCAGAGGTGGAACAGAAAAAGTAAAACTAATTAGAAATCCTGAAGCTTACAAAAGGGCTCCTTCCGCATATTATAGACTGAAACATTTTGCAGATGTGAGACTCTTCCAAAGGGAATATTTTGCATTTATTCCACACCCTCTCCCTTACTTGCATCATAGGCTATAGGGTTTGGACCACTTTCAGAGAAGTAATGTTTTTAGAGATAGATAAGATAGATAGATGGGTGGGTGGGTGGGTGGGTAGATGGATAGATGAATAGACAGATGATGGATGGAAGAAAGATGGATAGATAGGTGGATGGATGAATGGATAAATAGATAGATAATGGATGGATGGATAGATAGATAAATGGATGAGGTAGATGGGTAGATGGATGGATAGATGAATAGACAGACGATGGAAGAAAGATGGATAGATAGGTAGATGGATGAATAGATAAATAGATAGATGATAGATGGATGGATAGAAATAGATGAGGTGGGGGGGCACATGGATAGATGGATAGATGAATAGACATGATGGATGGAAGAAAGATGGGATAGATAGGTAGATGGATGAATGGATAAATAGATGATAGATGGATGGATAGGTAGGTAGGTAGATGGATGGACGGATCCAGACATGATGGATGGACAGAAGATAGATGGATGAATGGATAAATAGGATAGATAGATACAGATATATATATATAGATAGAGAGAGAGAGAGAGAGATGATAAATAGATATAAATAGATATAGATGATAGATATATGAATAGATATAGATATAGAGAGAGATGATAGATAGATAGATAGATAGATAGATAGATAGATAGATGATAGATATGAAGATAGATAGATAGATAGATGATAGATATGAAGATAGATAGATAGATAGATAGATAGATAGATAGATAGATAGATAGATAGATAGATAGATAGATAAGACAGTCGGACAGACAGGAGACAGGCTGTTCTATAAAGAGGAATAATGATTAATAATAATGATGATGATGATGATGATGAATCCACGTGCATTTTACAATGCTAAAGAAACGACACGGCAGAAGGTTGCTGATCCACAGGGAAACTCTTCCCCCTAGCAGAGAGACCTGACGGCGGAGGAAGCCTGGCCTCTCCACCTGCCGAGGCTCGACCTGTTTTAACTCCCAGCTGCGGCTTCTCTTTCCTTCGGCCACCCTTCCCTTCCCTTTCCCAGCCTCTTTGCCTTGGCTCCCGGGGCGCCCGTCTCCCCCCAATCCCCCGCCCCCCAGGCAGGCTAAAGCAAAACCTCCAATCCCGTTCAAAACCGACATTCAAAACCACGACCGTTTCGGGGCTCCCCCGGTCGCCCCGCCGCTCACCCGCTTCGTTCATGGCGGGGGGAAGAAAAGGGGGGAAACTTCGGGCGATTCCGACGACGAACGCCTCCCCGGAACGTTTGTCGCCAGGCCGCGCGACGTCGCCGGAAGCCTTTCCCGGGTGCGCTCGTCAGGCCAACACGCGCGGGGGGGACGTCCAAAAATGAAGCACCGGAGTGCCCGTGACGTCACTTTCGGGCGACCCCTCCCCCCGTCTGCGCCGCCATGAGCGGGGGTGAGTTTGGGGTTCGAATTGTGGGATTGGGCGGCATTCCTCCCGCCTTTCCCGGCTCCGGGCCGCCCCCCCCCTCGGTTCCTCGGTTGTGGGGAGGTGGCCGGGTTTTATTCTGAAGCGTGGCCGCCTCTGAGCATGGGCAGAGTGCTTTCCCGCACCCTTCCACACTGCACCCCAGTTCATCCCCACCAGCCTCAGGTCTCCTTTCGTTGCCAACGTCATTTAGGGAAATAAAAGGAACGAGGCCTTTAATTCCCTTGTGGCTGATGGAACTCCCTGCCACAAGGTGCAATCAATGGGCTTTCGTGTTTTAGTCTCTTTCTCTCCCTCCACCTCTCTGTCCAGCTTACCCCACAAGGTTGTCTGTCCGCAGCAACTGCTTGAGATGTCTGACTGGATGAAGGAATGGGTGGCAGATGCGATCTCGCCTTCTGAATTATGTGCTTCATCTTCTTTTTGCAGACGAGGAGGTGAATCTCCTAGTCATTGTCGTTGATGCTAACCCTATCTGGTGGGGCAAGCAGGCCTTGCTGGGCTCAGAGGTAAGGTATCTCAGGCCTTCCGTCCTTCTGACGTGGGTCAAATGAGGACCCAGATTGTTGGGGGGCGAGAAGCTGACTCTGTAAAACGCTTAGAGAGAGCTGGAAAGCACTGTAAAGCGGTATATAAGTCTAAGTGCTAGTGCTAAGGCAGGAAGGAGAGGAAGGAAGGAAGATAGGGAGGGAGGGAGGAAGGAAGGAAGAAAGGGAGGGAGAGAGGGATGGAGAGGAAGGGAGGAAGGAAGGACATGGAGGTGCAGTGGTTATAATGTAGCATTGCAGACTAACTCTGCCTTCTGCCAGAAGTTCAATCCTGACCAAGCTCAAGGTTGACTCAGCCATCCCTCCTTCTGAGATGGGCAAAATGAGGATTGTTGGGGACAAGAGGCTGACTCTGTGAACCGCTTAAGAGAAATTCCAGAGTGCTGGAAAGCACTCTGAAGCAGTAATAAAAGTCTAAGGGCTATTGCTGTTTAAACAAAGTAATCGTTTGTAATTTTATTTTATTTTTTACAAATGTGGCTAGAAATGTTTTGGTTCTGATTTGGAAGTTTGTAGATTTAAATAACATTTCTCTTTCTCACAGCTTACGTTATCAAAATGCCTCGATGCGGCCATGGTGTTGGGAAACTCACATTTGTTTATGAACCGCAACAACAAACTTGCTGTGATAGCCAGTCATATACAAGAAAGGTATTCTGTTTCCCATTGATCGTTGCTGTAGGAAACTATTTTGATTGAAAGATAAGCTCCTGATGCCTAGTTAAGAATTGTACAAGGGATTAAAAAAAACCCTGAAATTTAATGTAAAACTAAACAGGAAGAACCTAAAGGATATTTTGTTATATTTTCCTTCGGGAAATGGAAAGCGATGTGAGTATTTTGCAGTTGTGCGAGTGATTGAATTGCTAAACGGTTAACATAATGTTATTTTCCTTTCTCTCAGCCGTTTCCTGTTTCCTGGAAAAAACTGGGCAGCCTTTGATCTCTTCGGAGAATCAAATATTTCTGGGAGCAAAGATGGGAAATACGAAGTATTAGCCACCATAAATGAAACCATTGCAGAGGAGATAAAGGACCTGATGTCCAATAGTAAGAAGAAGCCAATGGATTCATTGCGTATCTTTGGTGTTTCTTATTTCTGTTTTTTTTCCACCCAAAATGTTAGGGGTCCGACTTCCCAAAATGTAGTATTGTATTATTAAATCATAGCTGGTTTGACCTGCGTGCTGATATGAAATTGTGGACCCCTGAAGTCTTGGTTTGAAAATGCTTAGTCTAACTGGGTTTTTCAAAACTGTCTTCAATAGGATTCATCTGCCTGCCTGCCTATCTATCTCTCTATCTCTTTATAACATCTATATCTATATCTATCGATCTCTATCTCTCTATATATAACATTTATCTCTATCTATCATCTATCTGTAGATCGATCGATCGATCTTTGACTAAGATTGAAAAACAGTGATATTGACAGTAATCTGTGCAAGTCGGAATGAGTAAAGAATATGCTACTTAATTTCTTTTTATTCCTTTGTGATCGTAGCTGAAGTAAAGGGGCAGCAGACAGAAACTTTGCTGGCTGGATCGCTTGCGAAAGCATTGTGCTGTATCCTTTAAAAAAAAAAGAAAAGTCTCCAAAATGACTTTGCATTTCTGTGTATCTACTACCCATGTTGAGCCTCAGTCCATTAGTGAAGTATACTTTTTCAAATCATCCTTTTAAAGGTTCCTCTCGCACATGTGTGCTAGTCATTCCCGACTCTAGGGGGTGGTGCTCATCTCCGTTTCAAAGCCGAAGAGCCAGTGCTGTCCGAAGACATCTCCATGGTCATGTGGCTGGCATGACTCAACGCTGAAGGCGCACGGAACACAGTTCCCTTCCCACCAAAATTTGTGATTCCTATTTTTCTACTTGCATTTTTATAGGCTTTTGAACTGCTAGGTTGGCAGGAGCTGGGACAAGTCACGGGAGCTCCCTCCGTTACACAGCGCTAGGGATTCAAACCGCTGAACTGCCAACCTTCTCATCAACGAGCTCAGCTCACTGGCATCCTTAAATCATCCTGTTCTAACTATATTTTTTCTGTTCCAAAATACAATTCCAATGATTCCTGAATGTGCTGTGCTTCAGATATTCACCGGGTCACAAAAGAAAGCAAAAGTACGTACCCTGATATTATCTATCGGTTCTATTGTTGTAAAACATCGATCCAAGCTCGGCTAATCATTTCTTCTCTGGTTTTTTCCCCCCCCACTACCTCTTGTTCAACTTGCAGCCAGTCAGGAAATAAAATCCAGGATTTTGGTAAGACTTTTGCAAATTTCCCTTCCGTATCTTGAAGCCAAATAGCTCCTGCTAAGTATGCGATCTAAATCAAGCAATCCCCGGTTTCTTTTCCAGGTCATCAAAGCAGCTGAGGATAGCACATTACAATATATGAATTTCATGAACGTCATCTTTGCAGCCCAGAAACGGGTAACGACCAGAATTTTATTACAAGATCTGTAGCTCCATAAGCACCTGACTTGCATTGATACTGTATTGTTTTCTCTTTGGAGAATCTTAATTCTTCTTTTTTTTTTTTTACCCCCCTCAGAGTATTTTAATCGATGCCTGTGTACTGGACTCTGATTCGGGCCTTTTGCAACAGGTACAATGTTCGTTTTTAGTCTCTCTCATCTTTTAGTTCTTGTGGACAAACATACGACTTTGTGGTCCTTCCTATACCATCGCAGCCCTGGTCAAAAGGGCCCAGCAGAGATGATATGACCTGAGACTTCTCAGGAAACAACAGAGGAATGAAAAACTGCTGGTGACCTTCTACTGCTGCACCATAGAGAGTATTTTAAGTTACTGCACCTGTGTATGGTTTGCCGATTGCACTGGGGCAGATAGGAGAGCGCTCCAGAGGGTCAACGCCCAGAGGATCATGGGTTGCCCCGTCCCCTCTTTGGAAGAGCTTTATACCTCCCGCTGCCTTAAGAGAGTTCAAAACATTCTTAAAGATCCATCTCATCCTGGGCATCCTTCTTTTTTTGGAACTATTACCATCTGGCAGCCGGTACCGGGCAATAAAAACAAGGACCGATAGGCTGAAAAAACAGCTTCTGTCCCAGGACATTGAATTCTACTGTATAGTGCAATATGAATGCCATCTCAGAGGTTTTCAATTTCAGTTATATAGCATGTGAAGGGTGTGTGTGTTTTTATTTTTATAGTTATAATGTGCATTTAATTTCGTTGTACGATGTGCAGTGACAATAAACTGAACTAAACTAAACTTAAAAAGGTTTTACTTCCGACTCAGCGTCCGGAGTTTATTCCTTCATCCTGGAATACTGCAAGCTAAGCAGAAGCTCCAGCTCTGAGCCTCAGATACAGTGTTGGTCTTTGGAGGGATGTCCCAAAGGTGCTTTTTTCCCCCAAGAGGCAACTGAACTTTCTGCTTTTTCTTTGAAGGCTTTTCGATTCTCATCCAAGGAGCTTCTTCAGCTCTGAAGAAGAAGTGAACTGAGAACTGAAGAAGCTTCTTGGATGAGAAACAAAGCGTCTTCGAAGAAAAACCAGAAAGCCCAGTTGCCTCTTGAAAAAAAGCATCTTTGGGACAACCTGGATGACGGAGAATCTGCATAGACGGTTGGAGGGGGTTATTTGCTGCGTATAAAGGATAATATTCTACTTTCTAGGCTTGTGATATAACTGGCGGAATCTACTTGAAAATTCCATACAAGCCCTCGCTTCTTCAGTACTTGCTGGTGAGTTCTGTTTTTCTAGCCACTTCGCTTTGGTCTGTTTGGTTTGTAGAAGTCTGGGTAAATTCTGACAAACCTTTAACGTAGGGGACTGGAGGCTAAAACCCATGACAAACGGTTGCAGGAACTGGGGATGTCTAGTTTGATGAAAAGAAGGACCAGGGGAGACAGGATAGCAGTCTTCCAGTATCTCAGGGGTTGCCCCAAAGAAGAGGGAGTCAAGCTATTCACCAAGGCACCTGAGGGCAGGACAAGAAGCAACGGGTGGAACCTAATCAAGGAGAGAAGCAACCTGGAATGAAGGAAACATTTCCTGACAGTGAGAACAATTAACCAATGGAACAACTTGCCTCCAGAAGTTGTGAATGCTCCAACACTGGATGTTTTTAAGATGATGTTGGATAAACCATTGGTCTGAAGTGGTGTAGGGTTTCCTGCCTAGTGGGTTGGACTAGAAGACCTCCAAGGTCCCTTCCAACTCTGTTATTCTATTCTAACGTCAGGCTTTAAGCTGACAGCTTTTAATACAATTTGTTGGTCAAAAAAAGACATTATTGCTCTGGATTTTTGATTAACGTATAAGACTATAACACAGTTCTCATCCTATACAATTTTGTCTTAATTGTCTTTTAAAAATTACAGTGGGTTTATCTGCCGGATCAGGATCAGAGATCCCAGCTGATCCTCCCTCCGCCCGTTCATGTGGATTACCGTGCTGCCTGCTTCTGCCACAGGAATCTGATTGAAATTGGCTACGTCTGCTCAGTGTGTTTGTCAAGTGAGGATGAAGGCTTTCCTGGGCTGTGAATTGATTTGTGTGACCTTAAAACAGTTGTCCTGAAAGTGTTATTTTTATTTTTGTTTTATTTTTTTTACAGTATTTTGCAGCTTCAGTCCGATTTGCACCACTTGTGAGTAAGTATCCTCGAGAAATCCTTTTGTAAGTGACCAAATGCTGGCCGTTCTAAAATCACTATTTCAAAATGAAAGATAAAAAATTATGTAAACTGTGTTTCCAGAAACACTGAACTCTTTGTCCCAAATTGCTGTTTTTCCTGTTGCTTTTTGTCTCTTGATTCTGCCAACTCTTGTCTGGATCTTTCCTTCCTTCCTTCCTTCCTTCCTTCCTTCCTTCCTTCCTTCCTTCCTTCCTTCCTTCCTGCCTGCCTGCCTGCCTGCCTGCCTGCCTGCCTGCCTGCCTGCCTGTACAGTGCTTAGAGTGCAGCATTGCAGGCTAACTCTGCCCACAGCCAGGTATTCGATCCTGACCAGCTCTAGGTTGACTCAGCCTTCCATCCTTATGAATCTAGTAAAATGAGGACCCAGATTGTTGGGGGCAAGAAGCTGACTCTGTAAACCGCTTAGAGAGGGCTGTAAAAGCACCGCGAAGCGGTTTATAAGTCTAAGGGCTATTGCTTTGTTCTTCCTTCTCCCTCCCTCCCTCTCTCCATCCCTCCCTCCTTCCTTTCTTTCCACCTACTCTCTCATAAAAAATTCCTTTCCCTTCCTTTTCCCCACCCCACCCCACTGACTGTTCACTCTTATTCCAGAACCGCTTTCAAGATTTCGCTGCCAGCTGTCATGAAGTCTAAGAAAAAGAAATTGAAGGTCACGATGTAGCTGCGTTATCCTACGTCTCTTGCTCCTCTGCATGGAATCCTGCCTCCCAGATTGTCATGGGAAAGGTGTGAAAGAGGAGCGCCAGAAAAACCAAGACCATATTTTCAAAATGATCAACAAAGGGCTAAACATTTCAGCCACCGCATACCTTGTCTGGAACATTGCACTAAAGTGTTTTACAAAATCAGGTTTCTACCATTGGTTTAAACCAACACCTGAATTCGGAGAAGAAGGAAATAAACAAAAGTTGGTACGTAAAACCCATCTCATGTATTTGTAGGGAGGGAAATCAAACTGGTTTAAGTCTTGACACCTTAATTCCAAACAAAGCCCCTTTTATTTAAGTTAAAATTGAGACGGATTGACGTTTCAGGACTCCTGGGCTGGTCCCCACAGAAGCCGCCTTGGGGAAGGGAAAGTTTTTACTTTAAGAAAAAAGAATTCAGATTACACCTGTTGTAAACTACATGTTTCACTATGGTTAATAGCAGATTCCTAAAAGAGTTTTGAGTCCCATTTTTGACAGCCGCATCTGAGTGTATCTCAGATTGTTTGTGTTTTGGCTGGAATTTATGTTAACCCAAACCCACAAAGCTGATTCCAATGGAATTCTCCATATTCCTCCATCATTTTGGTTGTAAAAAATTGCGTGCAGGTTTCTCTTTTATGGGACAGCGAAGCTCTCACACCTTCTGCCAAAGACAAATTTTGCTCAAGGCAGGACGGTTGATTTTGAGCAGAGGCAAAAATTAATATTTCATCTTGGTTTATACACAAGTAATTTAGCATATGTTTTCCCCTGTCTCCAATTGGCATTAATGTGAACACAGCCAATGGCATCATTCGTTCCGTCCTTTAAATATTTTTAATGAAAGAAAACGAAAGATTTGCTCTGTTATTTGGAAGGGGTTGCTTACTTCCTAGAATTAATTACATTTGTTTAATTTATTGAGCTGCCTCTTCATTCTTAACTGTTGACACGTTGGATGCTGGTTTTGTTTAACCGTCTTTTTTTCACTGCCCCTCAATAAAAGTACCTAAGAAGAAAGTTTCTGTACACTATTCTTTATGAAATATACCTCAACCGCTAGATGATATGTTAAGTTCATGACATTCATAAACACCACAAAAAAGAGGATTATTTTGAGGCGTTATAAAAAGGGCAAGGCCAGTGTTGATGCATAAATGAGGAAGTAGCTTCAGAAATTAACGGGCTCAGTGGCTAAGAGGCTGAGCTTGATGATCAGAAAGGTCGGCAGTTCGCCGGTTCGAATCTCTAGCGCCACATAACGGAGTGAGCTCCCATGACTTCTCCCAGCTCCTGCCAACCTAGCAGTTCGAAAGTAGGTAAAAAAAGCAAGTAGAAAAATAGGGACCACCTTTGGTGGGAAGGGAACAGTGTTCCGTGCGCCTTCGGGGTTGAGTCATGCCACTTGACCACGGAGACGTCTTCGGACAGCACTGGCTCTTCGGCTTTGAAACAGAGATGAGCAGCGCCCCCTAGAGTTGGGAACGACTAGGACATATGTGCAAGGGGAATTTTTACCTTTTAGCTTCAGAAATTAGCCAAGTTATTCTAGCTTTTTGGTGTGACCATCATTCTCAGGACTGATGTCTTTGTTAAGAAAGAACAAATTGTCTTTTTCACATCTCGCATTTTCTCAAGTCTTGGATTTCAAGCCTTTAGCCATCATAGTAGATCAGACATAAGAAGGATTTGAGCTTAGAACTGGAAAATTGTTCAGAGAAGGACACATTGTGAAAATAACAGCCCTCATTAAGAATAGCTCTTACACTGCTAGATTTTTCTAGAAATTCATTTTAATTCTTTAACGAACTGCAGAGGGAAAATGTCCAGCTGTGTCTTACTTACAAAATCCTCTTTTCTTGTTTGCAACCCGATTCTATGGTAGACATTGAGCTAATAGTTCTCAACCTACTTGGATTATTCGTTTGAGGTTTGATTTGCCATCTTTTGACCTGATCTTTCATTGCCTGTGTGTTGCTAACAGAGTGAATATATATATATATATTTAGTTTAGTTTAGTTTTTGATGTCAAACGCTAATTCCTTTCTCCACAGCCTTGTGTGGGCCAGGAGAGGCTTCCAGCTTCTTGCTTCTTGACTGCAAATTCTTGCCTTGTGGAGATTTGTATCCGTGGGTTGGTGGAACATCTGGCCAAGAACAGCTGGGGGTCTGTTGGCGAAGAAGACCACAATTTGCACAATACACCCAATCCGATTTCTGAGTTTACTATTTTCTAGATTGCACCTTAGGTCGAATGGGCTGTGTTCAAATGTGCTACATTATCTCCCTGCTCCAAAACTTTATAAAGTTAAATTGCATTTATGATCATGTGACCTCAGGATACTGCAACGGTCTTAAGGACCAGTTGCTAAGCACCTGAAATTTGACCAGGGGGACACTGTAATGGCTAAAAGTATGGAAGGGCTGCTTGTAAGTCACTTTTTTCAGTCTCCTTGTAAATTCTTGTGACTTGTTCTGACCCAGGCTTCCTTAGAAAGCCTGAAGCAGAGTCTTGGTCCTGGCAAAACCTCTTTTATTTACACGACTGTGAATTCCTGTCATTCACAGTCTGCAAGGCTTGGCAAACAGTCTTTCAAAGGAATATTAATCCACACGAACCTTATCTCGCTTGGAGAGCTGCCATATAACTAGTTTCCAAACGCAGGGCAAGGCAACACTTGGCACAGGGTCTCTTATAGTCACAAACAGAACTTTCCACTCTTGGAGCGAGCAAAGGAACGAATTGTTTCCTGCAAAAGCCCCCTCCCCATTCCCTCCTCTTTTGTTTCTTATGGGAGGGGCCAATCCCCTCCAAGGTGTTGCTTTACTCCCAAGGCGACCCTACTTTCTTAGTTGCTCTTGTTTTTTTGGCAGCTCTACGCATGCGCATACTGGGAACAGGCTCCAGCTGTTCCTCTGCCTCACTGCTGACTAGCTCCCTCTCTGCCTCCGACCCAGAGCCCTCGTCCAAGCTTCCCTCAACCCCACAGGACTGGCCCATGTTTCTCCCCAACCTCCTCACTCACTCTGACTCTGCTGCCAGTTCTGTTGGCCGCAGGCGCGCCACAGTATTGCTGAACAAATATTGTAACTACTGGTAGCTGTGTAGCTGTGTTGAGTTTGACCTTCGTGTGTTATGTGAACCCAGCACCTCTTATTGTTGTGCCACACTTTCTGTCAAGACTGGACAGCCTACTGAATAAACTACCTAGCACACTGAATTGTAAAGCGGGGTTTCTAAACCACAATCGGTGGTTTCACAAACACAAATGCCAAACCCAACAAAGCAAAGTAACGATTAAGTGCAACGGATGAGCCCAGCCGTACCGTTTTAACCCATTTAAAGCTCCCAAAGTTAACACTGACTTGGGCTAGTTTTGGAGAACAAGATGCGGGAAGCCTTCGGCCAGCCGTGGCGAAGAAGGCGGTGTCCGATCTCGTGCGCATCCCGGGGTCTAGATTCCTCCAGCTGCCCTCCCTCGATCGCAGAGGAGAAGGTGGAAGGCTGGACAGCGACCCCCTGGAATCTCTTTCCGTGACCATGGGCGATCCTTTCCTGACCCTGGGTGCTAATTTCTTGACCATAAGCAAGCAAAACTGTCTCTTCTCCTCCTCAAGTTCTCGCAGCCGGCTACGTTTCTGCTGCTCCAGTATTTTCAGCATCTGGAAGAAGGAAAGAAGAATTGCAAGAGGGAGCACCATCAAGCAACGAGATGCTTCCTGCTTCAGGTAAAAGGAAATGTTGACTGTTAATTGGGGCTTCCCGAGAGCCTGAAAGAAACTCCTTGTCGCAACAAAAATCCCTTTTATTAATTGACTGTGAATTCCTCTCATTCCCATCCAAAGTCTTTTAAGGGAGGATTTACAGTCACAGACCTTATCTGGCTTGGAGAGCTGCCAGGCCGAGATCTGCAGAACTTGGCCAGGAGTCTCGGAGAGTCACGAAGCAATGAAGCGAACTAATGGTCTCCTGTAAACTCCACTCCCCTTCTGCTCCTCTTTTATTCCCTCTGCGAGGGGCCATTCACCGTCCACCTGGGGCCTTACTCCCAAGTCAACCCTGATTTCGGAGCTGTTCTTTTCTTCTGGCAGCTCTGCGCATGCACACACTGGGAACAGGCTCCAGCTGTTCCTCTGCCTCACTGATGTCTGACTCCGAAGGCAGCTGAGAACTGTCAAGACGGCCCTGGCCCCCTCTCTGCCTCCGACACAAGAGCCCTCCTCAGAGCCTTCCCCAACACCGCAGCAGCCATGCGGTGACCTCGCTCGCCGCCTCCTGCACCTCAAAAATAAGACCTCCCTGAAAATAATGCCAAGGAGCTTATTTCAGGGGTCAAAAGAAAATAAGATCCCCATCTTATTTTCGGGGAAACACAGTTAATCAAGTTGGGTTATCTCACATTTTTGCCATTCATAAAACGGCAGGCTGAATGTTTCAAACCCGCGACGGTTGGTGAAATCCCCCGGCAGTCAAAAACGGTCGCCTTACCGTGGCTAAGTCCTTCTGTTCTTTGATGATCCTATTTTTGACTTGCTGAGGGGCCGTCAAGAGATCTGCAAGGGAAAAAGAGTAGAAAGAATCATTCTGACATAAAAACACCAAAGAGATTTTGGGATCGCGGCCGAGGGCCATGTTTGCTCAATGCTAATTCAGCCGCCGAAGCCGTACTGTGCTAACAAAAAATATTGGAACCGGGTAGAAAAAGAGATGCTTCTCTCGAAGAGCCTGGGCTCGAGAGTGATTTCTGGCAGATGGCTCGCTTTCAATCGGACACCCAGGGACCAGGATATCCTGGTTTATCGCTTGGAAGGCGGCTGGATTAATTCCCACACGCTGGGCATCAGCTAAACATTGACTAAGGGCCTCAGACTACTGACCCTTAATGTGTGACAACAAAGCTCCAAAGATCCTGATCTTTACCTTGTCTACCTAACGCCCCAAAAATGTTTAGTACTGGAGACTCCTTGCCTTTAACGGTTACTGGTTGCTTTATGATTTCCAGGGCTTCCTTGACATTCCTAGTTTCTAAGTGGGGGTGGTTGGGGTTTTCTTGGGATGAGGTCTTCTTTGACCTTCTAGTTCAGGGGTTCCCAAACTTGGCAACTTTAAGGCTTGTGGAGAATTCTGGGAGTTGAAGTCCACAAGTCTTAAAGTTGCCAAGTTTGGGAACCCCTGTTCTAGTTTTTCAGACTTTTTTTCCTTCCTTTCCTCTGTTCAAGCTTATTTGCATCTGATCTCAGTTGGCTAATCTTATTTTCCAGCCTGATCTTCCATTTATAGACCACCCCGAGTCCCTTCGGGGAGAGGGGGCGGTCTATAAATTTAATAAATTATTATTATTTTGGTGATGCACTGTTTTCTTCTCCTCCTCCTCCTCCTCCTCCTCCTCCTCCTCCTCCTCCTCCTCCTCCTCCTCCTCCTCCTCCTCCTTCTTCTTCTTCTTCTTCTTCTATTTTTGCATTTTGTATTCGGTTATAACTGCAACTGTGCTGTACATGAATTGTTTTTAGCATCATCATTAGTATTATTATTATCGGGGCCCATAAAGTATTTTCTCATTTGAATTGGCTATGCCAGGGATGGAAGCGGCTGTGCTTTTGTTCCATGGTTACGCTGAGATTTAGACCAACACAGATAAATAAGAGCTGTTCTCCCTTAGAAGACATTCCAGCTGAGCTTTGGCCTGTGACAGCAGACGCCGCAATGCAGCGATGCGATCAGAAATCCAGAATTGAATGTGTATCTCCTAGAGAAATATAAATTATTCTACCCTTTTTGTTGTTAGTTGCGAAGCTGTGTCTGACCCCATGGACAACGTTACTCCGGCCCTTCCTGTCCTCTCCCATCCTCTGGAGTCCATTGAAGCTCACTCTATCCAGCCCCCTCCTTCTCTGCTGTCCCCTTCTTCTTCTTTTCCCCTCCATCGTTCCCAGCATGAGGCTCTTCTCCAGGGAGTCCTTCTTCCTTCTCCTCAGGTGGCCAAAGTCCTTGAGTTTCCTCTTCAGGATCTGGCCTTCTAAAGAGCAGCCAGGGTGGATCTCCTCTAGGACTGACCGGTTGGATGGCCTTGCAGTCCAAGGGACTCAATGCAGGAGTCTTCTTCTCCAGCCACCAGAGCCCAAAGGCCTCCATTCTTTGGCGCTCAACCTTCCTCGTGGTCCAACCTTCACAGCCATCCATGGCAACTGGGGAAACCATAAACCTTGACTAGACGCCCTTGTGTTGGCAGGGGGATGTCTCTGCTTTTTAGGATGCTGCCTAGATTGGCCATGGCTTTCCTCCCCAGGAGCAAGCGTCTTTTTGATTCCTTGGCTGCCGTCCCCATCTGCGGTGGTGATCTTGGAGCCCATCGGTCCCTACCTCCATTTCTTCCCCATCTATTTGCCAGGGATTGAGAGGGCCGGATGCCATGATCTTAAGTTTTCTTAAGGTTGAGTTTCAAGCCAACTTTTGCCCTCTCCTCCTTCACCCGCATCAGGAGGCCCTTCAGTTCCTCTTCACTTTCTGCCATTAGAGTGGTTATCATCTGAATACCTGAGATTGTTGATATTTCTCCCAGCAATCTTTGCCTTATTTGGCATTTCAGGTTATAATCTGGGAGCTACTTGTGAGCCAATCTGTTTGCTTGGCTGCTATTTTGGGGGCTGTTATTGTCATTTTTTAATGTTTCGGCGGCTGTTCACAGCTTATACACTGAGATACGCTGGACGTGAATCGAAATAAATGAATAAAAATAGGTTTCAAATGATTTTGGGGACTTGTTTTTTTTTTGAGGTTATCAACCCAGAACATGAAGAGGTGGATTCATCTTTCAGCAGCAGGAGGATTGGGAAGGAGGAAACCTGGATTGTGAGTTGGAGGTTTTAAAAAAATCAATTTTCCCTGCCGTGGCTGATGGGAACTGTCATCCCGTCTATCTGGAGCAGGGTTACTCTACCTTGGCTCCTAAAAGCCATGTTGGACTTCAACTCCCACAATTCTCCGGGCGAAAACGGGCCATTTCTATGCGGGAGCGTCTGCCGAAAGGGACGATGGGAGTTGTAGGGCCGACCGAGTAAAGGAACATACCATTCCCACCGTGGGTGGGGGGGAGGATAGTAACAAGAAAGGGCTTCTCTTGTGTTGTTTTCAACCACAGACGCGCATTTTTTGTCCTCTCCTTAGCCTCCACTCGCAACGCAACGGGAGATTTCAGCCTTTAAAAAAAAATCCCCTTCGGCAGCCTCGCAAGCCTTTCGCGCTCCCTCAGAGACGAGCTGGTTCCTCCCGGCCGTCTCCATAGCAACCGAGGAAGGCGCCGGGCAAAATGGCGGCGGCGGGGTCGAGAGGCGATCCTGAGGCGCCGTCTTAGCCCCGCCATGAGCCTCCTCCTCCGGGGGATCCTTTGGGGGCTGCTGTGGCTGCTTGGGGCCGGGGCCCAGGATGGGCAGCAGGGTGGGTGAGGGGGAGATTCAAAGGAGGGGGTGGGCGGAGCTTAGGCAGCAACGGGCAGGCAGAAATCCAACCGGTGCCGCTTCCCGCCGGTTTGGTGCCTTTGTGGTTTAGTTCTGCCCGCCCCTCAGCCATGAAATATCTGCCTCTCTCCTTCCTCTCTTTCTTTCTTTCTTTCTTTCTTTCTTTCTTTCTTTCTTTCTTTCTTTCTTTCTTTCTTTCTTTCTTTCTCTTTCTTTCTTTCTTTCTTTCTTTCTTTCTTTCTTTCTTTCCTCCAGCCTATCTTCTTCCTTCCTTCCTTCGTTCCTTCCTAAACTCCTAACCATCCTTCCTTCTCCTTTTCCCTTTCCCTTTCCCATCTTCTTCCTTCCTTCCTTCCAACCTATCTCCTTCCTTCCCGCCCTCCCTCCCTTCTTCCTTCCTTCTTTCATTTCTTCCAACCTAGCTCCTTCCTTCCTTTTTTGTTTCCTTTCTTTATTCCTTGTTTCCTTCTTTCCTTTCTTGTTTCCTTTCTTCCTTTCTTCCTTCCAACCTATCTCCTTCCTTCCTTCCTTTTTCTTTCTTCTTTCCTTCATTTCTTCCTTCCTCTCTTCCTTCTTCCTTCCTTTCTTCCAACCTATCTCCTTCCTTCCTTCCGAAACTCCAGACCACCCTTCCTTCTCTTTTTCCCTTTCCCTTTCCCATTGCCTCCCTCCCTCCCTCCCATCCATCTCCTTTCCTTCCTTCCTTCTGCGCTCCCGTTTCCTTCCTTCCCTCCCTCCCTCCCTCCATCCACCCATCCATCCCTTCATAGTCAGGTTCACATGATCCGAATGAGCCCTTGTTCAGGATGTGTACAATACCCAATTTTCTGAGCTAAACAGGGGCCTGAGTTGGTATAATCAAGGTGCTGAACCCCCAAAAATTGGAGATCCCCTAGCAGACACGCACTGACAAAAGTTTAGCTTGTGCCTTCATAGCTAAGTCTCTTAGGGAACATGGCTGTAAGAGAGTTTGTGAAATAGTGTTTTTTTTTTTAAAAAAGTCCCTTGACTGGGTTTTTTTCAGGCAGACCTGAATCAACAACATCCAAAGCCTTCTGTAAATTGCTACCCTTTTGGTGTGCTCAAAAACATGGGTGTTAGCCCCTCCCTATCTCTTTTAACTTCATTCTTTGCAGCTCCGAATGATGACACAACAACACAATCTCCAAAATCTCTTAGGGTGCCCTAGATTTCCTAAACTTTTACTGAGATGGTGAAATGAAATGATGGAAGAAATTGACCAAGACCACTTTAGGGAGAAAAGGTTTAATGAGTGATATCAATATGTCTCCAAAAATGACACTTATTTCCCTGTTTAGATTTCCAACCTTCGTTTATCCACATGTCTGGGACGATGGTCACAGCTTCGTTGACCAACAGCCATGCAGATACTTTCTCTCTCGCCGTGGCAGACGGGGAAACGGGTAAGCATCCTTCGAAATCATTTTTGGGAACTCCAAAGAGCATGGGGAAGAAATTGTTTTCTCCTTTGCGAAATGAATTAGCCTTACTCTTCCTGGTAAGAATGATGCTTGGCGGATGATAATACATAAGGATAATGCTGGATCCAATCTGGATCAGTCAATGGAAACCTCTCTCACCAGAATGTGTGATTTGGGCTATAGCATAGCATAGCATTTAGACATATATACCGCTTCACAGTGCTTTACAGCCCTCTCTAAGCGGTTTGCAGAGTCAGCCTCTTGCTCCCAATAATTCTGGTCCTCATTTGACACACCTCGGAAGGACGGAAGGCTGAGTCAACCTTGAGCCTGGTGAGATTTGAACTGCCAAATTGCAGTCAGTCAGCAGAAGTAGCCTGCAGTACTGCATTCTAACCACTGTGCCACTGCAGCTCTTATGGCCGTTTTATGCATCATATTTATGTGGTGCCTGGTTGGGTGTGGCTTTTTAGTTGCTGATTTGGGTGTTGATAACTATTAAGTTTTTGGCTGTTATTTCCTTGTGGCTGTGGAGTCCTTGGCTGCTGAGTACCTGATAAGCTGGTGGTGTATCAGCACTCCTGTTGAATGACAAGGGGCCAGTTTCCCAGGCTTCTGTCATTTCCCTGGCAATTTTTGTACCTGCTCGGCCAACAATCTTGGTAGCTGTGAAACTGAATGTATGTCCGTGTTCGTTGCATATGGTAACGTTCTCTGCTCCCTTCTAGGACTCTTGCCCCTACCAGACTGTCGTGGCAGAAACCGAACAGATAATTGGAGCTTGCAAGTCACACATCAAGGGGTGAGTAGAAAAGGTGACTCTCCTCTTATCCTTGCCAGCAAGAGATTTTAGATCATCTTCTGAAGTATCTCCTGCGAATCTCTTTCCATAAATCCTTGACCTAGATTCCCCTTTGGGATTTTGTTTTCACCATTGCAGTGAATAGGAGCCCAAATCAACTATTGCTGCTTTATCCCTGATGTGGGCTTAATATTCACAGTTATGTTGTGATTCATCAATCTATCTCGGTTAATTGCTAACGGTCATATTTGGCATTTCAGGACGTTTCCAAGGTGACGGTGTCCTTGACCAGGCACCTGCAACTGTGTGTCTCAAACGCCACCGATTGCTGCGTGGAGGCCCTGTGCTTGCTTCAAAGTTTGCAGGTCTCAGCATGTCAAGGGGCAAAGGTCATGGCCCGACTGTTAATCCAAGCAGAAATATATGCTAATACATCTTCAGGAAACCTAACCGGAAAAATCGAAGGTATTTGACTCCTTCTGGCTCTATGATGACTTTAATGGGTCTCCCACTACAGTTGGATCTGTAGAGGTTGCGATTATTTTAGCTTTGGTTGCGACATCGTTCCCCAATGGCATTCTTCAAAAATGATGCTTTGCATGGATGAAACAAAAGCTTTCTTTTAACATGAATTTATATAAACCCGATAGAAGAATTTGGACTGTCCTTGGTGGTCTCTGAGCTTGGTGGTTTCCTTGCAGATGTTTCTTTAATCAAACTAGGTCACGTCATCAGTGTTAGTAAGGGAGCAAATCCTACACTCTTTGCACTGATGATGTGACTTAATTTTGGTAATGAGACATTTGCAAGAAAACAATCAAACTCAAGAGATCACCCAAGACCCACATTATAACTGAATTATAAGGCTGTCCAGCTCAGAAACTTCAGCTGGACAGTAAAACAGAAAGCAGCATGGTCCCAGTGAATGAGGTGATTGGGATCATCCAAACTTCATTCATCTAGAAAGTCATGTCCACCTTTAGCAGTTTTCAGCATAATGTATGCAGCCAGCCAGTCAAAAGTGGTTTGCAAAAATATTTTGCATGCATAAGGAGGTTTTAATTATTGTTCTGGCCGAGGCTTCCCAAGAGCAGGAAACAAACTCTTGGTCCTGACAAAAACCCCTTTGATTAATTGACTGTGAATTCCGCTCATTCACATCCAGCAAAGTCTTTTGAGGGAGGATTTATGGTCACAGACCTTATCTGGCTTGGAGAGCAGCCAGGCCTCTGCAGAACTTGGCCAGGAGTCTCAGAGAGTTACGAACCAATGAAGTGAACTCATGGTCTCCTGCAAACTCCACTCCCCTGTCGCTCCTCTTTTATTCCCTCTGGGAAGAGCCATTCATCGTCGACCCCTGTTCTTTAGCTCTTCCCTTCGTCTGGCAGCTCTGCGCATGCGCACACTGGGAACAGGCTCCAGCTGTTCTTCTGCTCCATTGATGTCTGACTCCGGAGGCAGCTGATAACTGTCAGATGACTCTGGCCCCCTCTCTGCCTCCGACGCAGAGCCCTCCTCAGAGCCTTCCCCAGACTCCAGGACTGGCCCAGGTTCCTCCCCAACCTCCTCACTGTCTGACTCTGCTGCCAGCTCCACTGGCTGGCCACAGCAATTGTTCAGGAGAAAGAAGGCGTTGAAAGAAAAAAGCACCTCTTGAAATCAACCCCTCAGTTCTCACCTTTTTCTTCTTCCGTAGAGAACGCCACGATGATTCCCAACCAAATCTTTCACCCCTTGGGCTCCTGTCCCTGCAACCTCACGGCAGGAGCTTGTGATATTCAGTGCTGTTGCGATGAGGTACTAATTCTGGCTTTCATTTCTGTCACGCTTCACTCTTATTTTCCCCTGAGATTTGTCCGTGAAGTTACTCAGCCGTATTAGAATGGCATCAGGCTGATCCCAGCTCTACATTTTTCCCTTCTCCCTCTAGGATTGTACCCCAGAGATGAAGCAGCTTTTTGGGGGCTCCTGTTTTGAAGGGGTCTTTGGCGGGGATGTCAATCCCCCTTTCGACCAGCTCTGCTCCGTCAAATCCGGACTCCCGCCCCCCGACTGGTTTCCCTTCCTATGTGTGCAGTCTCCCCTGAATAATTCCCCTTTCCTTGGATACTTCTATGACGGCTCTACGTAAGTATGGAAACTTTAGGTTTAGCGGTGTGCAACTGTGAACCAATCTTTCGATCAGCATGCCATCTTTTTCTATAGCACATCGATGTTCAACCTCAGCTGCTTGAAGGAGAGTGGACTTCAGCTCCCAGAATTCCCCGTGCTGGCTAGGGAATCCTGGGAACTGTGCTCCACTGGTTATCAAGCAATCAAGGTTGTGAAACACGGCTATAGGATGAGTGTTTGGCCCAGAGATGGCATTCAGCCAGTTCTGACTGATTCTGGCGAACCGGTAGCAGAAATCATTGAGTAGTTCGGAGAATTGGCAAAATACCACCTCTGGCTGACCCTGCCCTCATCTATTCTCTGGCTCCTGAGCCCCAGCTGATTGGCTAGATCTTCTTCTGTTGCCCTGCACAGGGAGAGCGGACCTGGAAAGCAGGTTAGTGGGGTTGGGTGGAAATGGAGATTTTACAGCATCCTTCCCCTGGAATGTGGTGGAAATGGAGATTTTACTACTATCCTGCTGCTGCCACGCCCACCAAGCCAAGCCACTCCCGCCAAGCCAAACCACACCCACCAAGCCATGCCCAAGTCAAGCCCACCGAGCCACGCCCACAGAACTGGTAGTAAAAAAAAAATGCATCTCACCCCTGGTTTGGCCTGAATAATTATTGTCCTATGATTTCACCTTGCAGAGCAGTTAATTGTATTTGTAATTTGCCCTTTATATATATTTATATTTTATGCATATTTTATATTCCTGTCTCTGTAAGAGTCAGGCAAAGCGTTCTTATTCTATCTTTTCCCCAAGACGGTGACGTTGATGAGTTCACAATGAATTTGTAGCACCTGGTTTTAATTTGGGGAGGAGAAATCGTGGTTCTTAGATGGGGGCTCCCGGAAATGACAGCAAAATAGTTAGACTTTCAGTCTTTGTGTTTAGGGGGGGCGAGGCTGGGAATCCCCACATCTGATTATAGATTTATTACATTTATTTGCAGTTCTTCTTCATCGCGAGTGTCTTCCTTGACGCTTCCCTTGCAAACCACCCCAGGAAAACTCTCCAACGGTTACAAGCAAGGGGACCCCATCCTGACTGCTCACAATGACTATTTTACAGTTCCACAGGTAAAGACAACTCTAGTTTCTTTTTTTCTTTTTTTGTACCTGAAAGAGGGTGTTTTTTTTTTCCCCTGGACTGGGGAAAGGGGAAATTATGCCTGATAGCCTATTTGTCTCGTGTTCCATCCAGCCATTCATAGCTGGCAGCTGTGCGAGAAACGCTCCCGTTTCCTTCCTTCGGAATATTGAAGCCGAATGCGTGGCTACATGCAAGGAAGCAGAGAGACTCGGCTCAGACATCGCGATAAACAGCGGTCTCGGAGGTACGGCGGTTTTGATTGCCAGCGAGAGAGCTGCGGTCTTTTCATGCAAAAAAAATTTTTTTTATGTTGTTAGTTGCGAAGTCGTGTCCAACCCATGGACAACAACTTCCTCCAGGCCTTCCTGTCCTCTCCCATCCTCTGGAGTCCATTGAGGCTCAACGCCGGCTGCTTCGGTGACTCCATCCTTTCTTCCCTTTCCAGATAACATCAAACCTGAAGTTACCTACGAGGACAGGACTTCTGACGCGCTCCCTTGTCCTGGGAAAGGTGAATATGCGTTTTATTTGGGGGGGGGGGGGAGTTATATACATATAGCAGTGTCCCAAATTGTGGGGACCTTTTGGGGAAAGTGTACAGTATTTTTGAGGTTTGATAGCTAATAACACCACTTTTATTTTTTGGGGAGTAGCACCATAAAATTATATATCAATGGAAAGATAATTTAATCAAGAATGCAATGCAATAACTTTTAGGAAGGATTCGCTATTAGAATGGCAGTCATAAAGAAGAAAATTGAAACACATAGAAAAATGAGAGACACAAAAATGATCACCATAAAAAATACGAGATATACAAAAATTATCACCATGTCAGTTAAATTCTTAGTTTGGTAACCTTCAGCATGAATTACGGCCTTCCAACGTCTTCCCACGGAGTGAACCAAATCTTTTAGTTCTGCAGCTGTTATAATATGAAACCAAGTCTGAATGATTGCTTCTATTAACTGGGTTTTATTGCTGGCTATATTTATAGCTTTTCATAGAATACAGATAATTGAACAAACTTTGTTGCATTACATTCATGATTAAATTATCTTTCCATTGATATATAATATTATGGTACTACTGAAAAATATATGATGTTATTAGCCATCAAACCTCAAAAATACCCTTTTTTCCAAAAGGTTTCCACAATTTTGGTCACTACTGTAGTTGTAACCCATCTTTTGAAAAGGTTTAATAAAAAAACCCTGCAGATATATGACCTATAATCTATATGAGAGCTTTCCTTTTGTTCAGAATGCAGAAATGTGAGCTTGGCTGAAGATTACATCATAATATGGGAAGGCAAAAGAATAAAAGAATTGAAGATCAAAGTCCTTTATGGAGGAATGTGTCCAGAAGGTAGGGTTTTTTTATATTTCTCTTGCTCCAGTTTTTATTTTTTACCAATATTCGCTTTTCAGCAAATAAAAGATTATCTGCGTGATTTGGAATCGGTTGTCCTAGCTGTTGTTTTCTTACATTGGCCCTGAAGCATCCTTGCCTTTGATTCATAAAAGAAAAAAAAAACACAGGATCTACGGGTTGAAGGGGTCCGACTTTGAACACAGAAGCAGAAAACAGAATATCATGGAAAATGCCCTAAAATGTAACGTAATATGGCTTGGATTCCTAATGCACTCGGCCATAAAGTTTTTTATGATTGACTTAGTTTGGATTTTGGCTGATTCTGATGCACAAACCAAGGGATGATGGTTGAAGAAACCATGGTTAAAAGAATAGAATAGAATGAATATGAATTTAGACTAGGATAGGATAGGATTAGAATAAATAGAATATAGAATAGAATAGAAAATAAAATAGAATAGAAAGAAATAGAATATAGAATAGAATGAAATAGAATGGAACAGAACAGAACAGAACGGATAAAAGTGGCATCATAAGCGCTGTCTCTCTGGCTTACATTTGCCCATTTCGCCTTTTGTCTTCGCTAGAAACAATCACCCAGAAATTCACTGTCACGTTTGTGGGTGCTGATGCTACAAGCATGGAAGAATTCTCGGGAAACCCAGGTGGGTGAAGTGACTTTTGGCGCAGAAGACCCTCAGTAGGAGATTGATGGCCACCGGCGGGGATGTTTCAGTTTCGTCTTGATCATGTAATTTATTGGAGGAAGCTGGACATTTGGGAGCTGGACTATATAGTTGACCCTTGATGGTTTGGGTGACAGGCAGCCAAGAGGTTCTCGGAGGAGAAGGATGTTGGCTGCTTGCTAGCTTGACCCGCTGTAGAACTGCAACGGCCATAAGTGTGAAAAATGGTCATAAGTCACTTTTTTCAGTGCTGCTGTAACTTTGAATAGTCCCGAAATGAATTGTTGTAAATTAAGGATTACCTGTCTATCCCTGATCCACTTCTACGGCTCCCAGGAACGGTGGGTATAAAATTGGGCTTTTGAGAGGCGGTCAGCTCTAGGAAGACCCATCTCTCTTATTCTGCAGTAGTGCCTAACTGGCTATATTTGAAGCCTGCAAAAATCTTCTTTTGTTTAACTAGGTTACCAGCTTGGCAAGCCGGTGAGAGCCGCCAACCTGACTTCGTTGGCTCCTGTGACCACTCTGAAACTTTGGAAACCAGGTAGTCCTTTTTGATAACAAACATTTTATACAATTGCAAGAGGAACAAAATGACATCAGGCGTCATTTTCTTGCTGCAACGTTCATTTGGGGCTTCGCGCATATTTCTGTGGAAGATGGGGGTGGTAAACGTGATTGGAGTTGTATTTGGCTCAATGGATCTTACACATTTATTCCTTATTTTACCCCTGGCAAATATAGTGTTCCTATACTTAGGAACAAGGGTAGCTCGATGGCTAAGACGCTGAGCTTGTCGATCAGAAAGATTGTCAGTTCGAATCCCTAGCGCCGCCTAACGGAGGGAGCTCCCATGGCTTGTCCCAGCTTCTTCCAACCTAGCAGTTCCAAAACACATTAAAAAATGCGAGTAGGAAAATAGGAGCCACCTTTGGTGGGAAGGGAACAGCGTTCCGTGCACCTTCGGCCGTTGAGTCATGCCGGCCACATGACCACGGAGACGTCTTCGGATACTGCTGGCTCTTCGGCTTTGAAAGGGAGATGAGCACCGCCCCCTAGAGTCAGGAACGACTGGCACAGATGCGCGAGGGGAACCTTTATCTTTTACCTTCATCCTTAGGAACAAGAACAAAAATTACGAATATTAGTTTGTATGTTTGCTTTTCTGCGAAAGGCTCCAGCAAAGCAATATCAAAGTCAAATTTTAAAAACCATTCCTAAAAAGAGTTTTAATTCGCAAGTAAATCTGTGCTGTAAGAGCAGCTTAGTCCCTTCCCTTTGATTTCTTTGAGAACTGAGAAGAGAATTTCTAAAGCCTTCTATTGCAATACTAGAATGCATGAATTAGAGAAAGCAATTTCTCAACCAGATATCTCTCTGTTATTTAGTTGGCGAGAACTTGTGTTCATCGGGAAACCTCACCCCCCTTTTGTTCGGATTCAGTTCCATTTCTGGATGCATTATGGAAGTCAGCCTTGCAGACAACTGCACGCAGTTGAGGTGAGATGGATTTAGTTTCTTCTTCATTTTGAAACAGGGAAGATGTTCTCGTTTTACCCTGAAATAAAGGAAGCTTTAAGAAATCCACATTGATTTCTGAAGCCTGGTGTTTTTTTTTCTTTTCAATAGAACAAACCTAACTGTTTACTGGTCCATTTCTATTGCATGCCTGTTTCTCTGCAGGGAGGACGTTGCTGCAAGACTCAATTCCTTGGTGCAAGTGAGCCACGTTGGAAAAAGAGGCAACGCCCGTAAAAATGTCTCAGATGATTGGGTGGAGGTCCTCCGTGAGTAGCACAATTTAGAACCCGCCAGTCAATTGTCGGTTTTTAGTTTGTGTTTAAAAACTTCCCCCTGCCAACACAAGGGTGTCTAGTCAAGGCGATGGTTTTCCCAGTTGCAATGGACGGCTGTGAAGGTTGGACCATAAGAGAAGCTTATGGAGGCCTTTGGACTCTGGTGCTGGAGAAGAAGACTCCTGCATTGAGTCCCTTGGACCGCAAGGCCATCTAAGCGGTCAGTCCTAGAGGAGATCTACCCTGGCTGCTCTTGAGAAGGCCAGATCCTGAAGAGGAAACTCAAAGACTTTGGCCACCGGAGGAGAAGGAAGAAGGACTCCCTTGAGAAGAGCCTCATGCTGGGAAGGATGGAGGGCAAAAGAAGAAGAAGGGGACGGCAGAGAAGGAGGGGGCTGGATGGAGTCACCAAAGCAGTCGGCGTGAGCTTCAATGGACTCCAGAGGATGGGAGAGGCCTGGAGGAACGTTGTCCATGGATATGACTTCACAACTAACAACAAACAACAACAAAAGCATTATGAATCTCTTACATTTTTTTTTTGTTAACAAAAACCGTTGTCTTGCTCTCCTGCCTCTGGTATAAAAGATAACCGTGCTTCCAAACTAATGTAAAGTTGAACGTTGACATTGTAAATAAGTCAAAATATTCTGGGCACAATGAAGTGAACGAAGCAATCCTGCCTTCACGTCTTCCCTTTTAACGTTGAAAGAAAAGGATAAGCTGCCGAGCAATTCAGTTGCTCAGCCTATACATTTTTCTGGCTTACAGGTTTAAATGCCTCTTCCAGTACAAACACAAGTGAGGGGATCTTAAGAGGCACCTGTCCTGACGTTCCTGCCCACCTGAACATTCAGATCATCACTGCTGATGTGGGCGCCATAGAAGGGATCCCTCAAGAGGAGATACTTGGGGTGCAAATCAGGTGCGTACAGTCTTACTCCCATTGGCCAAACTCAGACCTCTTCACGGTCCTCCTCCACGTTTAGGAAAAGATTTCTCTCTCTACATATACTTCTAATTTATTTAGTGGTGGGGTGGCCTAGAGGTGGAGCTTTCGCCTCACAATCAGGAGGCTGTGCTTGACCTGTTGACATCAGAAAGTGGGCTTCGAAGGAGGAATAAAAGTCTCACTGAATTCTACGATGCACCCATATCACAGAAGCTGAGGTCTAGCATCATGACTATTTATTTTTGCTGCCCTTCAGGATGCTTCTTAGAAGAAGAAAAAAATCTGCTCTAATGAGCACTAAAATTTTGCTCTGATGATTAAGTATTAGAGTTGTCCTCTTTCGTTATATTACTAAGGCTAAAAGAATGGCTAAAGGAGAAGTGACAGGCCTTCTGCATCGCAGCCGCAGTTCCCGTGTATAGTCAAGACTTCTCTCTTGCAGCTTTTCAACAATAACCTGGCAGGTTCCCTGTGGCCTGGCTTGCCCAGAGAACGCCTCTTCCCTTCCCATCTCTGCTGCTGTGCAGTTTATTAAAGTACCAGCTCAGCCCCCGGTGCCAAAGACGAGGTAAGTCCTGGATGCAGGGGAATGGAATGGAATAAGGAATAGAATGGAATATGGAATATGGAATGGAATGGAATTTGGAACAAGGAATGGAATATGGAATATGGATGGAATAGAATAGAATAGAATAAGGACTGGAATGGAATGGAATAGAATAAGGACTGGAACGGAACAGAACAAGGAATGGAATGGAATGGAATAGAATAGAATAAGGAATAGAATAAGAACAGAATAGAATAGAATAAGGACTGGACTGGACTAGAATAGAATAGAATAAAATAAGATGGAATGGAATGGAAAGGAATGGAATAAGGAATAGAATGGAATAAGGAATGCAATGGACTGGAAAATAAAATAGGAATAGGAATAGGTTAGAATAGTTGGAGGGGACCTTGGAGGTCATCTAGCCCAACCCGCTGCTCAGGCAGCAAACCCTATACCGTTTCAGACAAGCGCTTTTCCAATTTCTTCTTAAAATCTTCTCGATATTTCAGAGAAACGATTAGGGAAACCAAGTCACGCGATCGTCGCTGGCGACTTTCCCAGGCTCTGGCCCAGCTTTGCCCTTAAAACGTTTACATCTTCTTTTCCAGATTTCAGATTAACTACACGGAGTATGACTGCAGGAGAAACGACGTCTGCTGGCCTGAGCTTTTTTATCCCATGACCCGCTACTACACAGGTAAAGACACCGTAATTTGGCCTTTCAGATGCTTAGCTTCTAGTTGACGCCCTTATCCTTGGGTGGGCAGGTGAAGGGTCTCAGTAGGGAGATGCATTTCCTTTTATATCAGCTCCATTGATAGTCTGGGCCTGAGCACTATATGTCGAGTATTATTAGGTGATTCCTAATAATCATATTTATTGGGACAATGTAGCTAAGTGGCTAAGACGCTGAGCTTGTCAATCAGAAAGGTCAGTAGTTCAGTTCGAACCCCTAGCGCCACGTAACGGGGTGAGCTCCCATGACATGTCCCAGCTTCTGCCAACCTTGCTGTTCGAAAACACGTTAAAAAATGCAAGTAGAAAAATGGGGACCCCCTTTGGTGGGAAGGGAACAGCGTTCCGTGCGTCTCCAGCGTTGATTCAATGCCGGCCACATGACCACAGAGATGTCTTCGGACAGCGCTGGCTCTTCGGCTTTGCAATGGAGATGAGCACTGCCCCCTAGAGTCGGGAACGACTAGCACAGATGTGCGAGGGGAACCTTTACCTTTAATAATCACAAAATACTCTACGTGTATTTCCATTGTGCAGCAATACATGTAGAAAGAGCTGTGGTAGCGTAGTGGTTACAATGCAATATTGCAGGCTAACTCTGCCCATAGTCTGGAGTTTGATCCTGAGTGGCTCAAAGATTGACTCAGCCTTCCGTCCTTCCGAGGTGGGTCAAATGAGGACTCAGATTGTTGGGGGAAAGAGGCCGACTCTGTAAACCGCTTAGGGAGGGCTGTAAAAGCACTGTGAAGCGGTCTATAAGTCTTAACTGTTCCTATTTTGTAAATCTCTTATGCTCTGGCAGAGGATGGCTGGGAATAGATATGTAGTGAGAAGACTTCATTGTAACGGAGGCTTGGTGTATTGTCTTCCGCTTCATCTCCCGCCCCCTCTTCATCGCATCGTCCCGCTTCTAAACCTTTCTCCCCATCCTCTTTTCAGGAGAGCCTTATCCTCACACCCTTGCCAAGGGCCTGGTGCTGGTTTTCTTCGTCCTCCTCGCCCTGGTGCTGAGCTGTCCTTGCAATGGGATCCTCAGCCTTTGGCACAAGCACTGAAAAGCCTTCGCATCACCCGCAGACTTTTTTTTTTTTTAACGTTTTTATCATGCACATCTTTTATGGAAAGAGGGGAAAAAATGGGCCTTTTCCCCCAGATATATTTTCCCAGAAAGAGGGAGAGAGAGAGAGAGAGAGAAAGAGAGAGAGAAATAAAAAAATGGACAAAAGTAAAACCGTGTTGTGATTTTTTGGAGAAAAACAAGCAATCAGGGAGAGTCCATGCAATGCGAAGTGTGATTTGGATCATACTGCTTTATTGGGCGTCCCATTTTGGCAACTTTAAAACAGGGGTCTCCAACCTTTGCAACTTTAAGTCTGAAGGACTTCAGCTCCCAGAATTCTCCAGCCAGCAAAGCTGGCTGGAGAAGTCTGGGAGCTGAAGTCCTTCAGACTTAAAGTTGCAAAGGTTGGAGACCCCTGCTTTAAAAGACTTCTGGACTTTAAACTCCCAGAAATTTTCAACCAGCTTGGCTGGGGAATTCTGGGAGTTGAAATCTGTAAGTCTTTGTAGAAGACTTACAGAAATCTGTAAGTACATTATGAATCTGTAAGTATACTGAAGATGGTATTTAATTTCGTTGTACGAGGTGCAATGGCAATAAAGTAAACTTAAAACTTCTACCCTCAAAACGACGCTATAGGGCACTGCGCACCAGAACAACTCGACATAAGGACAGTCTTTTCTCGAATGCCATCACTCTGTTTAACAACCAATTCCCACAACACTTGATAATTTACCAAGAATGTATTACTATTTTTAGTCTCTTCCTTCCTAGTATCTATCTCTTCCCATTTATGACTATAACCCTGTTGCTTGTATCTTTCAATTTATATTGTTTTTATTTGTTTCCTGATAGGATTTGATAGCTTATTAGTAACCTTGGCTATCTCTAAGTGTTGCATCTTTTTATTCTTGATGAATGTATTTTATTCTCCTTATGTACACTGAGAGCATCTGCATCAAAGACACATTCCGTGTGTGTCCAATCACACTTGGCCAATAACGAATTCTATTCTATTCTGTCCTGTTCTAATTCTATTCTATTTCTATTCTGTTCTACTCTGACCTCCTTCTTTCCTTATTCTATTCTGTTTCTAATTCTATTGTGTTCTATTTCTATTCTGTTCTAATTCTGTTCTATTCTATTCTAATTTCTATTCTATTCTAAAATCCACAAGGTTGAACACTTGCAATCAAATAACGGCAAAGTATCATACACATGGCGAATCCAGGGGGCGCTGCACCTCCTTTAGCAATTTCTCCCTTCTGGCTGTCTATTGCCGCTCTGCCCCAGCACTTCCGTTCCGGCCTAAACTCGTCTCCTCCCCTGTTGGCATCATGACCATCGAGTGAGACAGAGAGAGACGGTCTTTTACCCACCCACTCACCCCAATGGCGCAGCTCCGGATTGGAAAGCCGGAAGCCGCTCCCTCCCTCCCGTCTCGCCGCCTCCGCTGAGGGAAAGCGCCGGTTTCCGCGGCGCCTGGGCCTTCTCCATGGCCGTCGAGCGGGGCGGGCGGCGGGCGGCCAGGCGTCGTTGTCGTCGTCGTCGAGGAGGCCCCCGGTGACGGCCGCCATGGGCTCCCTCTTCCGCAGCGAGGCCATGTGCCTGGCGCAGCTCTTCCTGCAGGCCGGCTCGGCCTACGAGTGCCTCAGCGCCCTGGGCGAGCGCGGCCTGGCCCACTTCAGAGACGTGAGTGGCCGCTGGAGGGCGGGGGAGGAGGCCGCGCCTCCCGTTGATTCCCGTCTCTTTTTTTATTGATTACTTAAAACCCACATTAAAAAAATCATTAGTGTGAATTTCCTCCTTTTTGACCCCCCTCACAACAACAACAACAACAACGACAACCCTGTGAGGTGGGCCTGCCTGACAGAGAAGCTGCCTGTCGTGGCTAATGCGGAACTCGAACTCACCGCCCTCTGGAGGATTGGCCCTTTGTTTCCATTAGTGGTGAACTAAGGGTCCTTACTTAACTCCCGTTTTGAAATAACAAGAGCTGGAAGGCACCTTGGAGGTCATCTAGTCCAGCCCCCTTGCTCAGGCAGGAGACCCTATAACATTTTAGAATAATAACAACAGATGAAAGGGACCTTGGAGGTCATCTAGTCCAGCCCCTGCTCAAGGAGGAGGCCCTATAACATTTTAGAATAATAACAACAGATGGAAGGGATCTTGGAGGTCATCTAGTCCAGCCCCTGCTCAAGGAGGAGACCCTATAACATTTTAGAATAATAACAACAGGTGGAAGGGACCTTGGAGGTCATCTAGTCCAGCCCCTGCTCAAGGAGGAGACCCTATAACATTCCCACAACAACAACCCTGTGAGGTAGGCTAGGCAGAGAGAGGGAGGGAGGGAGGGTCTGGCCCCAAATGCCCCATCTGCCTTTCATGGCTTCCCTAGGGAGGCCAAAGCAGCCCCAGGGCTGGGTTGATGGGGTGGGGAGGGTCTCCAACTTCTCTTGGAGGGTCTGCTTGGGAACCTCCAATATGCCCCACCCGTTGTCAACCATTGGCAAGGTTAAAATAAACTATGGCTTAGTTAGTGCATTGCATGAACCAGTTTTTACAATTGAACTTGTAAAATCTTAAGACAATAGAAGTTTCTTTTTTTATGTTTCATTTATTTTATTTATAATACTTTTTGTGTTTTATTTATTTTATTTATAATACTTTTCATCTCCATCAGACTTTGTGAACTGGGTACAATTATTTGAAAGTTCACAGTCCACATATTTGTTGTTATATTCATTAGCATAACATTTATAATACAACTATATATCAAGATAATTGCAATGATACATAATATCATAAACTTCTCTCCTGGGTAACGTTTTCTCTTCTTGTGCCTCCTCCTCCCTAACTTCTGTTTCTATTATCTAGCCATTGATAAAATACATTCCACGTCAAAAAAATATTCAGTTTCTTCGCTATCCTTGATAAATAAGCATTAGTCTGACCATTTCTGCGCATTCCATTATTTTATGAATCACCCTCTCGTCCGACAGGATCTCCTCACTCTTCCACTGTTGCGCAAATACAATCCTAGCCAGGGTCAGTATGTGCAGAATCAAAGAAACAGTCTTTTTCCGGTAGGAGGCCCAACAGAAATGACTCTGGTCTCAGCTCAATATGCTTCTTAGACAATAGAAGTTTCTATTGGGAATAGTTAAAAACAAAAACAGTTTTGCCTTTCCAGCTCAACTCCAACACAAGCTTGTTCCAGCGGAAATATGTGAGTGAAGTGAAGAAGTGTGAAGAAATGGAGAGAATATTGGGTAAGCTTGGAGAATGCTGAACGATGGGCAATCCTGACCCTCTTCGCTAAAGTTTTAGCCATCCTGAAATGTATCACAGATTGGTTATTTGGAACAGAAAGGAGAATGAAGTCCTTCTCAATTTAAAACTGAGCTTGAAAGAATATTGCATTTCCCTTGATATATTGCTGTGTTTCTGCATTGGATGCTCTCTCACATTTCAGAGGTTTAACACTGATGGTCAGGAGGTTTGGTGATATTTTGGGCACCACGCATTGGCTGTTTTTTTCCTTTTGGGGTTTGATTTTAAAATCCAGAGAATTAATACGTAAATTCTGGGCTTCTCCAATTCTCGTGATATAATAGGGGGAAATGATGAGGCTTGATTTTGAAGAGTGCCCTCCCATATGCGTATTATCCTTTGTGGTGCAGAAGGAATGTGCCAGAGCCCAGTTGCTTTACCTTGATGAAATTATTTTTCATTTTTCCCCAGGATACCTAGTACAGGAAATAAAGAAAGCAGACATCCCTCTTCCGGAAGGCAATATCACCCCTTCTGCCCCTCCACTTAAACAGATGTTGGAAATCCAGGTAAACTTGGAGAAATGAATGGCAGAAAATATGTTTCTTGAATTCTTTTGGCTAGTCTTTCTCAACCTTGGCAAGGCGGTTAGGGAATTCTGGGAGTTAAACTCCAGGCCTCTTAAAGGTGTCAATGCTGAGAGACATTTTAGGCCAACTCTTAAGATCCTTACAGCTCCATATTTCTACATTCAATTACATTCAATTGCCTGCCTTCTGCTTGGAAGAACGATGCTTCTGTTAGAAATCACCCCAGTGAGAATGTGTGGGTTTTTCCCCCCTCTGTTGTAGGAGCAACTTCAGAAGCTGGAGGTGGAATTGAGAGAAGTGACCAGAAACAAGGAGAAGTTGAGAAAAAACCTTTTGGAGCTGACCGAATACACCCACCTGCTGAAGGTCACGCAGTCCTTCACTCAAAGATCTACCGAGGTACTTATTTTACTGACTTTAAAAATATGTAAGGTATCTTAAAACAAATGACTCTGGACAGCAGGCAGTCTTAAACGAGAACAATCCCAAAGAAGAAATACCTTGTTTCCAGTCTTTCTTTTTTCTTTTCTTTTCTTTTTTGCTGCTTCCCTCTTTTTTGCCTTTTGACATAAAAGTTTCACGGTCTTTATTTTAGCTCGAGTCCTCCATACAGAGCGCTTACGAAGAATTCCCATCTTTTGATCATGAGCCTTTGGTGGAATATAACTGCATGCACAGACTTGAGGCCAAACTTGGGTAAGTACCCAAACTGGGTGGTGAATAGCCACGGAAAGCATCTTTAACCCTGTTTTATAGAGGCATTCTTAGCAAATACTGGGCACAATGAATTCCTTAATTGCATATAAATTTGGCTGGTTTTGAAGCATCCAGTGGGGTAGCAATGAAGCATAACTGTGACTGTAGGTAACGTGAATAATTGTTCTCACCTTTCCCTGTACTGGCGAGATTATGTTAATGGTGCTTTCCCCCCCTTTCAATGTAGATTTATATCTGGCTTAGTTCACCGAGCGAAAGTGGAAGCGTTTGAAAAAATGCTGTGGCGGGTGTGCAGAGGAAACACAATTGTTTCTTACTCTGAAGTGGAAGACTGCTTGGAGGATCCTGATACAGTGAGTAAGACGGCTGGGTTGAGAAAGGGCAGCTGAGCCCTGTCAATCAAAGCTGACGACAGCCATTCCGGTTTGTTTTGCAGGGGGAACAGACCAAGTGGTTTGTGTTCTTAATATCCTACTGGGGGGAACAAATTGGCCAAAAGGTGAAGAAAATATGTGACTGGTAAGGACAAAGCAACTTTCTCCGTTCTTTTTTCATTTGCATTTTTAGGACAGTGCTCTGAAAAGTAAAGTTTCAGGCAGGAAGGAAGTTGTTCAAACTGCGTTTAAAAAACTCCCTGGAGAAATCTGTGGAGATGAAGCCTAAACATGATTCACCCAAACATATTTTGGGGAAATAAAGGCAGTCCTTGACTTACAACCGCAATCAAGACCAACATTTCTGTTGCTATGTGAGACAGACGTTAAGTGAAATTTGGCTCTTTTTACCTCCTTTCTTGCCACCGTTGTTAAGTGAACCCCTGCAGTTGTTTGTAACATGGTTGTTACATGAATCTGTTGATTTTGCTCGGCAGAAGGTCGCAAAATCACGTGACCCATGGGACACGGCAAGCGTCGTAAATATGAACCAGTTTGCCAAGCATCCGAAGTTTTGTCGTGTGACTTCAGAGATGCGGCAATAGTCGTGTAAAAAAATGGTTGCAAGTCACTTTTGTTAGTGCCGTGGTAAATTTGAACTGTCACTAAATGAGTGGTTGTTAGTCAAGGACTACATCATCATCATCATCTTTGAACGACCCCATAATCCTTTGCGGGGTGGTGTCTGGGCAACTGCATGGAGCTAGCAGCGTTTTTGAATGGCCGGACGCTCTTCCCTGTCGACAGGGCGGAGTGTTGTTCAGCAGATAAATTCTCAGTGTGTCCAGAGAGAGAAATATCTGCCTCTCCCTAGGATCGAACTCACAAGCCTCCTGATTGTGAGGTGGGAACTCCACCTCTAGGCCACTGCACCACTCAGGGGCGTAGCGTGGGGGGTGCAGGGGGTGCCGGCCGCACCGGGCGCAACATCTGGGGGGGCGCGCTCCAGAGACCCGACTCGGAAGCTCTCCTCCACGGGTCTCTGGAGTTGGCGGCGGCGGCGCCTGGGCGCTCCTGGGCTGGCGAGAGTCGGGGAGCGAACAGCGGCCAGTAGGGGCCAAACCCTCCCGGGCCATCCCCCGGCTGAGGCCAGCGCCGGATCCTCGCGGGAGGTGCATGGGCTCGCCGCTCGACACCACAAGAAGAGCTGCCTCCCCCGAGTGCTAAAATCCACGGGTTAGGGGGCGCAAATTACTTGCCTTGCCCCAGGTGCTGACAACCCACGCTACGCCACTGGCACCACTCCAGTCAAGGACTACACATATAGTAAAAATGGTAGCTGCCGTCTAAAGATATGAGATCCTCTGTTTGCAAGAATAGCTCGGTTGGCCGTTTCAATGACTCCCTTTGTGTCGCAGCTACCACTGTCACATGTACCCCTATCCCAGCACTCCAGCGGAACGGCGAGCGGTGATGGAAGGGCTCCAAGTTCGCATCCAGGATCTTCATATTGTGAGTTGAACGTTGTGGTCACAATCCAGCTTTGGTGTTGTTGTTTTTCAGCAGAAGAGGCAATTTGTTTCACGGAATTAACATGGCTGTGCAGCGTATTCGTTTTGAGCTTTGCTCCCCACGGCCTGTGAGATAATATTTGCATTCTCCCAAGTAGATTCGTTCTCTTTTTGAGGATTTTTCGTAACGTCCTGGAGATAATTCAGGCATAGCGTTGAATTCGGGGCTCTTATTTTTGCCTGTGTAACATTTTTTTCTTGCAGCCGGGAAATATTTTTCTTTGGGATTGTTTGATCCGCTGCCAACTTGGCACTGCGAAGCGAATAAGCAAATCCCGCAGAATAGAGTTAATAAAAAGAAAAAGAACTTTAAAAGTGACTTCGCCCTGCAAAGGCTTTTTTTTAAAAAAAATCTTTTATTTTTTAAAAATACAAATAATACAAACATAGTAAATACAAAAAAAAAGAGGAAAAGAAAGAAAAAATAAATATTATAGTGCACCCCCAGAGGCCTTTTTTAAACCCTTATATTTCTTTGTAACAACTAAAAGATATACAATATATTCAAATTGTGCCCTTATCCCCTCCAAAGCAACATATATTCTTGAGTAGCTTTATTCCTTCTTGCCTTCCACCAACACTGATTTTATAAAATCCCTGCATATTTCATTATTTCATTGTTATTCATTCATTTGCTTTTTTTAAATTTAATTTCTGTTGTTAATTTAACATTCGTTGCCCTACTCCAAATTTCATTATCCCTCACGTTTATTTGAAATGCTTCCTTTTGGATAACTCTTATTTATTTGTTTATTTATTGTTTAAATTTCTATACCTTTTACCTTTCTACTAAATGTGGGTTTTTTTAAACAACACCCCCCCTCCCCCTCCCCAAAGGTGCTGCACAAAACCGAAGACTATCTACGGCAGGTCCTGTGCAAAGCTTCTGAATCGATCTACACCTGGGATGTTCAGGTGAAGAAGATGAAAGCCATTTACCACGTGCTGAATCTCTGCAGCTTTGACGTCACCAACAAATGCCTCATTGCGGAGGTCTGGTGCCCCGTGGCAGACCTCCCCAACATGCGTCGTGCGCTGGACGAAGGATCCGTAAGTCCAGCCTTCCCTGCTTCACACATCAGGGTTCCAAGTCAGACACCCATTGCAAGCAAGACTCCGAGAGAGCTGAATTCCTCAAATGTGGTTTTTATTTGGAAATACCATATTTTTCATAGTATAAGATGCAACAAGATTTGAAGAGGCAAATTTTAAAAAAAAGTTTTTGCACTCTGCAAACCTCCCAAAAACAGCTCGTTTCTCGCAAAAATGGGCCTGTCCCCCCCCCCCCCCCAAGGACATGACTAGTGTTTAGGAGGCTTGTTGAGTGCTCCTGGGGCCTGGAGGAGGGGCAAAATTGAGCAAAAAACGGCCCGTTTTTCATTCACTCTACAAGCCTCCTAAAGGTTATGCATGGATATTTTGGTGAAGGGGATGGGGTTTCGGGAGGAAAAAGCTGTATTCAGTGTATAAGACGCACCCAGATTTTCAGCCTCTTTTTTGAGGAAAAAGGTGCGTCTTATACTCTGAAAAATACGGTAATATATTGGCATGAATCTGGTGAAAACCGGCTCTGAAAACTCCCGCGCTTTTCACCTTATTAAAAGTAAAAGGTTTTCTACTTTCTCAAAAACAATCGGCCCCATGGCCCAATCACTGTGCAGTCCGACAACCGGGCGGGCCATCACTCCGCCTTCATCCGACCAGACGTGAGAATGACCTTGGTTCCCAAGAGAAAGCAGTTTGTTTTGGCTAGAAAAATCCCAGCTATCTCAAATCCCTCCTTCCCTGACCCTCCGCTCCAGTGTGGCAACACGGAAGCGGTCAAGATAGCTCCGGTCGGCATAGCTTCAGGATTGACACCATCCCTGCTTCAGCTCTTTTGGGGGGCAGGTTCACCCATCCTACGAAGAGCGTTAAATGGGGTACCGTGCGCCTAATAATTTGGGTTTTGTCTACTTCTGCCACCAGAGAGAGAGTGGCGCTTCTGTCCCTTCCTTCATGAACACCATTCCGACCAAAGAAACACCTCCGACGTTGATCCGGACCAACAAATTCACCTCGGGGTTCCAGGACATCGTTGACGTGTACGGGATTGGCAACTACAGGGAAGTCAATCCTGGTGAGTGTGTCAAGAGTTTGTTGCAGATAAATCACATCCAGAAAGCACAGCCCGATAACTGATTCAGGTGGATTCATTAACTCCTTGATATGCATAATAGCAGAGGAATAAATGTACAATACCCACAGCAGAGTCTTCCAACGTGGCAGAAGCGACAAGCAGAACTCAAGCAGGAGGGAACGGTCAGTTTCATCTCCGAGTTCAGAGCAGACAAGAGACCAGACCAGCTTAGTTCCCGTTTCCTTACTGCACGGACTCAGAAGGTTGCAGGCTAAAATCACGCCTTGGCCCCTAGCTCTTTCAGCTCCCATTGGCTGACCTCGTTGCTGTGCCTACTCATTGGCTAACCTGGTTATCATGTCTCTCCCAGTCATGAATATTCTTTGGAAAATTGTGAACTGGGTGTGCAAATTACAATACAATACAATGGCAGAGTTGGAAGGGACCTTGGAGGTCATCTAGTCCAACTCCCTGCCTAGGCAGGAAGCCCTATACCATTTCAGACAAATGGCTATCCAACATCTTCTTAAAGACTTGCAGTGTTGGGGCATTCACAACTTCTGGAGGCAACTTCTGTTCCACTGATTAATTATCCACATTGTCAGGAATTTCTCTTCAGTTCTAAGTTGCTTCTCTCCTTGATTAGTTTCCACCCGTTGCTTCTTGTTCTACCCTTCAGGTGCTTTGGAGAATAGTTTGACTCCCTCTTCTTTGGGGAAGCCCCTGAGATATCAGAAGACTGCTATCATGTCTCCCCTAGTCCTTCTAGACATACCCAGTTCCTGCAACCGTTCTTCATATGTTTTGCAGAAATTCTAGACCGGGCTCGTTCCGCCTGTACATCCTGACCCGCCTTCCCTTTCCTGTGGCCTAGTAGAACTCAAGTGGGTTTTGTGTTAGCGAAAGAATCACGGTGTTGTAAATCAGGGGTAACTGTTAAGACTTGCGGGCTCCACCTCCCAGAATTCCCCAGCCAGCCATGCACGTTGGGGAAGGAATCTCTTTTTGACAGTGCGATGGGCAGCATGCAACCGCAATCAATAAACACCTGTGCATTTCACAGCTCTGTTCACCATCATCACGTTCCCCTTCTTGTTCGCCGTGATGTTTGGGGACTGCGGTCACGGCTTCCTGATGTTCCTCTTCTCTCTCGTCATGATTTTGTACGAAAAACACCCCAAGCTCATGAGATCGCAAGACGAGGTATGGAAAAGCTGGACTCTGTGTGTGCCCAGTGCTCTTCGGGTTCCTTTGCTGCTGGGGGGGGGGGGGGGGATATCTCCAACCCCACTCCCTTCTAGCACTGATGACGTTACCTAGTTAGGTCGTGAGACGTCCGAGAGCCCCAGTTCAGCCCTGAGCTGCATAGGTCCTCCTGTGTAAGGAAGATTCCCCGTCTTGGAGGTTCCTCTGGTGACAGTGAAGATTCTCCTCCTGTCCACAGATCATGAAGATGATTTTCCAGGGACGGTACATCATCCTGCTGATGGGATTGTTCTCCATCTACACCGGCCTGATCTACAACGACTGTTTTTCCAAATCTTTGGTCATATTCAGCTCGGGATGGCATGTTTCCCAAATGCCTGGAATGGATTGGAGGTAAGTTGTGGCTGTGAACCTGTGTTCGGGTTTCCCTTCTGGGCGATCTCCGAGCTTCCTCTTTCTCCCAGAGAGGTTTGAAGAGCCAACTCTGCTCACCGGCTCGTCATTCTTCGCTGCGGCCGTCAGTTCCCAAGTGGTCAGTTCAGTTAAGGCCTCCTGAAATAGCTCTGAATTGTTATGGACAACAACGACGACTTTACGACTTGTGGACTGCGACTCCCAGAATTCCTGGGACAGCACGGGCGGCTGGGGAATTCTGGGAGTTGCACCCCAACAGGTCGCAAAATCGCCAGTCTGTGTAAGGGGGATAACTTTGAGGCAGACGTTTGGGGTGCTCGGAATGTCTTTTTCTCAACCTCCAATTCTGTTGTGTTTTCTTTCATTTCTGAAATTGTTCTAGCAAGGCAGACTTGACGAATCCGTTTGTGACTCTGAATCCAAATGCGACTGGCGTCTTCACCGGCCCGTACCCTTTCGGCATAGATCCGGTGAGTGACTCGCCCTTGAGCCGCTCCTGTCCGTCAATGACTTCTTGATGGAATTTACGAGGCTTCGATGCGGCTCCGGAGAATTCCTTCCCCTCCTCCTGTTGATACCTGCACCGAATTGTCTCTGCGGCTGTTGCGCACAGGGCAGCTTCCTGTGTACAAGGAGCCCTTGACAGGTCACCGTCATAAATGCGAGTCAGCGTCCGAATGATGCGGTCGTAAGCATGAAAAGTGCTCGCAAATCAGTGCCATTGTAATGTCAAGCAATCAGTCAGTTGAGGATTTACCTTCTATTCTGGGCTGAATCTTTTCTTCAGACTTTCTGTTTCTCTCTCATTCCAGATGTGGAGCCTTGCAAGCAACCGCCTGACCTTCGTCAATTCCTTCAAAATGAAAATGTCAATCATTATCGGAATGGTGCACATGATCTTTGGGATTTCCTTGGGGGGCTTTAACTACGTGTGAGTATGGCCAGGAGGAGCCGTCATGGTGGGGCCTTTGCTGTGCCTTTGATCCGAGATGAGCACCAAATAAATTTCATTATTTCATCATCTTCATCTATATAAATAAAAATGTCACAAGAGTTTGTTCAAAACCGCTCATCTCGGAAAGTCCTGCACTGATCGCTTCCAAATTTTCACACAACATTCCAACCAATGATATATATAGATTGTGTAGATGTCACACCTGTGCCAGGTACATGCAACGGAAATGTAAAAAATGTAGGTAGATGGATATAGAGAGAGCAGTGGGCCACAGGTTTTATGTCATCCTTTATGAGATTTTCTTTAATCAAAACAAAACAAAAAAAATAAAGTCATTCTTTCTTCTTCTTCTTCTTTCAGATATTTCAGGAAGACGTACAATATTTACTTAGTATTCATTCCTCAACTTCTGTTCATTTTGTCCATTTTTGGCTACCTGGTGTTCATGATCATTTTTAAATGGCTGGCTTACGGCGCTGAAAATTCCAGTTCTGCTCCCAGCATCCTGCTTCAGTTTATTAACATGTTTCTGTTCCATGACACCAAGAACCAAGTCCTCTTCTCCGGGCAGGTGGGTCATCCTTAGAACTGAAGGTCCACAAATGACATCGGAATTCTCTCCCTTTTTAAAAGCCGCCTTCTTCTGTTGAAATCAATGGGCCTTGAATTGAAGGAAATTAAACAGTTGCAAGAAGGATCCAGCAGGGTTGGGTCTGAATTTTATACACCCTTAATAATTGAAGTGTTGTATTGGGAGTCAAGAAGGGGACGCGGCGGCTCAGTGGCTAAGATGCTGAGCTTGCCGATCAGAAAAGTTGGCAGTTCGGCGGTTTGAATCCTTAGCACTGTGTAACGGAGTGAGCTCCCGTGACTCGTCCCAGCTTCTGCCAACCGAGCAATTCGAAAGCACGTTAAAAAATGCAAGTAGAAAAACAGGGACCCCCTTTGGTGGGAAGGGAGCAGCGTTCCGTGCGCCTTCGGCGTTGAGTCATGCCGGCCACATGACCACAGAGACGTCTTCGGACAGCGCTGGCTCTTCGGCTTTGATACGGAGATGAGCACCGCCCCCTAGAGTCGGGAACAACTAGCACAGATGTGCGAGGGGAACCTTTATCTATTAGAAGTCACTTAAATCTAGGGAATTGCTACAAGGTTAGGCATAATGTTTAAAAAAGTAGATTTTCATGCTCCCTGTGGCTGGCCTTAGCTTCTTAGAAACCTAAGATGGTTGAACTGAAAATGGATTATATAGGACGGATTAGTTGATTGCTTTGGGCCACAGGTGTGTTAATAATATTTTGCTTTTTGAGACAAGCAGAAATGATCCAATGCTTTTGTGAACCACTGAAAACATGGCAGCCGTGTCAGAACTGCTAAAATAGGAAAAACAGATTTAAAAAAGAAACCCTAGACAGATTGGTTTTTAGGCCAATGATCTAGAATCCTTATTCAAGGGAGAACTTTCATAGGGCGTTTTCTTGTTTCAAGTTTCCAACCTAAATTTCAACACACCCACACCCACACACACACCACTTCACCGTGTAATTTTGCTTCCTCTCTTTCGAAACAGATGATCGTTCAGAAATGCCTGTTAGTCGTGGCTGTGCTTTCTGTCCTGGTTCTCTTTTTGGGGAAACCTCTTTATTTGTACTGGTTGAACAGTGGCAGCCAAAGCTTTGGCTCCTATAGAGTAAGTATCAGGAAGGCAAATTGTATATTTTCCCTCCTCTTTTTTTGCGTCCTGCAGCATGTTATTGCTCTCTCAATCAGCGTAGAGAGCCTCCCATCTAATTAATAGAGGGGGGGGGAGGCTATATTTGATGCTTTGCGTAGGTTTAACCCCTGGCTACAATTCCCTGAAGTACATTGTCAGAGTGCACACCGCGTGACTATTATTTTGAGATAACCCAGTAGCAAAATACGGGACACAGACGTTTTGTCTTGGTTTATCTACAAGTCTTCTATATACATACATACATACACATGTTAGGCAAATACCCAGGCAATCAATCAATCTTCTACCCTACATGGGGAACCACAATAGAGATAGAACAGGAGAGAGAGAGAGAGATACCCTCACGTGGCCTCCCTTATATACACAACTTCTTAAAGTGGCAGTAACCCTGCTGACTCATCCTCGTGCCATCATCGTGGTTGACAGCCTTACAGCAGCTAGTTAAATTGTCATTACCCTGACACATGTTGTGTGTTTTATTGTGCATTAACTTTGTGGCTGTCTGTAAAATTCCCCTAATGATGCCTAATTCATAATAAGCGACCCGATATTGCAATACGAAAAGCAGTGATTTATTAACAGCTTCCTTAGGCATTCTTCATTAGGCATTTCTTATTCGCAGCCATCTTTTTTTGCTTGCTTTATCTGCTTCTAAACTTTGCCCGTGTTCCCTTCCTCCCTTAATTTTATTTTATTTAAATTTAATGTCTGTGTCATAAATCACGTTACCCAATAGTTTCATCCATCTCGACCCAGCTACTGTAATCTGAGATCCGGCTCCGCCGATGCTCTGCATGGAATGTCAACACAGAGAGTTGACAGCCCTTAAGATGTTGAGCTCTGCTCAGCCTTGTTTCAGGGCAGGATTGGGAGATGTTTAATGATGGTTTGCTAAAAGATCTTTGAGGAAACGCTTCCATGAATCCACTGCAGAGATATCCCTAAAACCACACACCTTTCCCCCCCCCCCCCCTTCTACCTCCAGAAAGGTTATCGCTTGGTACGGAAGGAGAGTGAAGAAGACATTTGTCTCTTGACACCTTGCGAAATGGAAGAAGGAACCAGCGCGTTGAACAACAGGCATAAGACCGAAGACAAGGAAGAGGTGGGCGTCGCGAGTCTTTTCAGTGTCTTTTTTTTTTTTTTTTTAACCTTTTCATCGAAAAGGGGTCATTTCGATTTGTTTTGTGAGCTACACCAGCACAGGACTGCTGTGTAGACCTCTACAAATGCAGTTAAATGCAGGTAGTCCTCAACTTAACAACCGCAGTCGAGCCCAACATTTCTGTTGTGAAGCGAGACAGTTGTTAAGTGAGCTTTGCCCCATTTTGTGACCTTTCTCGCCACTGTTGTTCAGTGAATCACTGCCGTTGTTAAGTTAGCAACCCTGTTGTGAAGTGATTCTGGCTTCCTCTTTCACTTCGCTCGCCAGACGGCCGCAAAAGGGGTTCAGGTGACCCACAGGGCAATGCGACCGTCATAAATATGAACCAGTTGCCAAGCATCTGAATGTTGATCAGGTGACCATGGGGATGCTGCGAAGTCACATTTTTAAGTGCCGTTTTAACTCTGTCGCTAAACAAACTGGGCTACCTGTGAATAAATGAGGGAATGAAAGAAAAAAGCGATATACTGTATTTTTCGGAGTATAAGACAGACCTTCGTTTTTGGGGAGGAAAATACAATAATAAAACCACACTTTTTGGCACTTGTTTTCTTTCCCCAGCAGCCAGGGGAAATCTTAACTAGATCTGGGCAAGCTCGTAAAAATGTAACAAAGCTGAATCAACAAACCAGCCCAGCGCTTGCCTGAAGGAAACCATTGAGGGGGGAGGGAAGAAATATTTGAAGCTTTCTTTCAGCTCTCAAGCTTTGCCTGAAATGGAGCTTCACTTGTTAGCATCTCATTAGGGATGAAAAAAAAAGCTTCCAAAAAGCTAAGTATAAGACACCCCCAAATGTCCACCCTCTTTTAGGGGGTGGGTGGGAAAGGTGTGTCTTATACTCTGAAAAATACGGCATTCATCTTCTGCAGCTGCTTGCTTACCAGGTGATTCATCTCCCCAAAGTCACAGACCCAATGTTGGAGGGTTTTGAATTTGCACCCGCTTAACACGCCGTCTCTTTTCAGTTCAGCTTCGCCACTGTGTTGATGGAGCAGTCCATCCAGTCCATCGAGTACTGCTTGGGATGCGTCTCCAACACCGCTTCCTACCTCAGGCTCTGGGCGCTCAGTTTAGCCCACGCCCGTAAGTATCTCGCGGGATTTGAACGCTCGATCAAGAGCAGCCAATAAACGGCTGGCCCATTTTTCCCGCAAATGCCACCAATGGGGCAGACGGACAGAGGCCCCTTTCTTAATGTCGACCACGATTTTCCTCTGGGAATGCCACCGTCGTAAACATACACGCCGCAGGAGCTCAAACTTTGATCGCGTGACCCTGAAGGTGCTACAGGAGCGTTGAGTGTGAGGATGTAATTGTTTTTTTCCCCCCAGTGCCGTCGTAACTTTGAACGGTCACTAAACGAGGGGTGGGAAATCAAGGATCCCGCCTGTGTTTTTGTTTCAAAGGTGGGAATAAAGAAGAGCAGGAAAGAGGGACGTTGTTCGCGACTGCTTGTTAATTGTCGCACCAGAATAACTAAAGTTGGAAGGGACCCGGGAGGTCATCCAGTCCAACCCCACCCCCTGCTCAGGCAGGAAGCCCTGCGCCGTTTCCGACAAACGATCATCCGTTCTCGAGCAAGTTTGTGGCATTTTCAGTCATTAATGCCGAGAGGGTTAAAGTTGGTTTTATTGGGTCTCGCACATCCGATCAACAAGCAAGGTGGGCTTTTGAGTGACATGCGTGTGTCTCTGCCTGTCTCCATAGAGTTATCAGAAGTGCTCTGGGCAATGGTCATGAAGCTTGGCCTTCACATGGATGCAGCCTACGGGATCTTACTGCTGGTCCCCCTCTCAGCCTTATTCATGGTCCTCACCGTGTTCATCCTCCTGGTCATGGAGGGCCTCTCCGCCTTCCTGCATGCCGTACGGCTCCATTGGTAAGTGGCTTCTTTCAATCCTCCTAGACAAGTTTCTAGACCAAAGTTTTTCAGACCTTTAGGTTGAATGGAATTGAATTCTTTATATAGAATAGAATAGAATAGAATAGAATAGAATTAGAACAGAATAGAATTAGAACAGAACAGAATAGAATAGAATTACAGAGTTGGAAGGGACCTTGGAGGTCTTCTAGTCTAAACCCCTGTTTAGGCAGGAAACCCAACACCACTTCAGACAAATGGTTGTCCAACATCTTTAAAACTTCCAGTATTGGAGCATTCACAACTTCTGGAGACAAATTGTTCCACGCATTAATTGTTCTCACTGTCAGGAAATTCCTCCTTAGTTCTAGGTTGCTTCTCTCCTTGATTAGTTTCCACCCATTGCTTCTTGTTCTACCCTCAGGTGCCTTGGAGAATAGCTTGACTCCCTCTTCTTTGGGGCACCCTCTGAGATATTGGAAGACTGCTATCCTGTCTCCCCTGGTCCTCCTTTTCATTAAACTAGACAAACTAATTCCTGTAACCGTTCTTCCTATGTTTGAGTCTCCAGTCCCCTAATCCTCTTTGTGGCTCTTCTCTGCACTCTTTCCAGAGTCTCCACGTCTTTTTTACATCGTGGCGACCAACATTTGGCCCATTGTAGTTAGACACACAATGAATTTGTCTCTGATACAGAAGCTCTCAGTGTACATGCAAAGCAACAGAATAATAATAATACCAATAAAAGGGGGAGTTAAGATAATAAGAAGGATCAGTAATGAAACTACAGCCATACTACATGAGTTAACTGTATGGGTTAACACAGAGAGACTTAGGCAGCATTGAGAGAATTAAGTGTTTGATATTATATTTAAGAAATGGAAGTTTTATCAGGGGGAAAAAATTAGAAATCATTCTTATCAGGACAGTGAAAATGTTCGCTTTGAAAGTAACTGTCAGCCGGTCCCAACTTGGTCAGTTAAAAGACTTAACGATGGCAATCCTGACAGTAACATTTGATGCCCAAATATCTCAGGGCTCAGATTTAAGCATGCTCATTTTACTCATTCATTTATTTTTCTTATTTCAGGGTGGAATTCCAGAACAAGTTTTACACAGGCGACGGCTACAAGTTCACTCCTTTTTCCTTCCAAGACATTTCTTTACATTTGGATAGATACATCGCATAAGTCTGGCTGTCCTCGGCAGGAAATTGGTCGGGCGTGGTTTGAAAACAATCATGTACGCTGACGTCATCCTTGTTTGTCTCCCTGCAGCAAAGATCCTCCCTGATTTTTGCCTTAAAACGCAGCCAAATAATTTTTTTATAAAGACATCTGAGCGCCTCTTACTTGGACAATGCAAATGTGGGACCTCTTGTAAGCAGGCCTCTCTCTTCCTTTCGTAAACCACCTTTAGGTTAATTTTTGAAACTAGAACCAGAACTATTGTGATTGCTGCTTCTGAACATGCTGTAGCTGTTTCTCAAGAACTATTTATTTTCATTAACACAATCTTTCAAGAGTAGTTCTTTGTATAATTCCTTGGGAGGAAGCCCCTGTGAATTTCCCCCCTCTTTTTTCTAAGGGGGAGCGTTAATCAGTTATCGGGACACTTGAGATTATTCCTCCGATTAATTAACTCCTCTCTTCCTCATCACTAATATTTCTGGAATTCGGTGACAGCCACTAGGAATAAAATTGCATATTGTTCTGTATTTCTAGGAAAATCACTTATGGGTTGTTGTTTTTCCCCCTCTCTCGATCCAAAACATGAGCTTTAAAGATAGGTTGACGTTTTCAACTGCACAAAGGGTGTGACTTTTTTGCACATTTTCAGGAGAAATTGAAAAGCATTTTTGAGGCTCACCAAAGTACTTGAGGCTCATAAAAATGCTGGGCTCTATTTTCTCTCTTCTTTTTACAATTCTGAATAGAAGAGAGATTGAAAAGCTATTTGAGACTCACAGAAGGACGAGGAAGCATGGGACTGCTGCTTTTTTTCCTGTCTCCTACTCTTCTATTTTACAGGATGCAATATGAGTGTTTCCTTCCCAAGCCTGGAATCACTGTCTGAAATTATTCCGAAAGCTCATAAATCTACTACTGTGGGGGGAAATCCTGGGATTATAGAAAACCTTCCGGGGATAATGAAGTTTTTTTCTATCTGGCAGGTTATGACAGCCTACTACAGCTTGGGTGTCCAACGTGGGCAGTTTTAAGACTTGTGGACTTCGACTCCCAGAATTCCACAGCCAGCCGTGCTTCTGGGAATTGAAGTCCGCCCTTGCTGGTTGAGGAATTGAAGTCCACAAGTCTTAAAAGTTGCCTAGGTTTGACACTAGGCTGTCTTAGTTGTGATATTGCCCTCTCCTTTTGCCAATTGCAAAAATTAGATTCCTGTTTATTGTGACCCCCCCCAAGCCAATTTTCTGTTAAAATACACTCATTCTATCGCTATGAAGAAGATACCTCTTAAAGGGTTGGTTTGCTGCCCCCCCCCCAAATGTATTAAAGGAGAGTTATTTTACCATAAATACTTTTATAAGTGCCAATGGAATCTCTTCAATAAAAGCGGTTTGGGGAATGGGTTTTCCGGTGGGATCCAGGTTTGCAAAGAAGACGGGGTGTTTGCTTAGTCCAAACTTGGGAACTTTTAAGACTTATGGACTTCAACTCCCAGAATTCCCCAGCCGGCATGGCCGGCTGGGGAATTCTGGGAATTGAAGTCCAGAAGTCTTAAAGTTGAAGTCCACACGCATGGCCGGCTGGGGAATCCTGGGAGTTAAAAGTTCCCAAGTTTGGACACCCCCTGACTTAGGGGAAAGAGATCTGCCTGGGTGACGTTTGCAGAAGGGAGCCCTGACATGTTCATCAGAGGATGATGGGCATTGGAGTTTGGGGCAAACCACCGTTCGCTCATAATCCTCGGTCGATATACGATGGATATCAGTCCATCATGTCGGAAGAGAATGAGGTTCAAACAATGCAATGTCCTGCTAGGCCAGGATTCTCCCAAGGCGGTCAATATTGGCCCCCGGGGGCTGATGGGACTCCCCGAGGGTCCTGATGAGGATGATGGGTCGCTAAACAGGCTGAAACTTCAGAAAGGCTCCAAGAGCGGGAAGCCAAGATCAAGGGTTACTTAAACCAGTCTTTAACAACCCCACTTTGAACCACGATAGAGGAGCTCTCAGGGGTCACATTTTTGAATGTTTCCCAGGCTATAAAACATTAAAAACGGACCCTTTCTTGGAAGTTGCATTGATGGAACCATTGAAAAGGTTGACAGGAAATCCATCGACCGTGAAATAATGTTTTTAATCAGAAAAAATAAATAATAACGGCCTCAGGTTTTTTTAAAATCATTTTTACCAAGATCTGTTAAAAAAATAATTTTATGTGGGGGGGGGGGGAGCGGGACGGGGCCCTAGGAGGATTAGGACATTTCAAAATAGGCTAGTTTGGAGTTTTTTTAAATAATATTTATTGTCATTGTAGTAAAATTACAATGAAATTGTTTAGTAAAGTGAACAGCATTAACAAAAAAGAGCTTTTAAAAAAATATCTCAGGATAAAACCTGCACCCTGCCTCAGGGGCATGTGCAGAGCGCCTTTTTCCCCCTCGGGGATTTTTCACAAAAGTCAGAAAAATGAAGAAAACTTAATTTCGTGGAGTTTTTTTTTTCCTCAGCTGAGGTAAAAAGAAGTCCCACAGCAATGCATGCCGGGAGGTGTAGTTCCCGCCCGCACGCGGGTAGGGCGTGGTATCGCGCGCGCGCGCGCCCCGCCCTCCCGTTGCCCCGGCGACCGCGCGGCGTCGGTTGGGGCGGGGGTTGGTTGGCGGGCGGGCGGGCCAGCGGGCGAGGCGTCCGGCGGGGCGATGGACGACGTGCGGGTGCAATGGGTGGGCGAGCGGCTGCAGCGCGCCCTGGGCCACACCGACCCGGCTCCCTTCGAGGAGCTGCTGAACCGCAACGACGGCGAGGAGACGGAGCGGCTGCTCCACTTCCTCAACATGAGCTCCAGCGCCCAGGACAGCCAGCCCGCCGGGCTCTTCTTCCGCCAGGAGCTGCGCCTCGACGAGATCGAAGTCGAGATCGGTGCGCGTCCGCTTTGCCTGCTTGCCTGACTGCCTGAGGCGGGCTCCTGAGCACGTGCAGAGCGCCTTCTCTACCCCGCCCCCGACCTCCTTTCCCCCTGTTGCTGCAAACTGCTGCATTACAAAGAACTCCCCCCCCCAAAAAAAGAAGCCCCATTCCCCCACAACAGGGGTCTCCAACCTTTGCAACTTTAAGTCTGAAGGACTTCAGCTCCCAGAATTCCCCAGCCAGCCTTTGCTTTAAAACAGGGGTCTCCAACCTTTGCAACTTTAAGTCTGAAGGACTTCAGCAAAGCTGGCTGGAGAATTCTGGGAGCTGAAGTCCTTCAGACTTAAAGTTGCAAAGGTTGGAGACCCCTGCCCCACAACACTCCCTCCCTCCCTCCGAGGTTAGCTTTCCTCCTCTTCCTCCCAGGAAGAAGGCTGGTAGAGAGGTCCTTTTTTTCATTTGGGGGGGGGGGGGGCAACTCCTTTGCCGACCCCTCCTCCTCCGCCCCAGCTGGCACCTCTTTAAAAGTGACTTTATTTATTCATATTTTTATTTATATCCTTGATATGGCCAAACAGCTCTCACTTTTGTCAGTGACTCCAGCAGCTGGCAAAAGGATAAGAAGCTTTTTGGCCCCTCTGGCCTCTTTGGACCTCCAGCTCTTTGGTCGCTCGGGACCCTCATGCCTCTTCCCATCCAGCCTCATCCAGGGTTGGCTTCTTCAGTCTCCGGTCCAGATGCCTCTGGAGGCGCTTCAGCTCTATGGCCGCTCAGGGCTGCTGCTCTGGCCTCTTTGGACCTCCAGCTCTTTGGTCACTCGGGACCCTCTCATGCCTCTTCCCATCCAGCCTCATCCAGGGTTGGCTTCTTCAGTCTCCGGTCTAGATGCCTCTGGAGGTGCTTCAGCTCTATGGCCGCTCAGGGCTGCTGCTCTGGCCTCTTTGGACCTCCAGCTCTTTGGCCATTCTGGCCTCTTCAGGACTTGGATAGTTTTGGCTACCCCAGACAGGGAGCAACTTCCCTTCACTGTACACGGCAGCTACCTTGGCTTCTTCCAGACCTTGTGGCCTCTTCAAGGCTCCAGCCATCTCTGAGGCAGCAAGTGGCTTCAGCTCCTTCATCCCTGAAGGCTGCTCTTCCTTCCTCCCTCCTGGCTGTCTTCTGCCCTCTTCTCTTCAGCTCTCTGACAGATGCCCTTGCCTGCTGCCCTTTTTATAGCCCCTTTTTTCCCGCCAAAACAGCTGATTGGGTAGCCCAGCTTTGGAGCGCTGCTGTTTCATTGGCTGCTCACCCAGCGACATGGCCCCAGTTTCCTCAGGTGGCCTCCCATTGGCTGGAAATGGCAGATGTTATTCTGTCTCTTGCTCTGTCTGTCCGTCCGTCCGTCCGTTCACCCCCTCACCCACCCACCCACATGGCCTCAGTTTCCTCAAATTGACTAGAAGTGGCAGCTTTTATTCATTCTTTCTCTCCCTCATCTCTCTCTCTCTCTCTCTCATCCATCCATCTATCTATCTATCTATCTATCATCGATCTATCATCTCTGTCTATCTTATCTATCTTATCTATATCTTCCATCTATCTATTATCTATCTATCTTATCTATCTATCTTTCTATTATCTATCATCTATCTATCTATCTATTTTAACTATCTATTATCTATCTATTATCTAATCTATCTATCTATCTATCTATCTATCTATCTATCTATCTATATCTTCCATCTATCTATTATCTATCTATCTTATCTATCTTATCTATCTATCTATCTATTTTAACTATCTATTATCTATCTATTATCTATCTATTATCTATCTATCTATCTATCTATCTATCTATCTATCTATCTATCTATCTATCTATCTATCTATCTATCTTCTATCCATCCATCCATCCATCCATCCATCCATATATCATTTTGTGATACATTATTTATAGCTGGAGTTGCTCTCTCCTCTTTTTTCCTCATGGTCCCCCTCAGGACCCAGGAATATTTCCTTATTGCCAGCTGAGGCCAGGAAAACCACAATTTCTTTCGTAACATTCCTGAAGAGGAAAATCAGGAGACCAAGGATGATAAATAATAGAAAAACTAATTCAGAGGGACAACAAAATAGACTTGGGGCCATCAAAACCTTATCTCCCTGCCTGACACGCAGCCCCGGTCTTCCATTTTTCCTTCATGTTTCCTTTGGCACCAAGGCTGGTCACCTGAGGACTAGCAACTTGGTCTGGAGAGCCATATCTAAAAGTCTGTCTGGAATTTCCTTTTGAAAAGAGAATGCATCCAATACATGGGTGCTCTCCTGGGGCCTCTCTGCCTCCCTCCCACCAATTCTAGCCTCCCCTCCCCAGTTCAGTTCTATGTTCTGGTTGAAATATTTTCAGAGACTTCATGTTTTGTTCTGTGTTTTCCGGAGACAGATGTACCGTACGAAGAAGGGATGGATGAGGACGAAACAAGTGCACAGAGAATGGGGGACTTTTCCTCAATATCACTCGCCGAACCAAGTGGGTAAATGGCCGCCAGCCTCGGAGGGTGGGAGATATCTCTATCTATCTCTCTTTATCTATCTCTATCTCTCTATTTATCTCTATCTATTTATCTCTATCTATTTATCTCTCTCTCTCTCTCTCTCTCTCTCTCTCTCTCTCTCTCTCTGTTTATCTATCTATCTATCTCTATTGATCTATCTATCAATCTCTCTATCTCTATATCTATCAATATATATCTATATCTATATATCTAGCTCTCTGTCTATTTATCTCTCTGTCTGTCTATCGATCGATCTATCAATCTCTCTATCTCTCTCAATTTATCTATATCTACCAATATCTCTTTCTCTCTCTCTCTCTCTCTATCTATCTATCTTTATCTCTCTCTCTCTATTTATCTCTATTTATCTCTCTATCTATGTTTATCTATCTCTATCTATATTGATCTTTCTATCAATCTCTATATCTCTATATCTATCAATCTATTTATCTATAACTACCAATTATCTCTCTCTCTCTATCTCTATCTCTCTGTCTATCTATCTATATCTCTCTATCTCTCTATCTCTATCTATATCAATATTTATATCTATCTATCTATCTATCTCAATCTATTTATCTCTATCTATCTATCTATCTCTATCAATCTATCTCTCTATATCAATATCTATCTATTTATATCTATCTGTCTCTCTCTCTCTCTTTATCTATATCTATATCTATCTATCATCTATCTCTATATTGATCTGTCTGTCTGTCTGTCTGTCTATCTCTATCTATCTACCTACCTGTCTATCTCTATCTCTGTTAATTTCTGGAGGCAAGTCGTTCCCCTGGTGAATTGTTCTTGTCAGGAAGTGACCTTCCATTTGTGGTGATTTGTGGATGTCCCTCGTTTAGAGAAAAGCTGGAGGAGCAGGACGTCCTTCAACGAACCGATAGAAAGAGCCGTGAGCACGAGCCTCTCCACAACCTCCGTCAGGTCGGGCATCGCGGAAATAGAACGCGAACTGGGCATTTCGCGGCAAAACGTTCGGACGTACAAAGTAAGTGGCCCTCGCTCCGTTGTTTCTGTGTAGGGTTCACTCTTCAACTGATCAGCACATATTTGGGAATTCTTCTTCCTACCTAAACTTTTCTCTTTTTTTAAAATCAAGATTGTTATTTTTTTCAAAACACTGCCTGTTTTAGGGGGTGGGTGTCATATCTGATCTCTTGTGGACCGAATTCCGAATGCAAATGGGCAGATGGGAAAAGCAGCGCAAAAATGACACCGTTCCCAATTTTGTGCCGAGAACAGTTCTACTCCAAACGCAACCCAACCGTTATTTTGGGTGCGTTCCTTGCATTTACAGTACAATACAATACAATAGCAGTGGGAAGGGACCCCTGCTTCAGCAGGAAACCCCAAACCATTTCAGACAAATGGTTATCCAACATCTTAAAAACTTCCAATGTTGGAGCATTCACAACTTCTGGAGGCAAGCTGTTCCAGAGGTTAATTGTTCTAACTGTCAGGAAATTCCTCCTCAGTTCTAAGTTGCTTCTCTCCTTGATTAGTTTCCACCCATTGCTTCTTGTCCTGCCCTCAGGTGCTTTGGAGAGTAGCTTGACTCCCTCTTCTTTGGGGCAACCCCTGAGATATTGGAAGGCTGCTATCATGTCTCCCCTGGTCCTCCTTTTCATTAAACTAGACATCCCCAGTTCCTGCAACCGTTCTTCATCATATTTTATCCTCCAGTCCCCTAATCCTCTTGGTTGCTCCTCTCTGCACTCTTTCTAGAGTCTCCACATCTTTTCTACATTGTGGCGACCAAAACTGGATGCCGTATTCCAAGGGTGGAATTCTGCATTTCGAGTGCATCTTGAAATCTTAATTTGGAATGTGTGCTTGATTTTCTTTCTCGCCACCCAGCCGCTTGGTCTCTCTCTCCCTTTCAGAAAATTGTGAAGCAAGAAGTTTATAATCTCTATTACCACATGGCGGTGAACTATATCCCGGAAGACTTTTTGGAGAGTGACACGGTCTTCTTCCTGAGAGAGACGGCAGGTACTTTATGAACTTCCCAGGCGTTTGCTCGTCCACGGCTTCCTTGGAATGTAGGCAGGAGGTATCTGGACGCTAGGAATCCACTTGCAGGGATCTCTCTCCTCTTTCGCCAGAAACTGTGTCGGAACCCAACGACTTGGACGAAGCCAAGGACGTCTTGCCCGATGTTTTGGAGTACGGCATCCTGAACAACAACACTCTGTTGATGCTCAAACAGATCTTGGCCCTGGTGAGAGGCTTTGGTTGGCTGGGTTTTGTCCTCAGGCCTTCACGACGGCTTCGTAGGGGTCTCAAGTAGTGAGGTTGTGTTGTGGCCCAGCCAGCTCCGGATGAGCTGCTGATGGACTCTTCTAGGGAAGTGTCCTATGAGTCTGCCCTAGAGGAGGAGGAAGCAGAGAGCCTTGAGGAAGCAGAGAGCCTGGTTGGCCACCAGGAGGCGCCTGGGTCACGGAGCAGTGGGGAGGATCAGGATCAGTTTGTCCCCTGATGCTAGATTACGCAGGGCTGAGAAAAGGAGGCAACAGTTATATAAGAGGCAAGTTCGGAGGCCCTGAATTGGAACCAGCTGGTTGTTGAGTGGCCCCTCCCAAGAGAGCTTATAGGGAAGGCTTTGGGGAGGGGTCATTGGCAGGAAACAACAGTTACAACTCATCATTGGAAATATCTGGTCGTTCGAGTCTGCAATTCTCTGTCTGTAAACATTCTACAGTATATTTGTAACGTGAGTCTATGCTCACAACCAAGGAGATAGTGGCAAGCAGCCAAGCTTCTTTATGTCCGTCTGTGGGGCAGAACAGGTTGAGGATGTGGGCAGCCTAGTCTGCATAGCTCAGAATTCCTATCCAAGTGTCAAGCGCCAGGGAAATCAAGAAAATCCAGGCAGCTCCATTGAGGATAAAGATTTATTGCAGGCGTAAGTTCTCTACAAGAATCTGAGCTACTAACGAATTGGCGGCAGATAAAGAGTCAATGGAATTCAAGGTGGGCTGGACTTAGAACTCTTGTGAGCATGAAGGGATTCAAGACTGATGACTCCTTTGACGCCCTCTCTCAGGCTCAGCCTGGTCACCCCCTATACTACGTTTCTCTAAAGAGGTCACTTTTTAGGCTCAGATAAAGAAACATCTTTATCTGAACAGAATCCTTTCTCACAGACGTTGCCGGACTACGACTCCCAGCATCCCTTGCTGTTGGGTTCTGCCGGAAGCTGCCACAGTTGGGAGGGCTGTGCAGATGCCATGCCTGAATTTACAGAGAGGGGAGAAGGCGGAGAGTTGGTGGCCTCCAGCGAAACGAGTCGGTAAGTTGTAAAAATCATTATGTTGTTGCAGGTCTATCTTCCTGCCATGTCCCACAACCAGTACGGCTTGGAGGAGATGAGCCTGCACTCAGAAACGGAGAAAGCCGAGGGGGAAGATTTGCAGCTGGCTCAAAAGGGGCTGAAGAAGCCGCTGGTGTTCGACAGTTATCACAATCTAAGGAACGAGTTCTTGATGAGCATGCAGAAGTTCCTGAGCCACATTCAGAGGACCATCCAGCAGATTGAAGGTGAATTGGGGGCCTTGGGGGGGCCACCTACAACTTTCCCTCTCCAACCAGAGCTTCTCCAAAAAACGAGAAGTGTTGCTACAACTCTCTGGGTGCTGTGGGCCCAACCCAGATGGACAGCCATCAGCCTGAGGATGCTCAACTGCTGCCTCCTCCTCCTCCTCCTCCTCTTCTTCTTCTATTCCTCCTCTTCATCTTGTCCTCCTCCTCCATCTCCTCTTGTCCTCCTCTTCCTCCTCCTCCTCCTCCTCCTCCTCTTCTTCCTGACAGGGGAAATTAAGTTAGACATGCCGCCGTTAAGCATAGAAGGGGACGCGAATGAACTGGCAAATGACCAGGAAGTGGTTGAAACGCTGGAAAACCTTGCAAATGGTTGGCTCGTGTTGATCGCTTCTGCAAACGAAGAGCTCCAGAGAAAAGTCCCTCAGGTAATGGGGTTCAAGGTGGCCTCCTACCCCAACAGCCCCGTCTTCCCTAAACGTTGGCATTTCCCAACAATCTCTTCATCGATGAGTTCACGAATCCTCAACATGACAAGGGAGTAAAGGGGAAAGTCTTCTCCTTTGGGACAGTTCCAAAGTTGTCTTGATGCCTAGGACTTCCCTTTGATCCCTTCTCTCAATAATATCTATCGCAGGGTTGGGCAACTGTGGCCCCTTTACGACTTGTGGACTTCAAGTCCCACAATTCCCGAGGCAGCCATCCTCATGCTGGCTCAGGAGTTCTGGGAGTCAAAGTCCACAGGTCATAGTTGCCCAAACCTGGCCTAGCAGTGTTCTGACCTAGGCTTCCCCAAACTACGAAGCAGACTCCTGGTCCTGACAAAAAAAAAAAACACCCTTTGATTAATTGACTGTGAATTCCTCTCATTCACCTCCAGCAAAGTCTGGGAGGATTTACGATCACAGACCTTATCTGGCTTGGAGAGCTGCCAGGCCGAGATCTGCAGAACTTGGCCAGGAATCTTGGAGAGTCACGAACCAATGAAGAGAACTCATGGTCTCCTGCAAACTCCACTCCCCTTCCGCTCCTCTTTTATTTCCTCTGGGAGGAGCCATTCATCGTCCACCTGTGGCCTTCCTCCCGACTTGACCTCTGTTCTTTAGCTGTTCCCTTTGTCTGGCCGCTCTGCGCATGCGCACACTGGGAACAGGCTCCCCCTGTTCCTCTGCCTCACTGATGTCAGACTCCAGAGGCAACACATAACTCCCAGAGGGCCCTGGCCCCCTCTCTGCCTCCGTCACAGAGCCCTTCCGAGCCTTCCCCAGACTCCAGGACTTGCCCAGGTTCCTCCCCAACCCTCCTCACTGTCTGAATCTGCTGCCACCTCCGTTGGCCAGTATTTCGCTATCTTTCATTCCATGAGTCCCGCAGAAGGAAAACAGCCCAGCTCCCCTAACGACGAAGGTCCAGAGTCTCGTTCAGGACCTCCGGTCTTCCTTTCTTCCCCCCCCCCCCCGCCTGCAGGGGAACGGCCCACTGGCAGAGATCGATCTCTGGCGGGAGAGGAACGCCACCCTGAGCGCCCTGACGGAGCAGGTGAAGCTGCCCACGGTCAAGAAGGTCCTCCAGGTGCTTGAAACCGCCAACACGGGGATCGTGGACAACTTGCAGGTGGTGGTCGCCGAACTGTCCAAGCACCACGTGGAGGCGGTGGACAACGTGAGGTTTCTTTCCACCCTGGAGCGACATCTGAAGGTATCTCTTTATTGCAGGCGTTAAGTTCTCTACAAGAATCTGAGCTACTAACGGTCAGAGCAAATTGGCGGCAGATAAAGAGTCAATGGAATTCAAGGTGGGCTTAGAGCTCTTGTGAGCGTGAAGGGATTCAAGATTGATGACTCCTTTTGACGCCCTCTCTCAGGCTCAGCCTGGTCACCCCCTATACTACATTTCCCTAAAGAGGTCACTTTTTAGGCTCAGATAAAGAAACATCTGGAGAACAGAAACTTTTCTCACATGTTGCCCTTTATTGGCAACTAGCAACATCCGACATCAGACCTGAACAACTTCTCTACCCTGGAGCGACATCTGAAGGTATCTCTTGGTTCAACCGGTGAGGTTGGGCGAGCGAGCTGCCTTAAACCCTGTCCCAAAAAGGTTCTCCTTGGTCAGTGAGCATCCTCTGCGGTCCACACAAAAATGAACCATGGTTATCCCACTTTTTATTTTCAAGACAACTGGACTTTTCTGGTTTTTCTTTGGAAGATGTTTCGCATTTCTCCTCCGAGAAGCTTCCTCAGTTCTCCGTTCGTTTCTTCTCCGGAGCCGAGGAAGCTTCTCGGGTGAGAGGCGAAACGCCTTCAAAAGAAAAACCACAAAAGTCCAGTTGCCTTGTGAGTGTGTTTGTGGGGGGAAGCACCTTTGGGACAACCGTGACCTGGATGACAGAGAATCTCCCCAGACGTTTAGCCGCGGTTAGTCTACCAAGCAAGCATCTTGAGTGGCTCCTACACGTTTCTCAGCTTATATTTTTTGGGAACGTTAGATCTCGTGTAGTGATATGTGCTGTGGAACGTCCGGCGTTCTCATATGAGACCTCCGGGAGGATCACCCAAATCTCAAAAGGATTGTCCCTTAAAATAATTACAACATCCAATTGTTTGTTGTTTCAATTTTGATGCCATGGGATTACTCTCTAGAGCAGTGATGGCGAACCTGTTCAGTGATGGCGAACCCGAGTGCCCACACTGGAATGTGCATCCATGCGCACTCATGCTGGAAACCCCAAGACCAGCTAGCCGTTGCGCACGCCTGTTTTTGGGCTGTTTTCGGGCCAAAAATGGCCTAAAACAGCCTGGAAAATGCCCCCCAAATGGTCTAAAAATGGCTCAGAAAAGGGCCTGAAAACAGCTGGGAAACAGATGTGCACGCCGGAAACCAGAAGAGCAGCTGGGGACTGCGCGCATGCCCACAGAGAGGGCTCTCTGTGCCACCTCTGGCATGCTTGCCATCACGGCTCTAGAGTCCGTTATCTGAAAAGTTTGGCAAGCTGTGAAAATTTGGGGGTTCTAGGTGACCCCCTCATTGACCCTCCATACCCTTCTTTTCCTTTCTCCCTTGGTCTGCCCTGGGTGCGGTATGAATTGTAATATGGGCATTTCCCCCTCCTCCTGGGCAGAATTTAACCCACGGCACCGGGTTCAACGTGGTCTTGGATACCATCCCTTCCCTGATGAACGCTTTGCGGATGGTCTGGATCATTTCGCGGCATTACAACAAGGACGAGCGGATGATCCCTCTCATGGAACGGATCGCCTGGGAGATCTCGGCCAGGGTCTGCAAAGTCGTGGACCTCCGGACTCTGTTCAAGTAAGGGGGGGGCGTGGCAGATCCTTCTCCTTCTCGGCTTGTTTCCCAGGATAAGACTCTGGATTGCCCAGAACGTGTGTGGATGCAACACAAGCAGTCATTGAGTTACACCAGGGATCGGCAGCCTGTGGCTCCAGAGCCGCATGTGGCTCTTTCGTCCCTCTGCTGCAGCTCCCTGTCACTAGTTGGCTCCACAATGGATAGGGCTTTTGGTTAGGACAGGTAGCGGAAAATGGACGCCGTGCTAGGAGGAGACTCTATGGTGTGGGGGGGAACTGGACTTCCGGTTGGCTCCAGAATTGAACAGGGGGGCGGGGGTAGTTGGCGTGGCGGCTTCCAGTTAGGATCTTTGTGTCTCTTTGAGTACTTAAGGTTGCCGACTTACACCGACAATTGGGACCAGAATTTTAATCCCTCCGCAAAACAATTGGTTTTTTTTCTTTTTTTTCAGTAATTTTTTATTTATTTTGGGGAAAAAACCACAAATAAGGCAGACATGTTCAAAAAAGAAAAACATAAGAAGCCATCTTCCATTACAAATTACGACGCATAAAAATTATATCAGTTAATCACAAAGTTCCATACATTTCTTCCAGGTTAATTTTGCAATTATTATATCTCAACCTCAATTTAATCAATTGCTAATTGAGTCATTCCCCCCTTTTATGGCCGTGGTTGTTAAGTAAATCTCTGCAATTCTTTAAGCGAATCGCGTGGTTATTAAGTCAATCTGGCTTCTTTTAAATGTCTCTCCCCAACATTTCAGTGCTTTTAATCTAGAATGAAACATTTCAGCTCCGTAAACCCGGATATTAGATTCTATTCTCTGTTTTTCCTGCACCAAATATGGTTGATTTCTCTCCCCCCCCCCCCCCCCATTTCTTCCCCCTCTGTTCTTTGGCGGGACTCCAGGGAGGACCGGCACCTGGCGAAAATCAAGATGGTGGAAGCTAAGCGAACTCTTGAAATCTGGAAGGAATCGTACTTCGACATCCGGGCCAAAATCGAAGCGTCGGGTAGGGACGCTCGGTGGGAATTCGACCGGAAGCGGCTCTTTGAGAAGACGGACTACATGGCTTACATCTGTCAGGACCTCTACAACGTGTTGCAGGTAAATAACAGGTGGAAAGAGGTCAAGGGGGAAAAAAATTGCATAAGCCAAATAAATTTCCCCAAAGGGATCGCTGAAAATCACACACACACACACACACACACACACACACACACACACACACTTCCATCTAACCCCGGAGTGGGGAACCGTGGCCCTTTTGTGACCTGTGGACTTCAACTCCCAGAATTCCTGAGCCAAAGGCCCAAGGCTCCCCCACCCTTTGCCCAACAGGTCATGGAGGAATTTTACAACATCTTTGGGCCTGAGCTGAAAGCCGTGACAGGGGACCCCAAGCGGATCGATGAAGTCTTGTACCGAGTGGACAGCCTGGTCAGCCCCATGGAAGTCCTGACCTTCGACCCGTTCAACCTCAGAAGTGTAAACCAGTGGAAGGCGGTGATGGAGGAGTTCAAGCTGGAGGTTGTTGTAAGTAGCAGAGTTATTGTTTTGCTCCTCTTCTTGTTCTTATTTCTTCTCCTTCTCTCCCTCTCTTTCTTCTTTTTTGTTCTTATGTCTTCTCCTTCTGCTCCTCCTCCACCTTCCTTTCTTCCTCTTCTTATTTCTTCTTCTCCTTCTTCTGTTCTTCCTCCTCATCTCTCTCCTCCTCCTTCCTTCTCCTCTTGTTCTTATCTCTTCTCCTACTTCTTCTTCTTATTTCTTCTCCTTCTGCTCCTCCTTTAATTTCCTCTTCCTCCTCTTCTTACTCTTATTTCTTCTTCTTCTCCTTTCTCTCTTCCTCCTCCTCTCTCTCCTCCTCCTTCCTCCTACTCATCCTCCTCCTTTCTTCCTCCTCCTGTTCTTATTCTTATTTAGTAGCAGAAGTATTGTTTTGCTCCTCCTCCTCCTCTTATTCTTATTTCTTCTCCTCCTCCCCTCTTCCTCTTCCTCCTCTTCTTATTCTTATTTCTTCTTCTCCTTCTCCTCTTTCTCCTCCATCCTCTCTTTCCCCTTTTCCTCCTCCTCTTGTTGTTATTCTTATTTTTATTTCTTCTTCTCCTTCTCCTCTTTCTCCTTCCTCTCCTTCCCCTTTTCCTCCTCCTCCTCTTCTTATTCTTATTTCTTCTCCTCCTCCTCTTTTTTCTCCTTCCTTTCCTCCTCTTCCTCTTTCCTCCTCTTCTTATTCTTATTCCTCCTCCTCCCCTCTTTATCGGCCTTATTTCTGAACTCGCCCTCCTTGGCTTCCAGGACATTGAGAAAGAAGCCAAGAACTTCATCGACGAGTCCTTCAAGACCCTCCGCTCCGCAGAAGCGGCCTTCGACATGCTGTTGAACTTCAAGCACATCCGTTCCCGGGAGGCCATCAACAAGCAGATGATGATGAAGTTCAACGATATCCTGGCGCAGTATTGCAAAGAGGTGATTCCACGGATCTCCCCTCCCGTGCAGAGCCACCATTGTCAGGGTTGTGGCAGCCGAGTCAAGAGTCAAAGGATAACATGCTGACGGCGTAGCCAGTGGTGGGATTCAAATAATTGAACCGCCAGTTCTCTGCCCTGATGACCAGCGTGGGTGGGCGGAGCTCGGTGGTCATGTGACCGGGTGGGCATGGCCAACTCAACGTCCCACTCACATTGATGGGCGTTTCGCCTGTTCCAGTGGAATCAGGGTTAAGCGGAGAGGCGGTTTCTGTAAGCAGGGCAACCAAGACGAGGCTAGAAACAACACCAGAGTGTTTCCTTCCAGCCTTCCTTACAGGATTAGCCCTGCACAAAACAAAATAAGATTTCTTCCAACCACCGGTTCTCCCAACTGCTTACAAAGTTAACAACAACCGGTTCTCCTGAATAGGTGCGAACCGGCTGAATCCCGCCACTGGTCGCGTAGCTTCTCTCCCATTTGCTCTTCCCCAACAGCTGGAGATCGTGAACGGCATTTTCGTCAACAACCTCACCAGCCCTCCGTTGTGCAAGAACCACCCTCCCATGGCCGGAGCCATTTACTGGGCGCGCTCTCTCTTCTACCGCATCAAGCACACCATCATTCGCTTCCAGGAGGTGGAAGAACTGCTGGCGAGCGAACGCGGGAAGGAGGTGAGCCGGAATCCTGCCGATTACCTGGCTTACGAAATCGACTCCTGACGCCCCTGCTCTAGTTTATCCGCCTCTCTTTCAGGTGAAGCAAAAATACCTCGAGGTGGCGAAGAGGATGAAGGAATACGAGGATGTGAAGTACGACCAGTGGAGAAGCACCACCGAAGAAAGACTCCCAGTGCTCTTGAAGAAGACCCTCCTGGGTAGAGTTCATCCAACTGGGGTCGTCATTCAGGCAAACCCAGACGCTCCCGAACAGGTCAGTAGAATTCTTCTGGCAAGGGGGTTGGACTAGAAGACCTCCCAGGTCCCTTCCAGCTCTCTTCCGATGGAAAGGGGACTTTTCGTCCGTTCCTCGCACGGCTTCCGTCTCTTCTCCTGGGTGTCATTTTATCTGGCCACACTTAACCGCGGCGGTGGTCGATCTTCTCCCTCGCAGAGCGTACGTTCGGAGGAGGCGGAAAGCACCAGCGAGAAGGCGACCCGTTTCGTGGTCAACTTCTCACCTGCCCTCCGGGAGATCATCAACGAAACCAAGTACATGGAGCATCTGGGGTTCCCTGTGCCTGAAATCGCCAGGAATGTGGCTTTGCAGGAAGACAAATTTCTGCGGTAAGGATGGAGTGTTCAGAGAAGGGATGGGAGGATGCTTGGCCTCACTAAGGAGCAGGCCTGCTATTCTCTTAAAACGGGATCCCGGGGGGATGACAAGCAAAATCAAGGGGGAAGCTAGACATACACCATACAGCCGTGTTACTAACGTTAACAACTGCAGCAAGAAAAGTCGCAAAATGGGCTTCGCAACCATCTTGCTTAGCAGCAGAAATTGTCCAAGGGACCCTTGTGGCCGTACATTGAGGACTATTTATAGGTCAGTGTTTCTCAACCTTGTCAACTTGAAGATGTCCGGACTTCAACTCTCAGAATTCCCCAGCCAGCATTTGCTGGCTGGGGAATTCTGGGAGTTGAAGTCCGGACATCTTCAAGTTGACAAGGTTGAGAAACACTGACCTATAGTTTTCTAGGAGCTTTCTGGGAGCTAAAAAAAGCATCACGGGAATCGCCCAGTTTGCAAGTCTTAAATTCTTTGGTCTTCCTTTGGTGTCTCAGATACACAGATAGCATCAAGCAGATGCTGGACCACTACCACAAATTAGTAGGAACCTTGAACGAGGCTGAGATGCAGCTTCTGGATGAGCACATGCAAGACCTCTGGCGGGTTTTCCGATCCGGCTACAAAAGGCTCAACTGGAACTCTTTAGGTAATCTACTTCACTGAGTAAGCCCAGGGATGGGGAGGATCTTCCGTCCAAATGTACCAAAAATGTGACTTTCTGGTCTTGAATTTGGCAAAATTCTCGGTTACCCCTGTGAGTGAGAGTCTCTGTTTTCACTCACGTGAATGTCCTACAAACTTCCTAGCAGGAAATATAATATATATTGTGTCAGGAGGAGAACCTGGTGCCTTAGTGGCTAAAACATCTGCCTAACATGTAATGCAGCCCAGGTTCAAATCCCAGTAAGGGTATGGCTAGCTGATGAGAGCTAAATAGCTTGAAATAGATCTATAATAGTCTCTCTTGTTTATTTATCAGCACAAACGCAACATATATATACATAGATTGTCTTTGACAATCTCATTCTTACACGGGAAAACATCCGAATACAACAAGACCAGCATAGTCTAAAACACTACTCTGCTTGAGCAGGGGTTGGACCGGAAGACCTCCAAGGGCCCTTCTGACTCTCTTGTCCACTTAGTTGTTAGTTGTCACACGCAGATACACACCAGCCCGCAGGCGCCTGCGTAGGGTGTGGAGACTTGGTCAAATGACTCTTTATTCCCCAGGGATTGGCGACTATATTATACGGTGCACCCAGGCCATTGGGAAGTTCGAGTCCCTTGTGCATCAGATCCACAAGAATGCCGAAGACATCAATAATAAACTTTTATTGATCGAATCAGCCAATCTGTTCAAAAGCCCTCCTTCTAAAGGAGAGAGTCATCTCCCAGGTACGCGGCTAATTCGTCGTTTGTTTCGCTCATTTCCAGCTATTTCTGTCTCGGGGCACAATGAGAATATAGATCTGCTGAACAAAACTCCGTACTGGCGACAGGGAAAGGCATCTGGCCAATAAACACTCAGCTCCATTCAGTTGCCCCGACTCCACTCTGATGCAAGGGATTACGGGGTCATTAAAAATTAAATAGATAAATAAGGCAGATTATCCATGCGACTGAACTTATTTTACGGCCTTTTGCAGCCGCCGTTCAACAAACGCTGTGATAGCTAAGCCATTGTTCGCTATGTGCAAAAATACCTTAAAATGTGGTCACTTGACCACGGAATGCTGCAAATGGTCATCCATACAGGCCGGTTCCAGAGCACCTTAAACGTGGTCACCTGACTGCAGGGAACTTCAAAATCAGGCTGGAAATTCCCTGCTGGGGGGGGAGGGGGCAGGGGAGTCAGTTTCCACTAAGCCACCAGTTGTTGTTCAACGCCCTCGTTAGTTGTTCCCACCTCAACTTTCCTTCGGTCTCCTCACCTGGACAGGTGTGAAGGACTACTTCGAGTTTATCAAGCGCGAACGAGCCAGGGACATGGAGCACTTGGTCCGCAAGTACAACTCGGTGGGACCCCTGCTGACCAAGATGGAAGGCCTGGTGGTGAACACCAACACCGGGAAAGCCTCTCGGCTTGTGCCGTATTACGCATACTGGGAGAAGAAAATCTATCAAAGCCTGACCAACTTGGTTCTGAAGTAAGTCCGCAGGATCCAATCCGAGTGGGCCACATGGGGACCAGAGGTTTCGCCTTCTGGCCTTTTGCACTCGTGCTGGAGCTCATCCTCAGGGAACAGCTGCCTTTTTTTCTCCCTGCTCGTCCAACAATCTTAATAGCTGGCTCTTTTTGTCCCTGCTCGTCCAACAATCTTAGTAGCTGGCTGTTTTTGTCCCTGCTCGTCCAACAATCTTAGTAGCTGGCTGTTGATGGCTGGCTTTAAGTCACTGGCTATCCTTTGCTTCTGCTGCCCAGTCCTCACCTCCTTAAATACTTGATAGTCTCAGGGTAAATTAAGTCTGCCCATCCCTCTTGTTTTTCTTCGGTCACTGGTGGTTTGTTCCCTCTGACTGTTTCCCTGTCTTTGAAGGAATTTGCAGTCTTTCAACGCCGCCGTAGTAGGGGACATCCCGATCTTCCAAGCGGAGACCATTCTGTCCGCCCCAGAGATCATCCTCCAGCCGAACATGGGGGAAATTGAGAAGTTGAGCGTCCACTGCATTCGAGACTGTGTGGAAACCACCAAGGTGAGGCACCCCCCTCCTCGGTCTCTTTGAGGGGAGGTTCATGTGGGCATCAGACCCTACTAGGCCTCCAGCCGCCTCCCCTGTTAGAGGCTGGTTCTGACAGAGAGAGAAAACAAAGGATAGCCAATGGGACGATTGCAAAAACATGGAAGCTGAGCCTCCTGCTGAAAAGAGGGAGCGGAACACTATTAGAATTCATTCCTTAGAACTTTCTAACTTTTCTTCGGTGAATACTTATGTGGAGGTCTTGGATTCTAGTCCTGTCTGTCAGTTGAAACCTGAAATGATGTTTCAGGATGAGGTCCAATTTATAGACCGACTTGGCCCCCCCCTTACTCAGCTGGACTTTCAGTTTCCACCTGTCCCTTGGTTCCCCCCCCCCCCCAAATGGCAAATTTGCTAACGATTGGTTAGGCAAGAACTAAACCGCTTCCCCTTCCTGCAAAGCTGAGCTTGATCTTAGCCCGAGAATCTTCCTTTGTCTCCGCGCAGCTTTTCCTTCGCTGGTTGCACGGCAGTTGCATTGAGTGCCCACCCCAGCAAACGGGAGACGATGAACCGGTCATCTTCAGCTTCTTCAACGACATCTCCCAGAACCCCACGATCATCGAGCAGGCCATCCTGATCACGCAGAACATGCACAAGCTCCTGGCTTCCCTCACCAAGTACCTGAACCGTTGGAAGCGGTATCGGCCCCTCTGGAAACTGGACAAGGCCATCGTCATGGAGAAGTTTGCGGCCAAGAAGCCGCCTTGCGTGGTCTTCGACGAGAAGCTGCAGTTCTACATGAAGGTGGCCCAGGAGGTCATGCAACAGCCCATGGTCAAAGATGAGCAGTGCATCCGCCTCTTGCTGTCCCCGTTGGCCTTCACGGTCCAGGAGAATGCCAGAGGTTGGATCACTTCCCTTGGGAAGCTACTCAATGAGTCAGCCAAAGAAGTGCTCTACAGTCTCCAAGAAAACATTGAGGTAGGTTTCTCCAGCTGGGGATGCTCACCTTGGTCCTACCATACCTGGAGAGGACAGAGGGATGGGTGGAGAAAAGATCAAACATATCTTATCTTTTGAGTCCAAGATCTAGGCCAGGGCTGTCCAACCTTGGTGATTTTAAGACCTGTGTCAGGGTTCCGACCGGATGCCCTAATTAAATCATGAGCCTCAAGCCAAGCTTCAAAAGAAATCCAGTTATTTATTAGGAGCAACATATCGGCATGTGCCCAGATTAAGCCAGCTCTGACCCCACGTAATTTACGTCCCAGCTCTGACCCTGTTTCCCCCCTCCACCCAGGGTGTGTCGTCAGTCACAGTCGCCAGCGGAGCAATTTCGCGGGTTGTAGAGATCATTCCCCTCCGCCCGCTGAGGGTAACCCTGGGAGACAGCCTTGGGAGAGATGTGTCTGGAATGTGCTTTTGTTTTTGGCTGCCGGGCTGCTTCGCCATTCCCCCCCCCCCCCCCCCCCCACTTGCCTATGGCAACTCGAGAGCAGGCCAGGGATGCTTTGCAAGGTGACAACCTGTGGACTTCAATTCCCAGAATTCAACTCCCAGAACTCCCTGGAGAGGACAGAGGAATGGTTGGAGAAAAAGATCAAACGTATCTTATCTTTCGAGTCCAAGATCTAGGCCTGGGGGTGTCTACCCTTGGTGAACTTGAGACCTTTGGACTTCAACTCCCAGAATGGTTGGGGAATTCTGGGAGTTGAAGTTCAGAAGCATTTAAATGGCTAGTGTCGGACACCCCTCCTCTAGGCATGGATTAGTGGTCCAAGGCGATATTCAAGGCATGTAGGACCTCATCCTATGGTCTTCTACTCCGCGATCTTGAAGACCAACACTTCAGTTCCTCGCTAACCATCACCGAACTAAAAACACACTGATGGGACAAGTAGTTGTTAGCCAAATGGTTCTTTGCAATGTTTGAGTGAATTAATAAGCGAATGAATCTGCTTTCCAGAGGTTGTCACACAATCTGAAGACCACACCCACTACCTTGGAAGATCTCAAATTTGTCCTGGGCACCATAGCCGAGATCAAACAGATATCTCTAGAAGTGGAACTCAAGTATTTGGATATCCAAGAGAGATACCGGACCTTGGCCATGTACAACATTGTTGTAAGTTTCGTTGCGTGGTGTCAAAGAGGCTGAGATACCTACCAGACTGAGGGTCCAGCCTGGAGGGAGGGAAAAATCGGTGGGGTTGAGCGACCTCTAAGAGCTGTCTAGGGAAGCTTCTAAGGAAGGGAAGCTCCCCAGATAGTCCTCAGCCAAGTAATCCCACAAATTTTCCCTAAATTGCTTAAATCTCTGAGCCTTCTAAGGAAACCTTCTCAATCAATAAACAATGAAGAGACGATGGATAGAGAGATGATATTTTGCAATATAGTAACAACATTGAAAGCCAATAGAAATAAGTAGAACGTTTAAATTGGGAAAATAGCTGTGTCAGATTCGGGTTCATGTCAGGGTTCCAAATAGCATCTAAAAGTAAATCAGAGTCCAAGGCAAAAGATTCCTCAAAAATCCAATTTATTAAGAGAACCCGAATCTGAAAGCTTCCAGGTTTCCACACCCGGTTGAAAGTTCAAGATCTTGCCCCCCACACCCACAAGTCCATCCCATGGTCCAATCTCCCACTGCCACACTGGCAGCTTCCACCCATCCAGATCCAGTCAGGTGCAGAGGTGCAAAGACAAAGGATGACCTTGGCTTTCTAGAAAGAATGTTGTTATGGCTACATATCATCTAACTCCGTACAATCTCCCATTTTCCCACAATAGAAAACACATAGTAGAATAATAGAAAGTGTGGCAGGCCAAAGACCCAAAAGAAAAGATGGCTGCAGGCCTGTCAATATATAGATATATAATAGAATTTCTTATAAATATACTAGATAGATTAAGATTAGGAGATGGAAGACCAGGACTAGGTATAATCTAAAGGGATTACTATGATTAATAGGATGGAGAAAATATAATGGAAAATATAGCTTTTAAGGACTATAAATCCGGGAGATAATAATCTTGGGACTGATTAGATCTTAGTGATAACTGGTATTATTGGTGTTTATAGGAAGCTGAGATTCAAAATGTGGTGGAACGCTGAGTGACATCTATAACATTAAAATGTTAGGAGTCAATCAGTACATCAAAGAATATATTACAAGTACAATGAGCCCATTAAGCTTAGAAGCTGGAAGGTATAAATTCTGCATACGCAATGGCATTATGACTGTGAGCATTGTGTGAAAATTATGTTAAGCCAGGTGTTACGCTGTCCACAAAAAAATGTGGGTTGTTTAAAGAAAAAACCTGTAAAGAAAAGAAAAGAACTCTTCTCGTTCCTTCTCTCCAGATATCAGAAGAAGAAAAAAGCCTGGTGGATAAGATGAAGCTGATGTGGGAAATTCTTTATGCGGAGGCCTCCGGAGTCGATCACAGCCTGGGCAGCATCAAAAAGACTTTTACGGAGGTATTGGGGCCAGGCGCATTCCGAAACGAAGGAGAAGGAGCGTTCGGAAGCCGGAATGACCTCCTAACTGGGATTATTATGATGCCCCCCCTCCCCTTTAGATCACAAGGGAGCACATTGGAAATTACAGCAAGGAGATTGATGACTTCTACCAGCGGTTTGTTACCGAGGGGCCCGGATCTGTGGGTGAAAATCTTGATAGAGGTAAGGAAGACTCTTTTCTTCTGTCCCGCTGAGTGGCCCCTGGATTTAAGCTATAATATGAAGAACGTTTGCAGGAACTGGGTAGGTCTAGTTGAATGAAAAGAAGGACCAGGGGAGACAGGATAGCAGTCTTCCGATATCTCAGGGGTTGCCCCAAAGAAGAGGGAGTCAAACTATTCTCCAAGGCACCTGAGGGCAGAACAAGAAGCTACGGGTGGAAACTAATCAAGGAGAGAAGCAACTTAGAACTGAGGAGAAATTTCTTGACAGTGAGAACAATTAATCAGTGGAACAGAAGTTTCCTCCAGAAGTTGTGGACTGGAAGTCTTTAAGAAGATGTTGGATAGCCATTTGTCTGAAGTGGTGTAGGGTTTCCTGCCTAGGCAGGGGGTTGGACTAGATGACCTCCAGGTCCCTTCCAACTCTTCTATTCTATTCCATTCCATTCCATTCCATTCTATACCTGCTGCTTCTTGACTCCAGACAGCTGGAAAGCAGGGCAGAAACACCGAGGTAAATCAAAGGTTTTGAGTCTTGAGATTCTCATTTGGGAGCTTGCCTATCCCTTTGATGATCTTCTCGCTGAGACGTAGCAACCTCTTCATCCATTAAGGCCAGCCGTGGATCTTGTACAAGACCTCTCTTGCCCTCCCGCCCCTTCGAATTCTTCTTGCCGTTTCCCATCCTTTGCCCAGTTTCTGCATTTATTTGCCCCCTGCAGGGCTAGAGCTGATGGTGGTGTTTGAAAGAGAACTGGAGAAGCACGAGAGGAATCGTCAGGAACTGGCCAACGCTGAAAAGCTCTTCGACCTGCCCATCACAATGTATCCCGACATGATCAAAATCCAAAAAGAAATGAAAGGCCTCAGGCAGATCTACGAAATCTATAAACTGCAGCAGGTAGGCGGATCTCGGAAATCGGTCAGACTTCTATTCAGAGTCACGGACCCCAGACTTCAGGTCATCAGCCCAATTTCAGGTTTTGTGCGTTAACCTCCTGGCACTTGACCAGTGTGGTCAACCTTGGATTAGCCTCATGCTGTTCATTCAGATGAATGTAGAAGATTCGTGCTCTTCAGCATGTGATCTTCCCACATGTGGTGAGATTCAAAAACCAATTTTACTATTGGTTCTGTGGGCGTGGCATGGCGTGTCTTGGTGGGCGTGGCAGGGGAACGCTAGTACAAAATCTCCATTTCCACCCCATTCCAGGGGAAGGATACTGCAAAATCCCCATTCCTCCCCACTCCAGGGGAAGGATACTGCAAAATCCCCATTCCTCCCCACTCCAGGGGAAGGATACAGCAAAATCTCCATTCCCTCCTCACTCCAGGGGAAGGATACTGCAAAATCCCCATTCCTCCCCACTCCAGGGGAAGGATACTGCAAAATCTCCATTCCCTCCTCACTCCAGGGGAAGGATACTGCAAAATCCCCATTCTCTCCTCACTCCAGGGGAAGGATACTGCAAAATCCCCATTCCCTCCTCACTCCAGGGGAAAGATACTGCAAAATCCCCATTCCCTCCCCACTCCAGGGGAAGGATACTGCAAAATCTCCATTCCCTCCTCACTCCAGGGGAAGGATACTGCAAAATCTCCATTCCCTCCCCACTCCAGGGGAAGGATACTGCAAAATCTCCATTCCCTCCTCACTCCAGGGGAAGGATACTGCAAAATCTCCATTCCCTCCTCACTCCAGGGGAAGGATACTGCAAAATCCCCATTCCCTCCCCACTCCAGGGGAAGGATACTGCAAAATCCCCATTCTCTCCTCACTCCAGGGGAAGGATACTGCAAAATCCCCATTCCCTCCTCACTCCAGGGGAAAGATACTGCAAAATCCCCATTCCCTCCCCACTCCAGGGGAAGGATACTGCAAAATCTCCATTCCCTCCTCACTCCAGGGGAAGGATACTGCAAAATCCCCATTCCCTCCCCACTCCAGGGGAAGGATACTGCAAAATCTCCATTCCCTCCTCACTCCAGGGGAAGGATACTGCAAAATCTCCATTCCCTCCTCACTCCAGGGGAAGGATACTGTAAAATCCGCACTTTCACCCCACTCCACACCCCACTAACCTGCTTTCCAGCTCTGTTCTCCTGTGCAGGGCAACAGAAGAGGACCCAGCCAATTGGCTGGGACTCGGGAGGCAGAGAACAGATGGGGGCGGGGCCAGCCAGAGGTGATATTTGCCGGTTCTACGAACTGCTCAACATTTCTTCTACCGGTTCTCTGGAACCAGTCAGAAACCGACCGAATCCCACCTCTGGATCTCAACGAATCTTTATTTGGGAGGACGGGTGTCCTTGATCTGTTGATCTCCTCTCCTGATCTCTTGGCCAATGCGAAGTTGTTCTTAACCAGACTTCTCCGGGTTCTAGGCCGCCAAAGAGGAGTGGTCGCAGACGCTCTGGGTGAACCTGAACGTCCAGGTGTTACAGGAAGGGATCGAAGGGTATCTCAAGACCCTTCGCAAGCTGCCTAAACAAGTCCGTAGCATGCCAGTGGCCTATCACCTGGAGATGAAGATGAAAGCTTTCAAGGAATCCATCCCTCTGCTGCTGGATTTGAAGAACGAAGCTTTGCGAGAAAGGTTTGGCTTCTCCTCATCCATGGGGTTGTTCGTAACTACGAAAGGCGTCATTAAGCGTGGACGTTTTAAGTCACGTTGCAGCTTGGGAAGTCTGGCCTGGGTTAAATCCATAAAACCAGGGTGAATTTCTCCTCCCAACTTCTCTCTTAAAAACCAAGCCCTTGAACAGAACAACAGAGTTGGAAGGGACCTCGGAGGTCTTCTAGTCCAGCCCCCTGCTCAAGCAGAAGGCCCTCAAGTCAATCAGAATAGAGCTGGAAGGGACCTCGGAGGTCTTCTAGTCCAGCCCCCTGTTCAAGCAGGAGACCCTCAAGTCAATGAGAATAGAGTTGGAAGGGACCTTGGAGGTCTTCTAGTCCAGCCCCCTGCTCAAGCAGGAGACCCTCAAGTCAATCAGAAGAGAGCTGGAAGGGACCTCAGAGGTCTTCTAGTCCAGCCCCCTACTCAAGCAGGAGACCCTCAAGTCAGTGAGAATAGAGCTGGAAGGGATCTCGGAGGTCTTCTAGTCCAGCCCCCTGCTCAAGCAGGAGACCCTCAAGTCAGTGAGAATAGAGCTGGAAGGGATCTCGGAGGTCTTCTAGTCCAGCCCCCTGCTCAAGCAGGAGACCCTCAAGTCAATCAGAATAGAGTTGGAAGGGACCTTGGAGGTGTGAGAACCAAGAAATATAGCCTGTTGATCTATTAGATTCAATAAGTCCTATGGATAGTAGAAGACCCCGGAAGAAAGAGATATGAACCGAAGTTTTCAGCCAGGAGGACTTCAAAATTTACCAGAAATATTTGTAATCCTGCTGTAACCATTGCTAACTGTGAAATATGGGTGGGGTTTTTTTGGCAAAATATGCACTTTTATGGATTCATTTAAAACAGGAAGAATGAAACTGTTGGAAATGAGGAAGTGAATGTACACAGGTGTTCAGGGATAGTGACAGTTAGGTTGTGAATCATGTACCTGGTTAGAAGAACAGTATAAAAGATGGGGTTCAAGATCAGCTCTGGGCTCTCTGATTTATAGCAGTCCTTGTAGGACTTGCTATATCTCCTTGGCCCTCTCCATTAATACATTAAAGCAGGATAATTACTGCTATTATATCTCTTATATCTATTCATTTCTCATGTCCCAAATGATTAGAAACAATGAACCTCTGAGCTTAAAGTCACAACGCTTGCTTGTGTTGCTGCCTTGGTTTCCTATTGGAATTTTCTTATGACAGAGGTCTTCTAGGGCAACCCCCTGCCCAATAGCAGGAGACCCTCTGCCATTCTGGGCAAATGGCTGTCCAGTCTTTTCTTTAAAACTTCCAGTGATGGCGCTCCCACAATTTCGATCGGCCGGTTGATTGTCCTCACTGTCAGGAAGTTTCTCCTTAGTTCCATGTTGCTTCTCTCCTTCCCTAGTTCCCGTCCATTGCTTCTGGTCTTGCCCTCTGGTGCTTTGGAAAATAGGTTGACCCTCTCTTCTTTGTGGCAGCCCCTCAAATATTGGACTAATATTCCTGCAACTGTTTTTCATATGTTTTTAGCCTCCACAGGCCCTTAAAACACAAATCACTTTGGTGACTTCAATCCACCTGTGACCTGCGTTTTACTTCTCTCCTCCTCTTCTCTCAGGCACTGGAAGGAGCTGATGACCAGGACAAACACCTTTTTCGACATGGCCACCGAGACCTTCACCTTGGAGAACATGTTTGCCATGGAACTGCACAAATATATCGATGTGATCAACGAGATTGTGGGGTCCGCCGTCAAAGAGCTGAGCATCGAGAAGGTTAGATGGTCTTCACACACAAACACACAGCTCCCTGTGTTTCAGTCCTCTCCAGTAGCAACCAAGGGTCGCGGTGGCTCAGTGGCTAAGACGCTGAGCTTGTCGATCAGAAAGGTCGGCAGTTCGAATCCCTAGCGCCGTGTAACGAAGTGAGCTCCCGTGACTTGTCCCAGCTTCTGCCAACCTAGCAGTTCCAAAACACATTAAAAAATGCGAGTAGGAAAATAGGAGCCACCTTTGGTGGGAAGGGAACAGCGTTCCGTGTGCCTTTGGCGTTGAGTCATGCCGGCCACATGACCACGGAGACGTCTTCGGACAGTGCTGGCTCTTCGGCTTTGAAACGGAGATGAGCAGCACCCCTTAGAGTCGGGAGGGTAACCTTTACCTTTAACTTAGTAGCAACCAAGGCAAGTGCTTAGAACGTCCTTGTTCTCTCTCCTAGGGAGTGAAGGAAATAATTGAAACGTGGGAGAACATGAAATTTACCGTCCAGCGGTACTTCAAAGGGACTCAGGAACGGGGCTTCATTTTGGGATCCGTCGATGAGATCATTCAGATCCTGGATGACAACGCCGTCAACCTTCAAAGTATTTCTGGAAGCAGATTTGTGGCGCCTTTTTTGGGCACCGTCCACAACTGGGAGAAAACCCTCTCCTTGATCGGCGAAGTGATTGAGGTAGGAAAGCTGCTGCTCCAGGCGGACAGGAGTCCCTCTTGCAGGACAGGTTGCATTTCGCTAGCCTCCCTGCTCTTGGCCAATGTTGTGTTTCATCGGTCTAGATCTGGATGATCGTTCAGCGAAAATGGATGTACCTGGAAAGCATCTTCATCGGCGGAGACATCAGATCCCAGCTGCCCGAGGAAGCCAAAAAATTTGACAACATAGACAGAATCTTCAAAAGGGCAAGTAACTAAACCATGTATCGATGGGGATACCCAGTAAGAAGAGGGGGCGATGTGAGCTGGCTCTCAAAATGAGAAAGTCCCTCTGGATGACCTTTTTAAGGATTGAACAGGCTTCCTCAATAGTGTAGGGCCCAAGTCAAGATATTAATTGAAGTCTAGAAAGATCTAAAGGTCTCCAGGCCAGAGACCTTCTGAGTAGACTGAGAAGATTGAGATGGTCACCCAAAAGGCCCTCAAGAAATACTTCCAAGTATACTTCCAAGTATTATATAAATATTTCTGTCGATCCAAGAATGTGCTAGCACACCATTGCTCCAGAGCCCAAAGGAAACCATCAGACACATGTCTGAAACTCAAATGGTCCCAAAGATATGAGACTTTCACGTATTTCATTGAAGACCTCTCTCTCTCTCTCTCTCTGAAATTTATTTCCTGTCCATCTTGTATCCAACATGACTTATATCTATACTGTCAAGTCATAGTAGTTTGGCAGTGATAGTGTGCATTTTGGATTCAAGGTCTGTTAAGATACAGCCTGTTGTGCCTTAAAATGGCTTCTACTGTACAGCACAGTGGAGTTGCCATTGTAGCGGCTTGGCAGTACACCACAAGGGGGCTCCCTCTAATACAGGATTGGGATAAATATATCCCCGGGCTATGCCGGGTTATCAGCTGGTTTAATATAAAAATAGTCTTTTGACTTGCGTTTCACGAAACGTTTCTGTAAATTCTCGTGTTCCTAAACGCTTGGATTTTCTTTTTTATAGCATAACGTTGCTCTGTTTTTTGTTCTGCTATGGGCAACTTTAAGGGCAGAGGGCATATATTCTTAACCATTCACGGGATTCCTCCTTGGTGGCTTTTCAGCCTCTCCCTCCCCTTCCTCCTGATCAGATCATGGGAGATACGGTCAAAGATCCGGTGATCAAGAGGTGCTGCGAAGCTCACAATCGTCTTAGCGACCTTCAGAACATCAGCGACGGGCTGGAGAAATGCCAGAAGAGTTTGAACGATTATCTGGATTCCAAGCGGAACGCTTTCCCGCGCTTCTTCTTCATCTCCGACGACGAACTGCTCAGCATCCTGGGGAGCAGCGACCCCTTATGCGTCCAAGAGCACATGATCAAGGTCGGGGACGATGGGGAAATCCCCAGGAGAATTAAATTCTTCTTCTTCTCTTTGGGCCACGGCAGGTAGCGTCCTCCGCCCGTCCGATCGCCTTTCCTCCCGGTCTCGTTCCAGATGTACGACAACATAGCCGCCCTGAAGTTTCACGAGGACGACAGCGGGATGAAGATCGCCATGGCCATGATTAGCGCAGAAAGCGAAGTGATGGAGTTCCGGAAAGCCATCCCGGCGGAAGGCAGAGTTGAGAACTGGATGACAGCCGTGCTGGTTGAAATGCGAAGGACCAACAGGCTGATCACCAAGGAAGCCATCTTTCGGTATTGCGAAGACCGAAGCAGGTGAGGGACAAGGTGCTTCTCCAAGGCCACCAGTGTTGTTGGTCCTCCCAAGAACTTTATGACCCTGGCAGTCCAAGGTCCAAAGATGGAGCTCTTCAATCTGCTCCCCAAACTTCAGTTGGGGTCTATATTATTAGCAATAGCAGGTGGTACTCAGTGTGTAAGACGCTGAGCTTGTCGATCAGAAAGGTCGTCTGTTTGGCAGTTCGAATCCCTAGCACCATGTAACGGAGGAAGCTCCCGTTCCTTGTCCCAGCTTCTGCCAACCTAGCACTTCGAAAGCATGTTGAAAAACGCAAGTAGAAAAATAGGGACCCCCTTTGGTGGGAAGGGAACAGCGTCCCCGTGCGCCTTCGGCGTTGAGTCATGCCGGCCACATGACCACGGAGACGTCTTCGGACAGCGCTGGCTCTTCGGCTTTGGAACGGAGATGAGCACCTCATTCTTTTCTTCTTCTTATTTTATACTTCCCTTTAACGCCTGCGTTTTTACAGCTCCAAACATTAAGGCAAAGCGAAATGTCTTTATCTCTGCCACCTTTGCAAATCTGCCTTTTTCCGCAGAGTTGATTGGATGCTGATGTATCAGGGCATGATGGTGCTGGCAGCCAACCAGGTGTGGTGGACCTGGGAGGTCGAAGACGTCTTCCGGAAGGTGAAGAAAGGGGAGAAGCAAGCCATGAAGGTCTACGCCAAGAAAATGCACCAGCAGATCGACTCGCTGGTGACCCGGATCACCAAGCCGCTAAGCAGGAACGACAGGAAGAAATACAACACTGTTCTCATCATTGACGTCCACGCGAGGGATATTGTCGATACCTTTGTACGAGACAGGTAAATCGCCCCCCCCCCCCCCGGAGATGACGGAACTGTCCAAGGAGGTTCAGAATCAACCGCAAGGCACTGACACAAATGGCATGTTCGTATATGTAGTCCTCAACTTATCACCATTTGTTTCCGCGATTGTTCCAAGTTACGATGGCGCTGAAAAAATAGTAGTTACAATCAACCCTTCAGTCATCCTAGGACCTCTGCAGCCATGTGGTTGTGACCTGGGCGCTTGGCAACCTGTTTCCACTCCCAATTGGTGGCCAAGCGATCATGTGATCGCCGTTTGCAATGTTTCCTGGCTGCTTCTCCAGCAAATCAGTGGGGAAGCCAGCAGGAAATGTTGCAAGTCCCCCCACCCATGCAATCTTCCGCAGCCTCTCTGCACTTGCACTGTGCCAGCCCCGCACTCCCTCCCTGACCCCCCCTCCCACCACCACTTTGCACCCCCTTCCCTCCATCCCCCACCCAGGAGCAGCCACTGAGGGCCTGGGACTTCGTGCTTCCTGCTGGCTTCCCCACTGACTTTGGTTGTCGGAAGCCAGCAGGAATTTGCCTCACCTAATTCAACTAACAGAGACTGCAGGGACTGCCGTCCCACAGCAATGCCGTCATGCTCAGTGACCGAGATTCTGGTTCCAATTATTGTCGTAAGTCGAGGACTATCTGGAATCCTACTTACAGGGTTAAAAATAAAGCGCGGGGAGCGCCTCTGACCTCTGTTCCTCGTCTCAATGTTCCTTGGGTTAGTTTTCTTCATCTCAGTCCTGGAAGGGCTCTCTAACCGCGTTCACATCCTTTCTCCTCAGCATTATGGAAGCCCGCGAATTTGAGTGGGAAAGCCAGCTGCGATTTTACTGGGACCGTGACCCTGACGAACTCAACGTGCGGCAATGCACCGGGACTTTTGCTTATGGCTACGAATACATGGGCTTAAACGGGCGTCTGGTCATCACTCCCCTCACAGACCGGATATACCTGACGCTCACCCAGGTAAACCAACAAGGAGACTTTCCATTGGCTTCTGGTTCCAGAATGCCCTCCTTTAAAACAACAAAAACAACAAAAGCAGATCTTGAATTTGGAGACTCTAAACGAGCAGAATAGGTCTTCCATCAGCATCCCAGTTGTTCTTCTCATCCTTATTTATAATTCTGACGTTTAAGGCATGTCAAAACTGGGTTTGGTTAAAATGAAAAGCAGCCCTCTACCCTAAACGTTGCTTAACAGGAGGAAAACCATATTGTAGTTTAAAAAAAACCCAATAATGCAGTCTTGTAGACAGACCACCGTTCTCAGAAGGTGGGAGAAAAGCTGCTTTTTAAGGCTTGCAAAGTTGGGGTGATCGGAACCTTTGTGAGGGGTGCTGTTGCAGAGGGCAGGAGCTACAACTTAGCAAGGAACCAGTAATTGCTTCCTGGGTCAGGGTGTAAGTCCCACTGAGGCAGAATTAATGGCCACCATCCTACTCAATATTTTTTTACTCTCTCCCTCCTCCCCCCTTCAAAGGCCTTGTCCATGTACCTGGGTGGAGCACCCGCTGGTCCTGCAGGAACTGGAAAAACGGAGACGACAAAGGATCTCGCCAAAGCTTTGGGCTTGCTTTGTGTGGTCACCAACTGCGGAGAAGGCATGGACTTCAAGGTCAGGAATCCACCCTTCTCCCCTTCTCCATCTTCTATGCCATGGCCATAAGAATTCAGGCTGCTGGCCAAGCTAAAATCAGTGTGCAACCATCTTTTCTTAACTCAAAGGTGCTTTTCCTTGAAGAGGTTTCGCTTCTCGTGCAAGAAGTTTCTTCAGTTCTGGGTGAAGAATTCCCCACCGTTCACTAGAACCTGAAGAAGCTTCTTGGGACGAGCAGCGAAACCTCTTCAAGGAAAAGCCCAGTTGCTTTTTTGAGAGAGAAAAAAGCACCGTTGAGGGAACTGCGACTCGAATGACTGAGAGTCTCCATAGGCATCACATCTTCAGTCCCTCGTCCCCTTCTGTAGGCCGTGGGTAAAATCTTCTCGGGCCTTGCCCAGTGTGGAGCGTGGGGCTGCTTCGACGAATTCAACAGGATCGATGCTTCCGTCCTGTCAGTCATCTCCTCCCAGATTCAGACGATCCGGAACGCCCTCATGAACCAGCTGAAAACGTTTCAGGTAAAAAGGGGACACATTATTTTAAACAAAGATCTCCTGCAAGAAATTCTGGCCCTTAACACCCGGGTCTTTGAGGCCCTTGGCTGAAATTTCAACATTTCAGTTTGAAGGACAAGAAATCACGCTGGACCCTCGGATGGGCATTTTCATCACCATGAACCCTGGCTACGCAGGACGGACGGAGCTTCCCGAATCCGTAAAGGCCCTTTTCAGGCCGGTGGTGGTCATTGTTCCCGATCTGCAGCAAATTTGTGAAATTATGCTGTTCTCCGAGGGATTTCTCCTGGCGAAGGTGAGTGTTGTTGCCCGAAAGCGGCCAGCAGAGCTGGTGGCAGACTCAGAGGAGGGTTGAGGAGGAGCCTGGGCCAGTCCTGGAGTCTGGGGAAGGCTCTGAGGAGGGCTCTGTGTCACTGGCAGAGAGGGGGTCAGGGCTGTATGACAGTGATCAGCTGCCTTTGGAATCGGACTTCAGTGAGGCAGAAGAACAGCTGGAGCCTCTTCCCAGTGTGCGTATGCACAGAGCGGCCAGACGAAGGGAACAGCTAAAGAACAGGGGCCGACTTGGGATGAATGCCACAGGTGGACGATGAATGGCTCCTCCCAGAGAAAATAAAAGAGGAGCAACAGGGGAGTGGAGTTTGCAGGAGACACTTAGTTCATTCAAAGTATTGCGGCATCTCCAAAAATAAGCCCTCCCCGAAAATATTGCAGCACAGTAGCAACCATGAGGTGGCTATGCTCATCACCTTTTGCACCCCAAATATAATAGGACCTCCCCGAAAATAAGGCCAAGCGCTTATTTCAGGGTCAAAACAAAATAAGACCCTGTCTTATTTTGTGGGAAACACGGTAGCATGTACAGAGGTCATGCAATCCACTGATAGACAAATTTAGTTTAAATAAAGTGTGTGTGTGTGTGAGAGAGAGAGAGAGAAAGAAAGAGAGACAGACAGACAGATAGACAGACAGAAAGTGAGAGACAGAAAGAAAGAGAAAGAAAGAGAGAGAGAAAGAAAGAAAGAAAAGAGGAGAAAGAGAGAAAGAAAGAAAAAGAAAGAGAGGAAGAGAGAAAGAGAGAGAAAGAGAGAGAGATGGATGGACAATACAATACAGGAGATAAAATATTAAATTTAGATAAATGTCCAATAGGTGCTAGCCAAGAAGATGACTGTGCTGTACAAGTTGGCAAGGGAACAGCTTTCTAAACAACATCACTATGATTTTGGGCTTCGGGCTCTGAAGTCTGTCCTGGTCATGGCCGGAGAACTGAAAAGAGGGTCTTCAGATCTCCCAGAGGTAAACTTACTTCCGGTCTTTGACGGGTAGAACAAGCAAGGGAAGGATACTGCAAAATCCCCAATTCCTCCCAATCAGCAGCGACTCCTGAGGCAGAGAATAGATGGGGGCGGGTCCAGCCAGAAGTGGCATTTGGCAGTTCTCAGAACTACTCAAAATTTCTGCTACCGGTTCTCCAGAACCTGTCAGAACCGGCTGGATTTCATCCCTGGGTGCCACCCAAAACAGGAGATGCCTCCCAGTCACCTCATGTCAGCTGCAGGGCCAGTTGGCCTTGACTTTCTGAGAAAAAATGCTGTTATGGCTACATCTCACCCACACTCTGTATAATCCCCCCTCCCATTTTCCCCACAATGTGGCAGGCCCGAAGTCCGAAAGGTAAAAGATGGCTTCCAGACCTGACCTTTGGAGGGTTCCTTTGAACAGGGAAGGTCTCTTGAAGGAAGTCAACTCTGCTCACCAACGTTTCTAATGTTTCCTTGGGGGTTCAAACTCCCCTCTAGGACGTGGTCCTCATGAGAGCCCTACGAGATATGAACCTCCCCAAATTCGTCTTTGAAGACGTTCCCCTTTTCCTTGGCTTGATCTCTGACCTCTTCCCTGGATTGGATTGTCCTCGAGTCCGCTATCCCAAATTCAATGACGCAGTGGAATACGTGCTGGCTGAAGAAGGTTACGTGGTCCTACCTGTCCAGGTAATCAGTGAAGGTCACTAAGAACAAAGAGATGGTCAAACTATAGACAGATCCTTTGGCTCTCTTATGGTGAAGTTCCCAAGAGATGACCTAATTAATTTACGAGCCTCGAGACAAAATTCAAACAAAAACCATTCATTTATTAGGATCAACATCTTGGCTTGATCTTCTGTGGAGCCGAAACTGAATACCACTTAATGGCGTTTGAACTTTACCCCTCTATCTCCTCCCTTCTATCTGTGTCATAAATCATATTCACCAACTAGGTTGTAGAAATATGAGATCCAATTCTGGCCGAAGGTATGCATGGAATCCTCCCTCCAATGCCAACCTGATAATAGTCATGGCAACGCTTTACAAGTTGACACCTATGAAGCTTGCCTGAAAAGCCTCATCAAGCCATAACGCAGTTCTCTGAAACTGGGAAGGCGGTCATTTCAGGTGAGGGTTTTCCAACCGTGGCAACGGGAAGACTTATGGACTTCAACTCCCAGAAGGCCTCGGGCTGAGGAATCCTGGGAGTTGAAGTCCACAAGTCTTACCCTTGCGAGGTTGAAGACCCCTGATTTAAATGGCCAACGGATGTCAATTCCGTGAAGAGGGGGGTATATAATTCCGGTCAAGATGGCTGCCACTGAGGTATTTCCCTCCCCTCCCCCTCAGGTGGATAAAGTGGTCCAAATGTACGAAACGATGCTCACGCGACACACCACGATGGTGGTAGGGCCAACCGGAGGTGGCAAGTCGGTGGTCATCAACGCCTTGTGTCATGCTCAGACAAGGTAAGCCCAGATCAATCAGTGTGGCGGAACATGGCCTGGATTCCCAGGTGGGAGAGGCGACTCAGTATAGTTTGTGGGAGAAAGAGAGAGAGCGCGGGTGAAGACCGCTCCTTCCTGACAGTTCCCAGAGTACATGTTTTACGTTGCCCGTAGCCAGCTTGAGTTGGGCAAGATTTCTGCCTGGTTGTGAGCAACAATAAAGGGAGGATCTTTAGAAGGATCTCCACGTGATCCTTTTTTGGTTTTCGGAGCCTGGCAATTAGGGATCCACCACTCCCATCATTTAACGGATCCAATGCGAGCGGAGGTCATGGCGAATTGGGCTGTACCTCCAAATTCATGGAAGAATGTGTCTCTGAATTAATCCAGAGGTCCAGAAATACCACACCCCTGAATATTTATTTATTTATTTATTTATTTATTAATCATATTTGTATACTGCCCTATCTCCCCAGTGGGACTCAGGGCGGTGCACAGAAAGGATAAAAAGACAATACATACAGTAACAATATAAAAATGGATTAAATTTAGGGGTCTGTGCTAAAATTATGGTTAAAAGCTATTAATATCAACTGCCTTATCACGAGCAGGAGTGCTTTCTCGCTTTTCATGCGGATTTTGTTAGCCAGTGTGGGAAGTGGGGGGCTCTTTTTTTTTTTGTTTAGCACGAGCTCCGTTCTGAGTTGGCACATCCGAGGACAGGGCAGGGTTTCGTATCCGAGCCTTTTTCGGGTGCTTCCCCCCCGCTAGAATGCCATGGATATCAATTCTGCTTTCTGCAATCGATGCCCTCCTCAGGTTAGGCCTGCTGACCAAGCTGCACATCCTGAACCCCAAAGCCATGAGCGTGATCGAATTGTACGGCATCCTGGATCCCACCACACGGGACTGGACCGATGGCGTCTTGTCCAACATCTTCCGGGAAATCAACAAGCCCACCGACAAAAAAGAGAGACGGTAAACGGATCCTAGATCCATGGTTGTTTTGGTTTTGGTTTTTTTCCAACTGGGAAAACCTTTGGATTCCTTGACCATTCCTTCAGAGATCCACTCCGTTTCATGACTGTTAAAAAAAATAAATGGCTACGATCTGTTTTATTTTACTTTTTGATTTGGGGGGGGGGGAATAGAAGGGGAGATACAGTCCTGTGGGTCAATCATTCAGCCATTTGAGACAGGCAGGTTAAGGAGAAGGCACAGCCAGAAATCCTCTTTATTGTCATAAGTAGGGTACAGTAAAAACCTGTCCAAGATTTCTCTGGTGCTAAACAACATCTAGGCAGACTTATCTTGAGTTTCTTTCTCACCCTTCCCACATTGAGTAATCTTTTCTCCCTGTTCATTCTTTCTTTATTCCAAATTCTTTCACAAATATGAAACTGCAAATTGGGTTATCCTATCCCGTTTTTATAGGGTTGCTCAGGGGCTAAGACGCTGAGCCTGTCATTCAGAAAGGGCGGCAGTTTGGCGGTTCAAATCCCGAACGCCGCGTAATGAATGAGCTCCCGTGACTTGTCCCAGCTTCTGCCAACCTAGCCGTTCGAAAGCACATAAAAAATGCGAGTAGAAAAATAGGAGCCACCTTTGGTGGGAAGGGAACAGCGTTCCGTGCACCTTCAGCATTTAGTCCATGGAGACGTCTTCAGACAGCGCTGGCTCTTTGGCTTTGAAATAGAGATGAGCACCGCCCCCTAGAGTCAGGAATGGCTACCACATATGTGCGAGGGGAATCTTTACCTCTATCCCATTTTTGAAAGCTTTCTCTGATCCTCAGTGGCTTCCATATTGTTTTCCCCTAAGTTTCTTTCCACTTATCCCCCATAAATTTCCATTGACCCAGTGAACTCGATTCCGAAACGCAATAAGAATTGTGGCTCTTCAGTGCATTTTTAACCCTCCCTCTGGATACACAGGTACATATTATTTGATGGCGACGTCGATGCTCTGTGGGTAGAAAACATGAATTCTGTGATGGATGATAACAAGCTGTTGACTCTGGCGAACGGGGAGCGGATCCGGCTTCAAACCCATTGCGCTCTCCTGTTTGAGGTCAGGCTCGTCCCCGCGATGCCGAGGACTTTGAGCTCCCTCCTTTCTTTGGAAGGAGCCCCCTGCCCCCCTACATTTCCAACCCCACCGAAGACATTCCTGGAGCTACCCCCAGATCCTGGAGCTTCTTGTAACCTTCCTTACAGGTTGGAGACCTACAATATGCTTCTCCGGCCACTGTCTCGCGTTGTGGGATGGTTTTCGTAGACCCGAAGAATTTGAGATACAGGCCTTATTGGGATAAATGGACAAAAGAAAGAAGCAAGGTAGAGAACAGCTAACGAGGGACCTCAAACTACTACTATTACTACTACTACCAGTACTACTATCACCTCTTCTTCTCCTCCTCCTCCTCCTTCCTTCCTCCTTCCTCTTCTTTTGAAGAAGATATTGGATAACCCTTTGTCTGAAGTGATGTAAGGTTTCCTTCCTGAGCAGAGAGTTGGACTAGAAGACCTCCGAAGTCCCTTCCAACTCTGTTATTCCCTTCTCCTTCTCCTTCTCCTCCTCCTCCCCCCCTCCTCCTTTTAATAGTATTTTATTAAACACAAATTAAAACACTGGGGACAGTTGTAACCATCCTGGCAAAGTCTTTGCCCTACATACTAAGATATAAAGTTACACATTATGACCACCATGCTTATTTACACTTGGTCTACTCAGTATTTACAAATATAAAAATATCCTATTTTCATCCATGTTGCTTTGTTTTTTATCTTATATACATTTTCACTGTTATCGTTTCATACATAATTCTAATCTCCATTCTATCAATCTTAGCCTTCGCTTATTTGGGGGTCTTCCCTCTTTTGGTCCAACCATCGATAAAATTTGTCCCAGGTCTTAGCGAGATTTTGTTTCTTGGTTCAAGAGTTGTGGTCTTTGGTGATGTTCTCCCCAGATCGGTGTCCGAGCTGATGCTCCCCAGAGGTGGAAGGAGAAGAATGGGGAGGAGGCCTGTTCTTCTACATTCAGAATAACTTTTATTTTTTCCCAGCAAGAGAAACAACTGTTGGACCGATTGTTTGACAAATACGTGCCTTACTTGATCGAAATGATTGTCGAAGGGATTGTGGACGGACGGCAAGGAGAAAAAATGAAGATGATTGTCCCACAGACGGATCTGAACATGGTAAATAGCCTGATTTTTGTTTTCATGAAAGGACTCTGTAAACCGCTTAGAGAGGGCTGTAAAGCACTGTGAAGCGGTATATAAGTCTACGTGCTATTGCTTTTCTCCTTCCTTCCTTCCTTCCTTCCTTCCTTCCCTCCTTCCCTCCCTCCCTCCTTCCCTCCCTCCCTCCCTCCCTCCCTCCTTCCCTTCCCTCCCTTTCCTTTTCTTTCCCTCCCTCTCTCCTTCCTTCCTTCCTTTCCTTTTCTTTCCCTCCCTCCCTTCCTGTGCAGTTATTAGAATGCAGCATTTCAGGCTAATTCTGCCAACTGCCAGCAGTTCAATCCTGACAGGGCTCAAGGTCGACTCAGCCTTCCCTCCTTCCAAGGTGGGTCAAATGAGGACCCAGATTGTTGGAGGGCAAGAGGCTGACTCTGTAAACCACTTAGAGTGGGTTGTAAAAGCACTATGAAGCAGTATATAAGTCTTAAGTGGTATTGCTAAGTGTGAAGGAAGGGAAGAAGGAAAGAAAGAAGGAAGGAAGGAAAGAAGGAAGGAAGGAAGGAAGGAATGAATAGGCCATGGTGACACAGTAGTTACAATATAGTATTGCAGGCTGATTCTGCTGACTCAGCAGTTTGATTCTTTCCGGCTCAAGGTTAACTCAGCCTTCCATCCTTCCGAGGTGGGTAAAATGATGACCCAAAATTGTTGGGGGGGCAAGAGGCTGACTCTGTAAACTGCTTAGAGAGGGCTATAGGTCACTCCAAAGACTAATTGCTGTTGCTATTTGCTGCTAATTAAGTAATTCACACTTCACGTCTTTCACATTCTTCTTAAGGACACCCCCCACCCCCCAAAAAAGAACCAGGTTTTTGAGGCCAGGTGGGCTTTTCTTTTTCAACTCTGGGGTTTCCTCCCACAGGTGACTCAGTTGAGCATTATGCTCGATGCACTGATCGAGGCTGAAGTGGAGGATCCCGAAGTGCTTGAATGCTACTTCCTGGAAGCTCTTTACTGCTCCTTGGGAGCCACCCTCCTTGAAACGGGAAGGGGCAAATTTGATGACTTCATCAAACGCATCTCTTCCATGTCGACCGTCACTGACGAGGCGATTTTAGCGAAACCGGGAGAATTGCCAGGTTGGTTTCAGAGGTCAGAAGAAGACCTCCTCCTCCTCTAATAATTCTTCTTCTTCATCTTCTTCTTCTTCTTCTTCTTCTTCTTCTTCTTCTTCTTCTTCTTCTTCTTCTTCTTCTTCTTCTTCTTCTTCTTCTTCTTCTTCTTCTCCTTCTCCTTCTCCTTCTCCTTCTTCCTGAAGGAAGCGCAGGGAATGCCAGCCTTGTTTCCCAGGTGCTCCAGAAGACCATCTCAAGAAATATCTCTTCCTCCACCATTGTTCTAAAGCAACGGGTGTCAAACTCAAGACACGGGGGCCACATCTGGCCCACGGGGTACTTGGATCTGGCCCTTGGTGCCGCCCTGGAAACAGCAAAGGATCGGCCTGCAGTGCCTCTGCCAGCAAAAATGCCATCCATTTTCACTGGCAGAGGGTTGCAGGAGGCCATTGCAGCTGAAAATGGACCTCAGGGGGGCCACTTTTCCTGGCAGAGCCCTTGGGCCACCACAGATGTCCCTGACACGAGCGACGTCCAGCTGGCCACGCCCACCCTGGCCACAACCAACCCGGCCCCCCCGATGCGTCCCTCAATGAAATGGAGTTTGACGCTCCTGGTCTAAGGTGTCCCAATTTCTCTCTCCTGCAGGGCAGCTCCCCACCTTGTATGATTTCCACTTTGATGGGCGTACGAAAAGGTGGGTGCCGTGGAGCAGCCTGGTTGCTCAGTATCACCACTCTCCGGAAGTGAGATTTATCAACATCCTAGGTAAGAGGGGAAAGAAACTCAGCCCCCATGGATCGGAGGGTCACGGGTGAAAAGGTTAACGCTTGAGAGTCACAACTTCGATGAGGGCTTCCGTGAATATTACAAATTAGTGGCATTTTCAGAAGAGATACCTAAAACACACCCAAAGCTCAAGTAGTAATGGGGGTGGGGACCTTCCTCTAGTAAAGGATCAGTTGGACACCCTCTCTTATGAAGCTGCTCAGGACTCCCAGCCGGTTACTGATGGATGTTGCTAGGAATATAATCCTAATGTTGGGTTGGCAATATATATATTTATATATATATAAGCCATGATTGAAATTGGTATCTAACTTTAACTGATACAGTGAAATGTAATTGGCTGCTGCTTCCTAACTCAGCCATAAGAGGGAGCCGGAATCACAGTTAGATGCTGATCATTTGAATGGAGACTATGAATGTCGGGGTTAGATCAGCAGAGCAAGAAGCATCGTGGTTTGAGCAACTGTAAGCCAACTGTTTGAGTTATAGACTGTATTTTTCAACAAATGTTCCCTTCCACGGTTCCTCCCTTCAGTTCCAACAGTGGACACCACACGCACCACGTGGCTCCTGGAGAAGATGTTGAAGATCAAGCGGCCGATGGTTCTGGTGGGAGAGTCGGGGACCTCCAAAACGGCCACGACACAGAACTTGCTAAGGAAGCTGAACCCAGACACAAACGTAAGGCTGCCGCCTTCTGTATCGCGAGTCTGTCTTCCGGGCCATTGGGCTGTTCTTCCATGTCCCAATGAAACGGTTGGGGGATTTCTCCGTTGGGAGACAGGAAGTTGTGCAGCGGAATGTGCAGCTGGAGAAACGTTGCTAGTAAACACACAAATAGTATCCCAGACACTGCTAGTAAAAAACAAGTAGCTTTACTGGTGTTGTAAAACTAAACTACTGCTTCACATGCAGTGATAGTAGATAGTGAGTCAAACAAAGTCCTTAACAAACAAACAATTGCTTACAGTTGCAATTCACGATTCTTCCTTCTTCAAACAGTCATAGAGAGCAGAGAGCAATCAGTAGAGATATCGAGCAGAGAGAGAGAATGAGCTCTCCTGACTTCCTCTTATTGTGGAGATAACCTTCCTCGCCAGCCTCTTTATTCCTGGTTGTAATGATTTGGAATCTGTCCCATCCAGGTGCTGCTGGTGATCAACTTCTCCTCTCGCACCACTTCCATGGACATTCAGCGGAACATGGAAGCCAACGTGGAGAAGCGGACCAAAGAAACCTACGGGCCTCCCATGGGGAAACGGCTCTTGGTCTTTATGGACGACATGAACATGCCTCGGGTAAGGACACCAGGAGCCAGAGCTGAACAGGGGAGAGGGGAAGGATATGGCCAGACCTTCTAACACGTTGTCCTTGAACGAAAAAAGGTGGGCCTTCATTCATGTTAGGGATGTCTCCTTTAGGAGACAAGAGAGTTGTGCAACGGAATTTGCCGCAAGAGAAACGTTGCTAGTAGACACACTAATAGAGTCTCAGACACTGATAGTAAAAACAAGTAGCTTTCCTTGTGATGGAAAAAGAAACTGCTGCTTCACGAGCAGCGATAGTAGGTCTTGAATCAAATACAGTCCTTAACTCAGAACACAATTAGCTTACAGTTGCAATCCACGATTCTTCCTATCTCCAGTTTATTTATTTTATCAGATTTTTTATACCGCCCTATCTCCCTAGTGGGGACGCAGTTCAAAGTCAGCAAAGTCAGTCAGTCAGTCAGTCAGAGCAAACTGACAGTGCTCCTGGCTTCCTCTTGTTGCTGAGTTAATTACAGCAGCCAATTACATTCCACTGTAACATTTAAAGTAACAGAGACCATTTGAAATCATGGCTTTTATAGATAGATAGGTAGGTAGGTAGGTAGGTAGGTAGGTAGGTAGGTAGATAGATAGATAGATAGATAGATAGATAGATAGATAGATAGATAGATAGATAGATAGATAGATAGATAGATAGATAGATAGATAGATAATTGTTTTCACACAGTGTGGCCAACTGATGAGAGCTAATAAGCTCGAAATAGATTTATCTCTCAAATTTAAATAAATTTATTGATCAGCACATAAAAACTAACACACACACACACACACACACACACATATTGCCAACCCAACACTAGGATTATAGTCCTAACAATTCACTTTGGTTCTGCTTTCGTTGCGTCTGTGCCAGTGGCGGAATTCAAAAGCCCGTTTTTTTCTTTCCCATTTCCATGAAGGTGGACGAATACGGCACCCAGCAGCCCATCGCTCTGTTGAAGCTGCTGCTGGAGAAGGGCGCCTTGTACGACCGGGGGAAGGAGATGAACTGCAAATACCTCCGCGACTTGGGCTTCATTGCCGCCATGGGCAAAGCCGGGGGCGGCCGCAACGAAGTGGACCCTCGCTTCGTTTCCCTCTTCAGCGTCTTCAACGTGCCCTTCCCTTCGGAGGTCTCCCTGCACTTGATTTATGCCTCCATCTTGAAAGGGCACCTGGCGGTAAGTTGGATTCCTTGGCGGAGAGAGAGAGGAGAGGCAGAGAGGGAGGGGAGGGAGAGAGGAGAGGGAGGGAGGGAGGGAAGGAGAGAGAGAGGGAGGGAGGGAGAGAGAGAGGGAGGGAAGGAGAGAGAGAGGGAGGGAGGGAGGGAGGAAGGGAGAGAGAGAGGGAGGGAAGGAGAGAGAGAGAGGGAGAAAGGAGGGGGGAGAGAGGGGGAGAGAGAGAGAGAGAGATTGAGTCAGTGTAGATCAGATTACAGATATTCCTTCCTGATTTATGACCACAACGGAGCTCAACATTTCTGGTGTTCAATGAGACATTCGTTGAGTGAGTTTCCCCCCACTCTACAACCTTTCCTGCCACAGTCCTTAAGCGAATCTGGATTCCCCATTGACTTTGCCTGTCAGAAGGTCGCAAAAGGGGACTGCAGGGAGCACTGCAACCATCATAAGTACATGCCAGTTGCCGAGCGTCTGAATTTTGATCACATGATCATAGGGATGCCGCAAAGGTCGTAACTGTGAAAAACGGTCATAAGTCTTTTTTTTCTCAGGGCCGTTGTAACTTTGAACTGTCACTAAACGAGCCGTTCCAAGTCCGAGACTACTTGTATTAATCGGGAGGGAGAAAAATAGAAAGCGTGGAAAAATAGACCACAAAAATGGCGTTATTTTTTTCACAGTTCCCTCTTTCTTTCTTTCTTTCTTTTTTTTAACGAAAAGATCTTTCCTCTTTTTTATCGGCAGACCTTCGACGAGTCCATCTCCACCATTGCGGACAAAATCACCTCCTGCACGCTGACCCTCTACGAAACCATCGTCCACGACCTGCCGCCCACGCCTTCCAAGTTCCACTACATCTTTAACCTGCGGGATCTCTCCAGGGTTTACAACGGCTTGGTTCAAACCACCCCAGAACGGTGAGTGTGCGATAGCCATCCAAGTAGCCCTCCTGGGCTTAACAACCTTTCGTTGAGCGACCATTCCAACTTGCAACAAAACTCTGGGGGCAAAAATGATTTAAGACCAGTCCTCGGACTTACGAACACCACCATATCCCCTCCCCCCAACAACTTGATCACATGATCAAGGGGCTCAGCAACTGGTGTGTATGATAGCCGTGGCAGCTCCAGGTCACATCATCTCCATTTGAGACCTTCCCAGCTGACTTCCAACAAGCGAAGTTCATTGGGAATCCAGATTGGCTTCACAACTGGGTGATTTGCTTAACAACTGCTGCGATTTGTTTAATAACCGTGGTCATAAAAGCCATAAAGTCATAAAATCAGGTGACTTGAGGATTTTGGTCCCAATTGTAGTTTTAAGTCAAGGGCTACCTGTAATTATTTTAATATTACTGTTTAAGGAGGGAAAAGAAAATGAATTAGTGACACCCAGAGTCTTCGGAAGGTTAATAATAATAATAATCATCATCATCATCATCTTTATTGTCATTGTACTTGTTTATAATGAAATTGGTTATTAGCAATAGCAAGAGCACTTAGACTCATAGACTGCTTCACAGTGCTTTAACAGCCCCTCTAAGCGGTTTACAGAATCAGCCTCTTGCCCCCCAAACAATCCGGGTCCTCATTTTACCCACCTCGGAAGGACAGTAAGTCAACCTCGAGCCTGCTGAGATTCTGCCAAACTGCTGGCAGCCGGTGATCAACAGAAGTAGCCTGCAGTACCGCACTCTAACCCCTGCACCACCACTGCTCTTATGATGATGATGATGATGATGATGATGATGATGATGATGATGATTCATTTGACGTGGCTTTTCACGGCCTCGTCTTTGCTGATCTGACTGGCGGCTTTGACGTAGGTTCCAGACAGTCACCCAGATGGTGAGGGTATGGAGGAACGAATGCCTGCGGGTTTTCCACGACCGGCTGATCAATAAGGCCGACAAAGCTCTGGTAGGTTGTTCTTTTTGGACACTCCTAATTTAAACTTCCGTTGGGCCTGTTCGGGACATCGCCTTTTCAAACTCTTTTTGGTTGTTTTCCAAAGAAACTCCGAGGCCAGATCCAAGCAGACCTTTTCTGGCAGACAAATCCTCAGTTGGACTCAACCTTTGGCTCAAGCATCCCCAGGCCTGCCTTTTCCCATAAGGCCCCGCTCCTTGGTCCCATAAGGACTAAGAGCAGGGGTGAAATGCTACCGGTTCAGGCTGATTCGCCCGAACCACTAGTAAAAGTGCTACTGATTTGCCTGAACCGGTAGTAAAAATGCTACTGATTCGCCCGAACCGCTAGTAAAAATGCTACTGATTCGCCTGAACCGCTAGTAAAAGAACGCTTAGAGAATCAGCTGTGCCTGATTGTCTGTGAGGTTCCTGCTTCTTGCAGGGGCCATTTCGTGTGAAGTCCAGCTGCTTTTGGTGATGTGAGGCTTTTTGGTGCTCTCTGAGCTGGGTTGCTTTGTTGTAGACATTTTATGACCCAACTAGGGAACATCATCAGTGCTAGAAGGAGAAGTGGGGCTTGTTCTCTGTTGATATAAATGAAAGCCCCATTGCCCTTCAAGCACTGGTGATGTTAGCTAGTTGGGCAAAGAAATGTCTGCAAGGAAACAACCAAGCTCAGAGAGCATCAAGGACACACACAGTCTTCTTTCGCATTCTTCCTCCTCCTCCCTTCCAACATTGATGATGATACCTAGTTGGGTGATGAAACACCTACAAACAAGCCATCAAGGTCATAGAGCACCAAGGACCCCATGATCCACATTCTTCTCCTCCTCCTCCTCCTCTTTCTCTTCTTCTCAACAAACCTTGCCAAGGACCCCACAGTCCTCTTCCTCCTCCTCTTCTTCCTCAACTTCCTTTTCTTCTCCACAAACTTTGCTCCCTTCTAGCAGTGATAATATTCCCTAGTTGGGTAACGAAACGTCTGCAGGAAAACCACCAAGCCCCAAGAACACTAAAGACCCCACAGTCCCCTCCTCCTCCTCCTCCTCCTCCTCCTCCTCCTCCTCCTCCTCCTCCTCCTCCTCCTCCACAAACCTCACTCCCTTCTAGCATTGATAATGTTCCCTAGCTGGGTGATGAAATGTCTACAAGCAAGCCACCAAGCTCACAGAGCACCAAGGGCCCCACAGCTCCACCCTGAGCTACGGACCTCCGCTCCTTCCGCCAGAAACTCAAAACCCACTTGTTTCCTCTAGCCGGCCTGGCCTAACTTTATGCTTCCCGCCTCGATCTGTAATTTTAAATTATTTTATTCGGTTTTATGGGTCTAGTTTTAATTTTTATAAATTTGTACAGGGGATTATTTAATTCAATTTTTAGTTTATATGTATTGTTGTGGTTTTGATAGTTTTAATTTTACCTGTACACCCGCTCCGAGTCCCTTCGGGGAGAGGGGGGCGGCCTAGAAATCTAATTAAATAAATAAATAATACGTACTCTCTTCCCCGGGTTTGCTAATTCTGGAGTTGGGGAATTCCCCCTGATGTGTAATCCCGGAGTTAACGGGTGGGTTTTCTGGAACTGTCCAAGGTCCAAAGCCACATACAGCGCCTGCTGGAAGCGAATTTCAAAGACTCCGCTGAACATGCTCTCAGAGACCCCATCCTCTTTGGAGATTTCCGAATGGCCCTGAACGAGGGGGAGCCTCGCGTTTACGAGGACATCCAAGATTATGACGCGGCCAAAGCTCTCTTCCAGGTACGGCACTTCCAACTTCAGGAGGAAAAAGATCTTTTTTTTTTCCTTCCCATCTTGGGGAGTTGAAGTGAAGTTTAAAGCCAAATCTAGCTGGGGACTTTTCCCTTCTCCATGCCCTGGTTTGCATGCAGGCAGCCGAGGTAGTTTTAGCCCTGTTAAAAGAGTTTCTGAGTTAGCTTTTATGCAGTTGAGGCTAGTTCATACATCATTGAAGAGTTTCCGAAACTGGCTTTTACATAGTTAGGGTTTCCTAACTTAATTGACTGTGAATTCCGCTCCTTCGCATCCAGCAAAGTCTTTCAAAGGAGGATTTCCAGTCACACACCTTATCTGGCTTGGAGAGCTGCCAGGCTGATATCTGCAGAACTTGGCAAGGAGTCTCCAAGGAGAGTCAGGAACCAATGAAGCGAACTGATGATCTCCTGCAAGCTCCACTCCCCTTTCTTTGATTCCCTCTGGGAGGGACCCTTCACTGTCCACCTGTGGCCTTCCTCCCACGTCAACCCCTGTTCTTTAGCTGTTCCCTTCCTCTGGTCACTCTGCACATGCACACACTGGGAACAGGCTCCAGCTGTTCCTCTGCCCCACTGATGTCTAACTCTGAAGGGAGCTGATAACTGTCGGACGGCCCTGGCCCCCTCTCTGCCTCCGACACAGAGCCCTCCTCCGAGCCTTCCCCAGACTCCAGGACTGGCCCAGGTTCCTCCCCAACCCTCCTCACTGTCTGACTGCTGCCATCTCTGCTGGCCGCTGGCGGGTCACGCCAGCTAATTTTTACATAGACAACCAGGAGGAAACCCCTCAATGGGCGCGACCAATCATAACACAAGAGATCTCCAGAGACCTTCTGTCTCTTCCACACCTCCTATCTGGAGATTCTTTCTTTTCTCATCCCGCCTCTCCTGCTTTGAGCCTGCAGCTCCCTCCCAAAGCCAACCTTCTGGCCTGACTTTTTTTGCTCGCAGGAGATTTTGGAAGAATACAATGAAGTGAACACGAAGATGAACCTCGTGCTGTTCGACGACGCTCTGGAACACCTGACCCGCGTCCATCGTATCATCCGGATGGACCGGGGCCACGCGCTGCTGGTAGGCGTTGGGGGCTCCGGGAAGCAGTCCTTGGCGAGATTAGCAGCCTACACTGCAGGATGTGAGGTGAGCCATACAGCTCCATCCGGAAAAACCTTGGTTCATATTTTTCAAGCTTGGCAACTTTTTTAACACCCGCTTTGGAATCCCGTTCAATCTTATTCCTCAGACAAGGGGTGGCTAAGACAGCTGAGCTTGTTGATCAGAAAGGTCAGCAGTTTGAATCCCTAGCGCCGCGTAATGGAGGGAGCTCCCGTTCCTTGTCCCAGCTTCTGCCAACCTTGCAGTTTGAAAGCACATTAAAAAATGCAAGTAGAAAAATAGGAGCCACCTTTGGTGGGAAGGGAACAGCGTTCCATGCGCCTTCGGCATTGAGTCATGCCGGCCACATGACCACGGAGACGTCTTTGGACAGCGCTGGCTCTCCGGCTTTGAAACGGAGATCAGCACCGCCCCCTAGAGTCAGGAACGACTAGCAGCTATGTGCAAGGGGGAACCATCAGACAGTTCAAATTCTTGGAGACTTGGGCTGCCTTCTTTAATCTGCTTTCAGGGATGCTGTCAACCCCGAAGTTGACCTGATCAAAGCCTTTTTTTTAGGTCTTTGAAATAGTTCTCAGCCGAGGATACAGCGAAAACAATTTACGGGAAGACCTCAAGATTCTCTACACCAGACTCGGGATCGATAATAAAATCATCGTCTTCCTGTTTACGGACGCCCACGTGGCAGAGGAAGGATTCTTGGAGCTCATCAACAACATGCTGACCTCAGGTATTTCGAAAGCACGCTGGGTTTTCGTCTACCAGCCCTCCTAAGGCCTTGGTAGAGAAGATGGCCGGAGCTGTTCTTTAATGGAAAACTAGCTGATTAATTCAATGAGTTCAGTTTCAGTCAATCAGCAGGCTGTGAAATGAATGTAAAACAGTGACGAGCTGGGTTGTTTTGAGAAATTAAACTGGCATTAATTGTGACTTTATTAAAAGAGGGGGGGAAACCCACCACGCGCCCTCTTCCTCAAAAAACCCCCACCACGCGCCCTCTTCGAGTCCCTTTGGGGAGAGAGAGCGGGTTATAAATTAAATTATTATTATTAAATTATTATTATCAAGGTCCACTTTGACGTCCCCACTTCCAGTCGTTCACCTCCCCTTCTTGTTTTCCCCCTGGTGCTCCACAGGTATCGTCCCAGCCTTGTTCGCGGATGACGAGCGGGACAACATCCTTAGCCAGCTCACTCAGGAAGCCATGAAAACGGGCATCGCGCCAGCCAAAGAGAGCGTCTGGCAATACTTTGTGAACAAGAGTGCCAACAACCTCCACATTGTCCTCGGGATGTCCCCTGTGGGGGAGACCTTGAGAACTCGCTGCCGAAATTTTCCAGGTAAGCCTCAGATGGGCAGTTCTTCCCAATAGCAGTAGCACCGAGGCTTATATACCGCTTCATGCTGCTTTTACAGCCCCCTCTAAGCGGTTTACAGAGTCAGCCTCTTGCCCGCCCCCCCCAACAAGCTGGGTCCTCATTTTACGGAAGGATAAAAGGCTGAGTCAATCTTGAGCCGATCAGGATTGAACTGCTGGCAGTCGGCAGAAGTAGCCTGCAATACTGCTTTCTAACCAGAAGGAAGGAAGGACACTTAGATTTATATACTGCTTCACAATGCTTTCCAGCCCTCTCTAAGCAGTTTGCAGAGTCAGCCTCTTTCCCCCCAACAATCTGGGATGGATGGATGGATAGATGGATGGATGGATGGATGGAAGGAAGGAAGGAAGGAAGGAAGGAAGGAAGGAAGGAGAAAAGGAATAACAATAGCAGACTTATATACTGCTCGCTTCACAGTACTTTCCAGCCTCTTGCCCCCAACAATCTCGGATGGATGGATGGAAGGAAGGAAGGAAGGAAGGAGGGAGGGAGAAAAGGAATAACAATAGCCCTTTGACTTATATACCGCTTCACGGTGCTTTCCAGACCCTCTGTGAGCAGTTTGCAGAGTCAGCCTCTTGCCCCTTGATTTCTTGATTTGACTTGTCATCCCTTCCTTTAAAGGCCTCGTCAACAACACCGGCATTGATTGGTTCCTGCCCTGGCCTCCTCAAGCTCTGTATGCCGTTGCAAAGTTTTTCTTGGGTAAGAAAGAGCTTTGATCTGTTACACACTCACACACACAACTCACGCACATCCAATGGAGGTGCTTTAAGGCAGAGACAGATGATGTCCTGCCCTGCAAGATTTCTTCTCGCGCATCTCCTTCCCGGCTGTTGTTTCCTCTTCCTATAACAAGTATTTCTCAACCGTGTCAACTTTAAGAATGGGTGGGCTTCAACTCCCAGAATTCCCCAGCCAGCGTGGGGGTGGGGGTGGAGGGTTGATTCTTCCCCATTGACTCACCCCACCCGCATTTCTTCGCCCAGGGAACAACCCGCTCATCCCCTCGGAGCACACCGAGGAGCTGATCGCCCACATCGTCATGGTCCACGGTTCGGTTGGCCTCTACAGCAAGAAGTTCCTGCAGAAGCTCAGGAGGAGCAATTACGTCACGCCCAAGAATTACCTGGATTTCATCAACACCTACACCAAGCTGCTGGAGGACAAGAACCATTTCATTTTGGGTAAGGAGAGTTGCTTTCGAAGGGCCCACCTTCGTAAATCCCCAGAGCGGTTAATCGAGTGAAGTTGGGGAAAGGGTTGGGCCTAATAGTCAGTAAGCCACACAGTTGCCGTATTTATATGATACAAGGTGCATCGAATGAGAGGCATCGAAGGGTTCACGCACACAGATTAGTATGGGGCCCCTCTGCTCGTGGGGCCCACAGGCGAGTCCCCATCAGGCCCCTGCGTTAAGACAGCCCTGATTCTGACTTCTCCGTCCTTCCCAGCTCAGTGCAAGCGTCTGGAAGGCGGCTTGGATAAACTGAAAGAAGCCACGATTCAGCTGGATGAGCTCAACCTGAAGCTGGCCGAGCAGAAGATTGTGCTGGCGGAGAAATCGGCCGCCTGCGAAGCTCTCCTCCAAGAGATCGCCACCAATACGGCCATCGGCAAGTTTTCCACCCCTGCCTTGCCCAAACTCTGGATTTCACTAAACGGTTGTTTTCTTTGAGAGTCTGTGCAACGAGTGCAATCAAAAGTAGGTGGAGGGGATTTCCAGTAGCTTTGGGGAAAATGTGTCCCCAATTTAGTGTTAGTTGTGTTAGTGTTAGTGTTGCGTATGTGTTAACCAGCATCCTAACTCTTTGTCAGGAGCTCATTTTGTCCTCACTTCCTCTCCTTAGCCGAGGAGAAGAAAAAACTGGCCGTCGAGAAAGCCATGGAGATCGAAGAGCAGAACAAAGTCATCGCGGTGGAGAAGCGGGAAGCCGAGACGGCCCTGGCCGAAGCCATGCCCATCTTAGAGGCTGCCAAGCTGGAGCTGCAGAAGCTGGATAAGTCCGATGTGACGGAGATCAGGTTGGTGAGAGCTGTCAAGATGGCGCCCCTCGAGAACGATCAGGTCTCGCCTCAAAAGCGGTTGGGTTTTTAAGACAATGCAGGGTTTTCCTTTGGACTCTCCGTTTCTATCTCCTCTCTTTAAGGTCCTTCGCAAAGCCCCCCAAGCAGGTGCAGACGGTCTGCGAATGTATCCTCATCATGCGTGGCTACAAGGAGCTCAACTGGAAGACGGCCAAAGGGATGATGTCGGAGGCCAACTTCTTGCGTTCCCTCATGGAGATCGATTTCGATTCGATCTCACAGCCCCAAGTGAAATCCGTCCGAGGTAAGTGGCCTCTGGTTACAGCCCCTTGGAAGGCAGCCCAATGACCTAGTGTGTCCTTGGATGGATGGGTGGGTGAATAGAATAGAATGTAGAAAGAATAGAATAGAGAACAAGAATAGAATAGAATAGAATAGACTGTAGAACAAGAATAGAATAGAAGGAAGGGGAGAGGAGAAGAGAAGAGAAGAGAAGAGAAGAGAAGAGAAGAGAAGAGAAGAGAATTTCTAATTGGCCAAGTGTGATTGGACACACAAGGAATTTGTATTTGGTGCAGATGCTCTCAGCTGATACGTGTGGGTGGATGAATGGATGGAAGGGTGGGTGGGTGGGTGGGTAGGTAGGTGGATGGGTTGATGGATGGATGCATGGATGGATGATATGCCACCAAGCTGCTGTCAGTTCCTAGCAACCACATAGAGGTTCTCCATGACAATTTGTCCCTAACCTTCAAGTCTTCCAATGGTTTACCATCACCACCGTGAGTCCATCCATCTTGCTGCTGACCATCTCTTCTCTTCCTTCCACCTTTCCCAGCACTAGAACCTTCTTCAAAGAGCTAGGTCTCCACATCTTATGTCCCTAGTAGGAGAATTTCAACCTGGCCATTTGTTCCTTGAGAGACAACCCTGGGTTGACTTTTTGGGTGATCCATTAGTTTCTTGGCTCTCCACGGTCTTCTCATGAGTATTACCCAAAGTTCAAAAGCACCAATGCTCTTCCTGCCCTACTTCTGCAAAGTCCAACATTTTTCAGTGCCGTTGTAACTCTGAATGGTCACTAAACAAATTGTTGTATGCCAAGGACTACTGGTTGGTGTCCAGGTCACTAATGAGAGACCCTTCCTTCCCATAAGGGTTGCTGAAGACGTTAAACACAACCTTTGAAGAAATGGAAGTGGTCAGCCGAGCTGGCTTGGGGATGCTGAAGTTTGTGGACGCCGTCATGAGTTACTGTGATGTGGCCAAAGATGTCAAACCCAAGAGAGAAAAGGTAGGGTAGAAAGAAAAGATGGAGAGGAGGATCCAGCCACTTCTTCTCTCAAAACTCTTGCTGGAGGCTTCAGCTGGGTTGTGGTGTAACCAAGGTGTCCACCACCTTCTGCTGATTGCTAGAAGTGCTTCACATCTTGAAGGCCTCTACCTAACTTTCTTCTCCTTCTTCCCCCCTCTTTGCAGGTGGCCAGGCTGGAACGGAATTTCTTCTTGAGCAAACGGGAACTGGAGAAGATCCAGGCGGAGCTGACGGCCATCCAGAACGAGCTGAAAGCCCTGGGAGATAAGTACGAGGCCGCCATCCGGGAGAAGCAGCAGCTCCAGGAGGAAGCGGAGATCATGGAACGCCGGCTGATTGCCGCAGACAAGCTGATCTCCGGCTTGGGATCAGAAAATATCAGGCAAGGGACGCCCCATTTGCCTGGCTCGTGTTACAGGGAAAATGGCAGCAGGCTTGGGAGGGGTGCACCTCATTGGGGAATGTGATTTATGGCACAGACTGAGGGGAGGGAAGGAACGGGTAAAGTTCAGCTACAACTCAAAGCTTAAGTCTGACTACGAAAAGGCCTTGCCTAATGATGCTCCTAATAAAGGACTAGTTTTGTATTGAAACTTGGCTCGATCCTCATGAATCAATTAGGACGTTTTTGGGAAACTTGACACTGAGCTGCCTTTGGTTTCCCACCAGGTGGCAGAACGACCTGGAGGAGCTCAAGAGGAAGCAGGTGAAGCTACTGGGAGATTGTCTGCTGTGCGCTGCCTTCCTGAGCTACGAAGGAGCCTTCACCTGGGAATTCAGAGCCGAGATGATTAAGGACGTCTGGCAGGCAGACATCCTAACCAGGGAGATCCCCCTCAGCCAGCCCTTCCGTTTGGAAAACCTCTTGACCGACGAAGTTGAGATAAGTCGGTACGTCCCGGTTGTTTTTTAGAATGTTAATTGGCATGCTCTGGCTTGTTTCCATTCTGTCATGGGCCATTTGTGACTAAGGCAGAACTAGAACTCCCCGTCTCCTGGTGATTGGCCCCAAGTCACCCAGCCGGCTTTCGTGACTAAGGCAGGGCTAGAACTCACCGTCTCCTGGTGATTGGCCCCAAGTCACCCAGCCGGCTTTCGTGACTAAGGCAGGACTAGAACTCACCGTCTCCTGGTGATTGGCCCAAAGTCACCCAGTTGGCTTTCATGGCTAAGGCAGAACTAGAACTCACAATCTCCTGGCGATTGGCCCAAAGTCACCCAGCTGGCTTTCATGGTTAAGGTGGGATTAGAACTCGTCTTTTCATGGTGATTGTCCCAAGGTCACCCAAGCAACATGGCTAAGGCAGGACTAGAACTCACCGTCTCCCGCTTTCTAGCCTAAGGCCTTAACCACCAGACCAAACTGGCTTTGTCATCAGAAGCCCCTGGAAGAAAAATAAAGAGGGGAGGGGGCTCTTTTGCCTTGCTGAAATCTCTCTCTCTCTGTCCCTCCCACAGGTGGGGCTCTCAGGGTCTGCCCCCAGACGAGCTCTCGGTTCATAACGGGATCCTGACCACCCGAGCCAGCCGCTTCCCGTTGTGCATCGACCCCCAGCAGCAAGCCTTAAATTGGATCAAGAGGAAGGAAGAGAAAAACAACCTCAGGGTGAGGAGAAGCTCCGGCCAAGGACAGGCCAGAGTAGAAAGGGCGGTGAACAGTGGGGAAATTCAACATTTTTACTACCAGTTAGATCAGGGGTCTCCAACCTTTGCAACCTTAAGTCTGAAGGACTTCAGCTCCCAGACTTCTCCAGCCAGCTTTGCTGGTTTGAGTTAGATAACAAATTAACAGAGTTGGAGGGGACCTTGCAGGTCATCTAGTCCAACCCCCTGCCCAAGCAGGAGACCCTACATCTGCCTCTACCTATGATTGAACTCGCAACCTCCTGATTGGGAGGCAAGAGCTCCGCCTCTAGGCCACAGCAGCAGTTCTCTGGGTGTGGCTTGGTGGGCGTGGCAGGGGAAGGATACTGTAAAATCTCCATGCCCATCCCACTTTGGGGTCAGCCAGAGGTGGCATTTGCTGGTTCTCCGAACTACTCAAAATTTCCGCTACCGGTTCTCTGAACTACTCAGAATTTCCTCTACTGGTTCTCTGAACTACTCAGAATTTCCTCTACTGGTTCTCTGAACTACTCAGAATTTCCTCTACTGGTTCTCTGAACTACTCAGAATTTCCTCTACTGGTTCTCTGAACTACTCAGAATTTCCGCTACCGGTTCTCCAGAACATGTCAGAACCGGCTGAATTTCACCCCTGGCAGCGGAGGATTCAGATTTCATGACATTTTGCCTGATGGGCTAATGAGGAGAACACCCACCCCCCCCCCCATAGATGAGGTCAGGGTGGGCCTTGGGAGCGAGAGGGGCGAGCGCAGCAGATCCAACCGTCGTCGGGTAGGTTTGACTTTGGGATGTTGCCTCCTGTCTCAGATGGCTTCCTTCAACGACCCGGATTTCCTCAAGCAGCTGGAAATGGCCATCAAATACGGGAACCCTTTCTTGTTCCACGATGTGGATGAGTACATTGACCCGGTCATTGACAACGTCTTGGAAAAAAACATCAAAACCGGCCAGGGACGGACGTTCATTATTCTCGGGGACAAGGAGGTGGACTACGACCCCAACTTCAAGCTCTACCTCAACACCAAGCTGGCTAACCCCAAATATTCCCCCTCCGTGTTTGGCAAAGCCATGGTCATCAACTACACAGGTGAGCCAGGTTGGAGGTCTCCCTGGCAGGTTGACCACCTCTTCCTCTCCCTCTCCTTCCTTCCTTCCTTCTCTTTCTGCTCTTCCTACTTTTCATCTCCTTCTCTTTCTCTTCCTCCTCCTCCTCCTCTCATTCCTTTCCTCTTCCTCCTCTTTGTCTCCTCTTCCTCCTGTCTCCTTCTCCTCCTTCTCTTTCTCTTCCTTTTCTTCCTTCTCTTCGTCTCCTCCTCCTCCTTTTCTTCTTCCTCTGCTTCCTTTCCTCCTTTCTCCTCTTCCTGTCTCCTTCTCCTCCTTCTCTTCGTCTCCTTCTCCTTCTTCTCTTTCTCCTCCTCCTCTCCTTCCTTTCCTGCTTCTATTTCTCTTCTTCCTCCTTTTCACCTCCTTCTCTTTCTCTTCCGCGTCCTCTCCTTCTTCCTCTCATTCCTTTCCTCTTCCTTACCTCCTCTTTCTCTTCCTCCTCTTCATCTCCTTCTCCTCCTTCTCTTCCTCCTTTTCTTCTTCCCCTGACTCCTTTCCTCAATGAAAAGACGCCACACCAATTACAGTAATGGACAGGGCCAGATTTCAGACTGCAGGAAGGGGGTGGAAAGGCAGAGCCGTCCCCTGTTTCCTGAGCCTCCTCAACTCCTCTTTCCCCAGTGACCTTGAAAGGGCTGGAGGACCAGCTGCTGAGCGTGATTGTGGGCTTCGAAAGACGTGAACTGGAAGAGCAGCGGGAACATCTCATCCAGGAAACCAGTGAGAACAAGAACTTGCTGAAGGACCTGGAAGACTCCCTCCTCCGTGAACTGGCTACCTCCACAGGAAACATGCTGGACAATGTGGACCTGGTCCACACCTTGGAGGAGACAAAGGCCAAAGCTAATGAGGTGGGACCATCACCCTGGATGATAATGTTCTGACCGAGGCTTCCTCCCGAGAGCCTCAAGCCAAACTCCTGGTCCCGACAAAAAACCCTTTTATTAATTGACTGTGAATTCTGCTGCTTCACATCCAGCAAAGTCTTTCAAGGGAGGATTTACGGTCACAGACCTTATCTGGCTTGGAGAGCGGCCAGGCCGATATCTGCAAAACCTGGCCAGGAGTCTTGGACATTGAGGAGGGTTGGGGAGGAAGATGGGCCGGTCCTGGAGAAGTCTGGGGAAGGCTCGGAGGAGGGCTCTGTGTCGGAGGCAGAGAGGGGGCCAGGGCTGTCTGACAGTGATCAGCTGCCTTCAGAGTCGGACATCAGTGAGGCAGAAGAACAGCTGGAGCCTGTTCCCAGTGTGCGCATGTGCAGAGTGGCCAGACGAAGGGAAGAGCTAAAGAACAGGGGCCGACTTGGGAGGAAGGCCACAGGGGGACGATGAACGGCCCCTCCCAGAGGGAATAAAAGAGGAGCGAAAGGGGAGTGGAGTTTGCAGGAGAAAATTAGTTCGCTTCATTGGTTCGTGACTCTCCGAGACTCCTTGCCAAGTTCTGCAGATCTCGGCCTGGCAGCTCTCCAAGCCAGATGAGGTCTGTGACCGTAAATCCTCCCTTGAAAGACTTCGCTGGATGTGAATGAGCAGAATTCACAGTCGATTAATAAAAAGGGGTTTTTGTCGGGACCAGGAGTCGACTTCAGGCTCTCGGGAAGCCTGGCTCAGAACATCAAGTGCTCACCTTCCTCGGTACACGAAGTATCCGATGTGGCAGCTCCTGCCTCTAAAAGGAAGTCATTTCTTTCCAGGTCTCTGACAAACTCAAGCTGGCCGAGAAAACAGCCGTCGACATCGACAAACTGCGAGACGGCTACCGCCCTGCGGCCAAGAGAGGCGCCATTTTGTTCTTCGTGCTGTCCGAAATGGCCCTGGTCAACACCATGTACCAATACTCCTTGTCCGCCTTCTTGGACGTCTTCGGTCTCTCGCTCCGGAAATCGATGCCCGACACCATCCTTGCCAAGAGGTTGCGCAACATCATGGACACTTTGACCTTTAATATTTACAACTATGGCTGCACAGGTGAGCTGGGGCACACACACACACACCCCATCGGTGGCTGAGGCCACGTGGAAGGTTTGGGGAGAGAAGGTACGCGCCACGTAGAGGAGGCGGCTGGGTCAAAGCGGTGGCGTTTCACCCTGGAGCCACGATGGCGAGCCTATGGCACACGTGCCAGAGGCGGCAAGCAGAGCCCGTCTGGGAGCTGAAGTCCTTCAGACTTAAAAGTTGCAAAGGTTGGGGACCCCTGATCTAACTAATTGGTTAATTATTGATCATCTAAATATAACCATTTCCATTATCCATTCCCAGGCCTCTTTGAGAAGCACAAGCTTCTTTTCTCCTTCAACATGACCATCAAGATCGAGCAGGCCGATCACAGGGTCCCCCAGGACGAGCTGGATTTCTTTCTGAAAGGTATCTGGGTATTTTTCCATCTTCCAGGCCAGACCTACTTTGAGCCTGCCCGCCCAAGCCTGGTGCTGCTGCTGCCTTTGTTTACGCAGCGATTTGGGCTGTCCAGATTTTATTACCCTTCAAAGCGGGCCTGCCTGCCGCCTTTATTTATAGTTTCAATTTATATACTCCCCATCGTTCAATCCTGTAGACCTAAGAGGAACCGAAAGAATAGAATCCCAGCAAGGGGGTTTGGAGGGGGGATCCAACACAGAAGGCCTGGCTGCAGTATAAAAAAAATATACATCCTTAAAATAGATCCCGTTTTAAAAACAAACAGATATCTAACAGAATAACAGGGGCCTTGGAGGTTGCACTACATGTTCAAAGACATGATAGCATGGCTCAAAACGGACAAGAAGGTAAGTTTTGGTCGCCAGGATGTCAAAAAGTTGTGGGGACTCTAGAAAGAGTGCAGAGAAGAGCAACCAAGAGGATTAGGGGAATGGAGGCTCAAACATATGAAGAACGGCTGCAGGAACTGAGTAAGTCTAGTTTGATGAAGAGAAGGACCAGGGGAGACATGATAGCAGTGTTCCGATATCTCAGGGGTTGCCTCAAAGAAGAGGCAGTCAAGCTATTCTCCAAGGCACCTGGGGGCAGGAGAAGAAGCAATGGGTGGAAACTAATCCAGGAGAGAAGCAACTTAGAACTGAGGAGGAATTTCCTGACAGAAAAATTAATCAGTGGAACAGAAATTGCCTCCAGAAGTTGTGAATGTCCCAACACTGGAAGTCTTCAAGAAGATGTTGGATAGCCATTTGTCTGAAACGGTATAGGGCTTCCTGCCTGGGCAGAGGGTTGGACTAGAAGACCTCCAAGGTCCCTTCCAACTCTGCTATTGTATTGTATTGTATTGGGACTTTCATGCCACATTTACAGATCGATGGTTTGGTTGTGCAGCGCGTTCATTCTGCAGACAAACCGTCTGGTCTCCCCTCTAGGCAACCTGTCCTTGGAGAAGAGCGCCCGGAAGAAGCCGTGTCTCTGGCTAGCGGATCAAGGCTGGGAGGACATCATCCGCGTGGCTGAACTCTTCCCGGAAAAATTTGGCTCTCTTCCAGACGACCTAGAAGAGAAACTACCTGATTGGAAAGCTGTGAGTATGTGCGAGGGGAACCGATCAATATTTGTAGTTTTAGGATTGAACTCTGAGGGCTCTCTGAGCTTGGTGGTTTCCTTGCAGACGTCTCGTGACCCAACTAGGTAACGTCATCAGTGTTGGGAGGGTTTGCTGTCTTTTTATTTAGTTTGCCCTACCAGTCTTGGTGGGAATGTTCTTGGTGCTTCCTTGATTAGGCTATTATTTACTGTTTCATTGTTTGTCTGAATGTGCAGCATCTTTATTGGGATATTGTTTATGGCTTGTTTGTGGGTCTGTTGTAATAGGGCAAGCCACTTAGCAACAGAGAACAAACTCCACTCCCTTCTAGCACTGATGATGTCACCTAGTTGGGTCATGAGATATCTGCAAGAATACACCAGGTTCAGGGAGCGCCAAGAGACCCCCACATTCCTCCTCCTCTCTGTAAAACCCACTCCCTTTTAGCAGTGATGATGCTACCTAGTTGGGTCATGAGATGCCTGCAGGAAAACAACCAAGCTCAGAGAGCGCCAAGAGATCCCACAATCCTCCTCCTCCTGCTCCTCCTCCTCCTCCTCTTTGGAAAACCCACTCCCTTCTAGCACTGATAATGTTGCCTAGTTGGGTCATGAGATGTCTGCAAGAAAACAATCAAGTTCAGAGAGCGCCAAGAGATCCCACAATCCTCCTCCTCCTCCTCCTCCTCCTCCTCCTCTTTGGAAAACCCACTCCCTTCTAGCACTGATAATGTTGCCTAGTTGGGTCATGAGATGTCTGCAAGAAAACAACCAAGTTCAGAGAGCACCAAGGAGCCCACATAGTGTCATTTGTCTCCCTGAAGGATGCAACATGGAATACCTTTTGAATGCTGATTTTTCCTTCCTTCCTTCCTTCCTTCCTTCCTTCCTTCCTTCCTTCCTTCCTTCCTTCCTTCCTTCCTTCCTTCTCAGTGGTATGATATCGACGCTCTGGAGCAAACTCCATTCCCCATGAACTACAACAGCATCCTCACCAACTTCCAGAAGCTGCTCCTCTTACGATGCTTCCGAGTGGATCGGGTCTATCGTGCTGTGACCGACTACGTCACCCTCACAATGGGTGTGAAGTAAGCCTGCCTCTCCTCCTAGGCTTTCAGCGTTCCGACACCAGCCTTCGCAGGACCAAGAAACACTCTCCTTGTCCCAAAAACTCCCCCCTCTTTATTTAGTTACTGTGCATTCATGGCATTCACACGCCGAAAAGCCCAGGCAATAATCCTTCAAAGGGTTAACCGCAGTACAGACCTTATCAGCTCCTTGGATAATTGCCAGCCTCAGAGCTGTAAATTAAACTCTGTCAAGCCGAAAGAAAGAAATACGAACTGTTCTCTCCTACGACCACGACTCCCTTTTCCTCCTATTTATTCCCCAGCCAGGGAAGACTGGCCCAAATTCCTCCCCAACCCTCCTCATCGTCCGAGTTCGCCACCGGCTCTGCTGGCAGCTGGCAGGCCAAAACGTATTCAGTAGGACATCTTGGCTTCCAGGTCCACCACATGTCCTCCTCTCTCTTCTTCCCTTTCATCTCCTCAGGTACGTCCAGCCTCCGGTGATCAGCTTCGAGGCCATCTACGAGCAGAGTACCCCTAATTCGCCCATCGTCTTCATCCTGAGCCCTGGCTCCGACCCTGCCACTGACCTCATGAAACTGGCCGATCGGACAGGCTTCGGAGGGAACCGGCTCAAATTCCTGGCGATGGGCCAGGGGCAGGAGAAGGTAGGTGCCCCCTGTCTAAAAGGCTCGCCATTCCTGGCCCAGTAGATCAACCCGTTAAGTGTGAGAGACAACAGTAATCTCCCAGATGTGTTTTATGGTGCTGAGTTCCTCAGAGGTCCATAAATTGAACCCAGTGTCTTCCCACTGCCCTCCCTTCGCGGGGATCTCTGCATGGATCCACTCTCCTTTGGCTGAAGGTCTCTCCTGGCTCCCATCTCGAAGGCCCCTCACGTGCGCATCTCGTTCTCCTCCCAGGTGGCGCTGCAACTGCTGGAGAACGCCGTGGCCCGTGGCCAGTGGCTCATGTTGCAGAATTGCCACCTCTTGGTGAAGTGGCTGATCGACCTGGAGAAGGCCCTCGAAAGGATCACCAAGCCTCACCCGGATTTCCGACTGTGGCTGACCACTGACCCCACCAAAGGTTTTCCCATTGGGATCCTTCAAAAATCCCTTAAGGTAAAAGTCGCACCCGGAAGGGATCGTCCCATGCCCTCGACTCCGATCTGCTCTTGTGGCAGAGGAGGCATCAGAGCATGGGAGCCGATCTTGGGTGGCCAACCTCCATTTGTCCATCCTGGAAAAAAACCCCCACCAGATCAAATCACAGATGATCTGACGAGAAAAAAACATCCCAAACTTCCTGAGTGACAGCTGTTCGTCAGTGTCACTGGGCTTAATTTGGGTGAGGATCTGGGGGCACAAAGGACACAGTGGGTGTTGTGGCCCACCAGCCGTGGCAGACTCAGACAGCGAGAAGGGTTGGGGAGGAACCTGGGCCAGTCCTGGAGTCTGGGGAAGGCTCTGAGGAGGGCTCTGGGTCGGAGGCAGAGAGGGGTCCAGGGCCCTCTGACAGTTCTCAGCTGCCTTCGGAGTCAGACATCAGTGGGGCAGAAGAACAGCTGGAGCCTGTTCCTGATGTGAGCTGCCAGGAGAAGGGAACAGCTAAGGAACAAGGGCCAACTCAGGAGTAAAGCCACAGGTGAGCCAGTGAATGGCCCCTCCCATAGGGAGTAAAAAGGAGCAAAAGGGGAGTGGAGTTTTGAGGAGACAATTAGTTCAATTCGTTCGCGTGAAGATCTGTTCCTGACGTCTTGCCAAGGAATTGCTGCTACAGCATGGCGTTTGGAAGATATCGGCCTGGCAGCTCTCCAAGCCTGATAAGGTCTGTGGCTGTGAAATCTCTTGAAAGGCTTTGCTGGAGAGGAATTCGCTTTAAACTAAAATAAAAGGGAATTTTTTATCGGGACTTGGAGTCGGCTTCATGATCTTGGGAAGCCTCGCTCAGGACACCCGTGGAGAAAGACCAACGAAAGTTCACAAAGAACTTTTAAGGAGAGGAGCATCCGGTGACACAACCCATCCCAACTGGGGTCGTTTTCTCCCCCCCCCCCTCCCCGCCCCATCTCAGGTTGTCACAGAGCCCCCCAACGGCTTGAAGCTCAACATGAGAGCGACCTTCTTCAAAATCTCCCACGAGTCCCTCGACCAGTGTCCTCACGCCGCCTTCAAGTCCTTGGTCTACGTCTTGGCGTTTTTCCACGCCGTGGTGCAGGAGAGGAGGAAGTTTGGGAAGATCGGTTGGAACGTGCCCTACGATTTCAACGAATCGGATTTCCAGGTTAATCGGCATTTTGGTTCCTCAGCAGGGCGTGGGCAGGATCCTCTGGGATTTAGGAGGACCTCCCTCCCCCCAAAAAATGCTGATATATATACATATATGTGTTTGTGTGTTGCATTTGTGCTGATGAATAAATAAAGGAAGACTCGTATAAATCTATTTCAAGCTATTTAGCTCTCATCAGCTAGCCATACCCTTACTGGGATTCGAACCTGTTTTACCTGTGAGGCAGTTCTAATTGCCACTAAGCCACAAGCTCTACTCCCTTATCAGCTGAGCCAGAGAAATAAGTAAGCGTTTATGTCAAAGCACTATGACATAAACACACACACACACATATATACACAAGCTGATGCAATAAGGGGAACTGGCTTGGCTTAAGTGCTAGGCTTCTTGCCTTGCATGCAACATAGCCCCGGTTCGAATCCCAGTAAGGGGTTGGCCAGCTGATGAGAGCTAATAAGCTCGAAATAGATCTATCCTGGTCTCTCTCTAATTTAATTTATTGATCAGCTCATAAAACTAACACATATGTATACAAGTATATACATGCATACATACATACATATATGAGTTTTATTATTTTTTAGTTACTAAACGACAATCGAGCCCAACATTCCCGTTGTTAAGCGAGACATTGGTTCAGTGGGTTTCGCCCCATTTTACGACCTTTCTTCCCTCGGCGGTTAAGTGAATCCCTGCAGTTGGCAAGTTACTCACCTGGTGGTGAAATGAATCTGTCTTCCCCACTGACTTCGCTTGCCAGGTCGCAAAAGAGGGATGACGTAACCATGGGACACGGCAATTCCTCCTAAATATGAATTTTGGTCCCTCGGTCACAGGAAAGGTTGTGTGACAAGCGCAAGTCGCATTTTTCACAGCACCGTTTGTTTCACTTCAAACGGCCACTAAATGAACGTTTGCCAGTCGAGGACTTGCCTATATTTCTACATCCAACTGTTCCAGCCCCCGTGCTTTCCCCCCCCCCCCTGCAAATTCACCGAATCCATCTCCCTCCGCTACAATCAGCTGCTCACAGATCAATCAATCAATCAATCAAATTTTTATTTATATAACCGCATCCTCTCCCCAAGGGGACTCGGAGCGGTGCACAGGGAAAAATTAAAATACTATAAAAATATATACATAAAACAAATACGATGGATAAAAACGAATTAAACCGAAATTGTCCCTGCACTAAAATCCCCTCAATTTAAATTATACTAAAAAACCCCTAAAACCCTATCAAAAGACGGAAGACTAACCTAGGCCAGCCAAGCAGAAAAAGTGTGTTTTCAATTTTTGACGGAAGGAGCGGAGGTCCGTGGTTGTTCTGATTTCGGGGGGAAGGTCGTTCCAGAGGGCCGGGCCCACCACAGAGAAGGCCCTTCCCCTGGGCGTCGCCCGCTGGCATAGCCTAGTGGACAGCACCCGGAGAAGTCCCTCTCTGTGGGAGCGAATCGGCCGCAGGGATGTATGGGGCAGGATCCGATCCCGCAGATAGCTAGGTCCCGTGCCATGGAGCGCTTTAAAGATGGTAACCAACACCTTGAAGCGCACCCGAAAGACGACAGGCAGCCAGTGCAGCTCGCAGATCCCTGTTGTTGTGGTGTTTTTCATTTTGCTTTGAGAACGATTGTCGATTTTAAGAGCAGGAAGTTAGGACGGCTAAGCTAAGCGAGACACACACACCCCGAGTGATTAATCCGTGGTTTTCTTTTCCCCACCGCCACCACCCCTCACCCCACCATTCCCCCCAGGTCTGCATGGAGATACTCAACACGTACTTGTCCAAAGCTTTCCTGCAAAACGACGACAAAATTCCATGGGGAAGCCTGAAGTATCTCATCGGAGAGGTGAGCAGACCAGGGGGCAGTGTGATTGCTCCAAATGATGAGCCGCCCTCCCTCAAAAATGACCCCATGAGACCGGTCAATATTCAACCAGAAGGCCCAGCATGACATCTTCTCACTTTTACGGGCGGGGAAATGCTCTCTCCCACCTCTGTGTCTGGGACTTGTGACTTCCTGCCGCCTTCCCCATCGACTGAGGCTAAGCCGGAGGTCTCTGCTTTACGACTGCATTGCTTGGTGACAGAAATTCCAGTCCCCACATGCTGTTGTCAGTCAAGGACTACCTGTAAATTGGCTTAGGACTAACTAGGGGGGGTACCAAGAGGGCTGATAAGTGACCCCTCTGCCTTTTCATTAACCTTGAATGTTGAATTTCAACCACCTGTGCCTCGTTTTAAATTTTATACGCCGTGTTTACGTTTCGATATTTTATCCTACACCGTCCAGAGTCCTTCTGTGAGGCAGATGGGCAGTTTCTAAATCTGATAAAGAAATCCAAAATTTAAATTAAAAAAAATAGCACAGGGAAAAGTCCATCTCAAATGATGATTAAGTCCTTGATGTCCTGTCAATTTCTAGGTGATGTACGGTGGACGAGCCATCGACAGCTTCGACCGGCGCATCCTTACTATTTACATGGACGAATACCTGGGGGATTTTATCTTTGACACTTTCCAGCCTTTCCATTTTTTCTGCAATGACGATGTGGATTACCGAATCCCCGAAGGGACATCGAAGGACGATTATGTGGGTGAGGCACCAGGGTGGGAGTTGAAGTCCAGAAGTCTTAAAAAAGTTGCCCAGATTGAACACCCCTGGTTTAAAGTTTGACACTGATTGATTGTTCCAACTGTCAGGAAGTTTCTCCTCAGTTCTAGGTTGCTTCTCTCCTTGATTAGTTTCCACCCATTGCTTCTTGTTCTGCCTTCTGTTGCTTTGGAGAATATCTTGACTCCCTCTTCTTTGGGGAAGCCTCTGAGATATCGGAAGACTACTATCCTGTCTCTCCCGGTCCTTCTTTTCCTCTTCAATCCCTCTCTTTCTGCATCTTCTTTCCACAGAAGAGATCGAGTCCCTGCCACTAGCCAACACGCCGGAGGTGTTTGGTCTGCATCCGAACGCTGAAATCGGGTACTATACCCAGGCAGCCCGCGATATGTGGTCGCATCTCTTAGAGCTACAGCCCCAAACAGGTATGGCCCCCAAGAGGTTCAGCAGAAGTGGACAAAAACGGCCCTCTGGTCTGTTGAGGCTCTTAAGGCCATCCAACTCTGCTGACCCCAACTTCCAAATTTCCATTGCCTGGAATAAGCAGCTCAAGATCTTATCAATAAATAGTGGAACTTTTGCTGGAATACAGGCTGTCCTCCATCAGGGCTCCCATCTAACCCGAGATACTTGTTAAGTCTTTTTGGTCCCATTTTTACAACTTCTCACACCACGGTTGTTAAGTGAATCTGTAGATCATACAGATTCTGGCAGGGGACTCCCTGTATTGACAGAAACAAAACCCCACCCCAATCAGCGGAAATTTTGCCACTCTGGAATGTTGGATTCGTCATCACCACCCAATGGTCCTGGGGGTGCCTCCTCCTTTCCCATCCGATCTCTTCGCCCTGGTTTTAGGGGAATCCGGTGCTGGGATCAGCCGGGACGAGTACATTGCTCAGGTTGCCAAGGACATTGAGAACAAGTTGCCCAAGATTTTCGATCTGGATCACATCAGGAAGGCTTTGGGCATCGACATCTCGCCCACGACGGTGGTGCTGCTGCAGGAACTGGAGAGGTTCAACAAACTCATCGTCCGGATGACCAAGTCTTTGGCCGAGCTACAGAGAGTAAGCACAGAGCCATCTTACCCACCGGTTGTGGCTGCTGGCAGCAGAGTCGGACAGGGAGGAGGTTGGGGAGGAACCCCAGTCCTGTGGGGTTGAGGGAAGCTCAGACGAGGGCTCTGCGTCGGAGGCAGAGAGGGAGCTAGGCAGCAGCGAGGCAGAGGAATAGCTGGAGCCTGTTCCCAGTGTGGGCACGCACAGAGCTGCCAGAAGACAAGAACAACTAAGAAAGCAGGGTCAAGTAAAGCCACACCTTGGAGGGGATTGGCCCCTCCTGGAGGAAACAAAAGAGGAGAGAATGGGGAGGGGGGCTTTTGCAGGAAACAATTTGTTCCTCTGCTTGTGTCAAGAGTGGAAAGTTCTGTTTGTGACTATAACAGACTCTGTGCCAAGTTTTGTCTTGCCCTGCACTTGGAAACTGGTGATCTGGCAGCTCTCCAAGCGAGATAAGGTTCGTGTGGATAAATATTCCTTTGAAAGACGGTTTGCTTAAAGCCTGGCTGATTGTGAATGACAGGAATTCACAGTCGTGTAAATAAAAGGAGTTTTGCTGGGACCAAGACTCTGCTTCAGGCTTTCTAAGGAAGTCTGGGTCAGAAACACACACACCCCCATCTAAACTCTCCCCCTTTATTCCCCCCCCCCCCAATCTTGAGTGACAAGTGGAGCAACCGTCCTTTGTGTCTTCTGCCCAGGCCTTGGCTGGGGAGGTTGGCATGAGCAACGAACTGGACGAAGTGGCCCGGGCTCTCTTCAACGGTCACATCCCAAACATCTGGAGGAAGTTGGCTCCCGATACGCTGAAGACCCTGGGCAACTGGATGATTTATTTTAAGAACAGGTTTCTCCAGTACACCTCGTGGGTAAGTGGGCACGACGCCTTCGCAGCGCCCTTGCTGGGTGGGGGAGAGGTCTTTGGGCTTTGGGGTACATGAAACCCTCCTCCCAGAGCATGTTCAGGTCACTCTGGCACATAAGGCCTTGGAAACAAGGCCACCCTTGGAATACGGCATCCGGCTTTGGTCTCCATGGTGTAAAAAAGATGTGGAGACTCTGGAAAGAGTGCAGAGAAGAGCAACAAAGAAGATCAGGAGACTGGAGGCTAAAACATAATGAAGGAATTGGATTATGTCTACTTTAATGAGAAGAAGGACCAGGGGAGACAGGATAGCAGTCTTCCAATATCTCAGGGGTTGCCCCAAAGAAGAGGGAGTCAAGCTCTTCTCCAAAGCACCTGAGGGCAGAACAAGAAGCAATGGGTGGAAACTAATCAAGGAGAGAAGCAACTTAGAACTGAGGAGGAATTTCCTGACATTTAGAACAATTAACCAGTGGAACAACTTGCCACCAGAAGTTGTGAATGCCCCAACCCTGGAAGTCTTTAAGAAGATGTTAGACAGCCCTTTGTCTGAAGTGGTGTAGGGTTTCCTGCCTAAGCAGGGGGATGGACTAGAAGACCTCCAAGATCCCTTCCAACCCTGTTATTCTATCAACTATACAAGGGCTACCAAGAATGATGGGAAGAATTACTTTTATTATTATTATTACTATTATGGTTGGTCACCCCGTTCACCAGATTGCTGCAGTGTTGCTCCAGATATTTGGGGATTGCACCCAAGCTGCCCATCCGCATTTCTCCCACCTGTGCTTCCTCCCGTCATTCTATTGCCAGGATTCCACCCCCCCCACCCCCCCAACCAGGTTTATTACTTATTTATTTAAATGGCTCCGGTAGACGCTGGAGAACTTTAGAATCTCCCTTGCAGGGGTGACCCACCTGGGTGCCCGACACTCATGCCCTCCTGTGACCCACAGACACGGGCTGTGCAGAGGGCTGGGCTGGGTTGCCGTGGCCCTCCCTCACCCTGGGGAAGGGCCAAGCCGACTTCCTTGCCGCCCTTAGGTTGAAGACAGCGAGCCCAGCGTCATGTGGCTGTCGGGGCTGCACATCCCCGAGTCCTACCTGACGGCGCTTGTCCAAGCCACCTGCAGAAAGAACGGCTGGCCGCTCGACCGCTCCACTTTATACACCCAGGTCACCAAATACCGGACGGCCGACGAGGTCACGGAACGGCCGGGCCAAGGTAAGGGGGTCCCCCGGGGGCCTCCCGTTCATTCAGTAATAATAATAATGAATGAATGAAATTCAGAAAGCCCACAAAGCCTCTGAGGAGCTTGCTACAGGACTTACCACGGGTGGTCCTCCATTAAGGACCCCAATGTTCCTGTGGCTAAGCGAGACAGTTGTCGAGTGAACGTTCTCCTCCTTTTTACGACCGTTAAGTGACTCTGTACAGTGGGTTAAGTTAGTGACGGGGTTGTTAAGGGAATCACTGAGCCTTCTCCCTCCCTCTCCCCCTCCAGGGTGCTTCGTCTCCGGCCTCTACCTGGAGGGGGCCGACTGGGACCTGGACAGTGGCTGCCTCATCAGGAGCAAGCCCAAAGTGCTGGTGGTGGACTTGCCCATCCTGAAGGTCATCCCCATCGAGTCCCACCGGCTCAAGCTGCAGGTACAAGCCCAGGTCGTCAGCTGGGGGGTGGGGGGGGTGGGTGGAGCTTTTGATTGGGGGGGGGGGCAGGGGAGAGGCAGGATGGCCTTCTCTTCCCACATGGCCATCGACGAGCACTTTGTTTGGCGCGTGATTGGCTAAGAGGCTGAGCTTGTCGATCAGAAAGGTGATTGGCAGTTAGGCGGTTCGAATCCCTAGCACTGCCTGACGGAGGGAGCTCCCGTGACTTGTCCCACTTTCTGCCAACCTAGCAGTTCGAAAGCACGTAAAAATTGCAAGTAGGAAAATAGGAGCCACCTTTGGTGGGAAGGGAACAGCGTTCCGTGCACCTTTGGTGTTGAGTTATGTCGGCCACATGACCATGGAGACGTCTTCGGACAGCGCTGGCTCTTCGGCTTTGGAACGGAGATGAGCACCGCCCCCCCTAGAGTTGGGAACTAGCGGTTATGCGCAAGGGGAACCTTTACCTTTAATGGCAATTGTGGGGTCCTTGGTGCTCTTTTGAACTTGGCGGGTTTCTTGAAGACGTTTCACGACTCTACTAGGTAACCTCATCAGTACTAGGAGGAGTGGGGTTTGCTTTCTATTTATATACAAGGGACTTGCCTTATTAGCGTCGGTGGGGATGCTGTTAGTGGTCCTTCAATTAGGCTGCTGTTTACAATTTGTGGCTTTAGCTCCTTGATTGGAGTGTTGTTTACTGCTTGGATATAAACAGGCAGCAAAGCCCACTTTCCCTTCTAGCACTGATGACGTTAGCTAGTTGGGTCATGAAACGTCTGCAAGAAAACAAGGAAATTCAGAGAGCATTGAGGACCCTCAGCTTCCTCCTCCTCCTCTCCTCCTCCTCCCTGTAATCTCCACTCCCTTCCAGCACTGATGAGGTTACCTAGTTGGGTCATGAAACGTCTGCAAGAAAACAAGGAAATTCAGAGAGCATTGAGGACCCTCAGCTTCCTCCTCCTCCCTGTAATCTCCACTCCCTTTCAGCACTGATGACATTACCTAGTTGGGTCATGAAACGTCTACAAGAAGACCACCCAGCTCAGAGAGCACCCAAGGACCCCTACAGTCCAACCCTGAGCTACAATTAATTCACTTCCATAAGATTTGTCTGCTTTTCTTAAAACAAGGACCTCGTAACGGTTTTATTTTTTTAGAACACTTTCCGGACCCCGGTCTACACAACGTCCATGCGGAGAAACGCCATGGGGGTGGGATTGGTCTTTGAAGCGGACCTGTTTACCACAAGGCACATTTCTCACTGGGTCCTCCAAGGAGTCTGCCTCGCCTTAAATGCCGACTAAGCATCGGGGCAGCCATTGCCGTAGCTCCTTTGTTCACCAGTTTTTGGGGAGAGGCGAAGAAAGAGGACAGCTGAAACATCCCTTCCTCCCTGGTTGCAAAGTTAGTTTTGGCAGGTTTGTTTGATTTTTTTTTCCAGTTGCCATTTTTGTTTTTTAAATCAGCAAATGTTTATATATTTTGCACTTTATATCAATAAATAATTTAGCAAATCGATGTAAGAGATGCAGTCGGGGGTTGTATAAACTAAAGAGGCAACCAGGAAGGTTTAATGTATTTATTATTTTCCCAGAAATAAATATGTGACTCGATACAGTTCCACAGAGTGCCATGCGCTTCGTTACAGCGGATTAACTTGTGAAAATGGATTTATTTGGTCCTTTTTTGGGGGCCCAATTTTTCTTGGGGTGGAGGCAATTTTAAGCTCTTGTCGAGTGAAATCGCACCAGTGAAACTCCGTCTCCTTAATCTGTAAGAAAGGTTAAGCGTGTTTTTTAAATTTTACGGTGTGTTCGGCCCAAATTCTTCCGATTTAAAAGATGTAGTTGGGGGGCAAGGAAAGTTTAATGTATTTGTTATTGGAGCGGACGCTTGGCGGTAAAAGTTGACCCAGAAACCAGCAAGGAGGGTCTAAATCGATGCTGGTTAATGCCACGCATTTTAAAATGGCATCGCGTTCAAAGCTAAATCCTTTTGTCGTTCGTTAAACACCTACTTAAAACCAGGATTTCTCACACTTGGCAATTTGAGGACCTGCGAACTTCAACTCCCAGGATTCAGACGCCGGCTGGGGAATTCTGGGACCCAGACTTAAAGTTGCAAAGTTTGCCCACCCCTGGCCTAGGGCCATAATGGCGAACTTATGGCACACGTAGGTTCGCCCTCTCTCATGTATTGTCACCAGCTGGCTCTTCTGTTTTCCAGCTGGTCTTTTCTGGGCTGTTTTTTCAGTCCTTTTCTCACCCCGGTTTTTTTTGGGGGGTGTCAAAAACGGCCCCCAAACTGGCCAGGCATGTGCGCGCCAGCCAGCTGGTCTTTGGTTTCCAGTGTCAAAGCACATGCGCATGCCGGAAGACCACTGGCAGGTGCATGCATGCACCCCGGCCAGCTGGCCTTCAGAGCTGCAGCGAACGTTGCAATTTGGGCCCTCGGTGCCAAAAAAGGCTGACCGTGACTGGTACGGGGGGTTGGACTAGAAGGCCTCCAAGGTCCCTTCCCACTCTGGTTAGCCCTATCCTCCGAATGAGGTTTTGAACTACCCGATTGCGGGCCCTCCAACCACGCTGGCCTTCAGAAGGCCCTGGTCATTCCCCCACCCCCGAAAGAGACCCCCTTCCACTGCACAACGGTGGGGGTCCGCTCTTCCCCCCCTGCCCCACGCGATCCTCCCCCCCACCCACCCACACCTCCAACAAAGGACACAGACAAGCTCAGCCAGGATTAGCAAAATAAAAGTTTGTTGGGATTTTCAGTCGATTAAAAACATTAACAGAGGAAAAGGGAACGCTGGGATGAAGATCAGGTGCTGGAAAGGCAGAGAGAGTTAGGGGAGGCAGGGGACGGTCTCCTTCCTTTGGCTGCTCTTCCTTCCTACACCCCTACACCCCAGCAGGGGGGTGTCCAAGCTGCCCCACCCCAACCCCCCAAAATAAGAATTTACCACGACCGTGTGAAGGGACCGATTAGGGAAGGCTTTTACTGTTTCAGAGCTGATACACAGCGTGGCGGTGGGGCTGATGGTCGGCGGGCGGTGGTTTTCTCGTTAGGGCTCTGGCGAGCCGGGCGTGGGGCCCTTGGCGCACACCCTGAGTAAATGAAAGGCGCATCAGAAGCAAGCAATTCAGGCAGACACCCCTGCGTTTTGGCTACAGCGTTTCATTAGGTAGATAACTCTGCAATAGGAACAGGTGAGGAAGAAGTGACTAGTTCTGGATTAGATTTTGGCATGCACGCGGAGGGAGGGGAAGGGCGCTCGGTAGAGGGAGGGAGGGGGGGATGCAGCCCGGCCCTCTGCTGACCGCCGAGTAGTCCCCTCCTCCAAGCGCCCGGGGATTCAAACAGTCCGATCCGTCCCTGAATGCTTGCGAACCATTTTGCTTCCGTTCACCTGGTCCACGGCCAGCGTCTCCACCTCGGGCGGCGGGGGCTGGGCGGGAGGGACGTGGTGGATACGGTGGGCCACCCCCACGTGGCTCTTGTGCTGCCTCTCCCGGGCCGGGCTGTGGGGCTCGGACGACGTGCGCTCGGACGGGATGGGGGGGATGACCAAAGGCCTCTCTTTCAGAAGGTGCAGCTCGGTGGACTCCCTGGCCAGTAAGAAGGGCGTGGGGTCAGGCATGGCGTCCACGGGCTCCCGCAGCAGCAGCTTACGGCTCTCCGAGCCCAATCGGTAGGCCTCCTCGAATTCGGGGTTGAGCGGCGTGGACAGGCTTTTCTTCATGCGCCGCCGCGGAGTCTCCGGGAGTTTCTCTTTGGGAGGAGCGGGTTTGTAGCCCGAGAGCACGGGGCTTCCCGACGGAGAGCTGTCCGACGTCCCGCTGCAGCTCATGAGTTTTTTCTTGGTGGCGTGGAGCTGGGAGGTCAGGTAGGCGATGGTGCTGGCCCGCTGCTCCAGTTCGCTGGAGAGCATGTTCAACTTATGGCTTTTCATCTTCAGCTCTTCCAAGTATTTCTTCTCCCGTTCTTTGATGGTGTTCTCCAGCACCGCAATCATGGCGTTTTTCTGCTCCAGCTCTTTCAATAATTCATTGTTTTCCATCTCCTTCGCTTTGAGGTGGGCCTCCAGTTCTTCGCATTTCCTTCTGAGCTCTTCGCTCCTCGTAATCCCATTTTCTGAAAGGAGGCGGGAGGGGGGAGAGAGAGAGAGAAAAAGGGGGGGGGGGTTATTTCAATTCGAGACGGGGATCGACATTCCGCGAAGCGAGCTAAGGACCCAAGCCGAGAAGTAGAAAAGTTTTCCTGCCTTGGTCCCTGGGGGGAAAAAATCACCGCGTCAACTTGCAAAACATCCCTGGCCTGCTCTCGAGTTGCCATAGGCAGGGGGTGAGAAAACTGCCAGAGCGGCACGGCAGCTACAACCAGGAGCACATTCCACGCATACCTTTCTCAAGGCTGTATCCCAGGTTACCAGAAACAGCCGGAGAGGAGTGATCTCTACAGCCCGCAAAAGTGCTCTGTTGGAGAATGTGATTTATGACACATCCTGGGTGGAGGGGGAAACAGGGTCATAGTTGGGCCGTAAATTATGTGGGGTCAGAGCTGGCTTCACTTGGGTACCTGCCGATATGTTGCTCCTAATAAATAGCTGGGTTCTTTTTGAAGCTTGGCTCGAGGCTCATGATTTAATTAGGGCATCTGTCAGAAACCTGACGCACCGCAGGTGAATTCCTGCCTTCCCTATAAAACACCGCCCGAGGTTGCCGGCAAAGAAATAACGGGATTTTGATTCAGACGCCGACGTCAATAAAAACAGCAGCAGTGAAAACGCCCCTTTCCACAAGGTTTGAAGAATACCTTAAGTACGGAAGGAAGGTGTAGGCGAGTACGTTCAGATGCCTCACCTGTCAAGACTGAACTTTTGAGAGTCAACTCGTAGGTCAGATCTGAAAAACAGACAAAGACTTAAGATATCGTAGAAACTCTCCCTCTCTCTCGACTGAAAACTCATAAAGGCGTTGTGGCCCGCCAGGGGAGGTGGCAGCAGATTCGGGCAATGAGGAGGGTTGGGGAGGAACCTGGGCCAGTCCTGGAGTCTGGGGAAGGCTCGGAGGAGGGCTGTGCGTCGGAGGCAGAAGGCCGTCTGGCAGTGATGCCTACAGTGCTAGACAGCAGTGAGGCAGAGGAACAGCTGGAGCCTATTCCCAGTGTGTGCATGCGCAGAGCTGCCAGAAGAAAAAGAACTCAGAAATCAGGGTCAACTTGGGAGTAAAGCCATAGGTGGACGGTGAACGGCCCCTCCCAGAGGGAATAAAAGAGGAGCAAAAGGGGAGTGGAGTTTGCAGGAGACAATTCGGTCGTTAGATTCGTTTCAGGAGTGTGAAGATCTGTCCATGAATCTCAGAGACTCTGTGCCCAGCCTTTCCTTGCACAGCTCCTCATTGGGATAATATGGACATGGCAGCTTTCCAAACTAGATAAGGTCTGTGCTCATAAATACTCCTTTGAAAGACTGTTTGCCAGGCCTTTGGCTGAAGGTGAAGGGCAGGAAGTCACATTCGTTTAATAAAAGGGGTTTTCCCGGGACCAGGACTCTGCCTCGTGCTTGGGTCAGAACAAAAGTCAACCCAGAGAAGGTGAATGGGGCTTTCCGGAAAACAAACCCCACTTTATGACCAATGACTTGCAGAGCGACCAATTTTCACCCTGGGAAACCCCCTTTATTTCCAGGCCATTTGCATCCACTTATCTGTAAATGCTATCAGCGGGCAATAAGGGGCTCCCTCTGCCCCCCCAAAACTGGACCCAGCAGCCAAGGCAACAAATTAAAAAAATATCTGTATTATCCGCCCAGTGTGTGATCTTGCAAGGTGGGTGGACTTCCACTCCCAGAATTCCCCAGCAGCCGGCAGAGAGAGGCGGTCCTCCACTTCACAGCCGTTTCATTTAGCGACCAAAGTTAACAACGGCACCAAAAAAGGTGGCTGGACGACCGTTTTTTGCTGTTGCGACCTTTTCAGCATCCCCGTGATCAAAGTTCAGAGGCCAGTGACTCGTCTTTAAGACCAGACTCGCTTAACAACTGGGTTTAACTAACGTAGACCGACGGCGGGGATCATCTCACCGGTGGCGGCCAGAAAGATTCGCCACACGGGGATGAAACCAACTCCCTGAACCCATGTTCTCGCTTAAGCCACGGAAAAACGACTTCACTTGTGGCCGTAAGTCAAGGACTGCCCCTGCCCCAAGCCCGCTATCTTCCCCAGCGGTACCTGTGCAGTGTTGCTGCAGGCGGCGGATCTCGGTGTGCAGCCCCTTGAGGGTGTCCGCGTGCTGCCTCTGGAGGAAGAGCAAATTCTTCTGGGCGCTGTGCAGCTGGTTCTCCAGGTTGGACGCGGCCATGTTGGCATCCAGCAAACCTGGAGGGAGGGGGAGAGAGGGAGAGAGGGGAGGAAGGAGGAGAGGGAAGGGCAGAGGGAGCGCACCTTTAGATGACGCGGCAGGTATCGCGTGGCAAGCAGGAGGGAGAGACCAGGGCGAAGCCAGCGGGAGGGGGTGGGAGTGGGGCGGGAGGGGGAGAAGACGATCGGCGCCACCCTAGGAAAAGGCGAGCGAAGGCCGCGTCGGCCGCCTGCCGCGGAGAGCCCGGACGTTGGAAATTGGGAAGGATCCTTCTCTTCTTTTTACCATCACTGATATTTTCAGTTGGAGCAGCTCACCACCTGTGGAACTCTCCGCCTGCTTGGGACAGCTGTGTGGTCACAATGGGTGAGAGGGAGGGAGGGAGGAGAGGGAGGGAGGGAGCGAGGGGGGAAAGATGCCACCAGGGGGCTCTTCAGTTGGGAGTCATCTATTTATGGGATGGGCTTTGCAGTGGGGCTGGACTAGAAGACCTCCGAGGTCCCTTCCAGCTCTATTCTGATCGACTTGAGGGTCTTCTGCTTGAGCAGGGGGCTGGACTACAAGACCTCCAGGGTCCCTTCCAGCTCTACTCTGATCGACTTGAGGGTCTCCTGCTTGAGCAGGGGGCTGGACTAGAAGACCTCCAGGGTCCCTTCCAGCTCTACTCTGATCGACTTGAGGGTCTCCTGCTTGAGCAGGGGGCTGGACTAGAAGACCTCCAGGGTCCCTTCCAGCTGTTCTGATCGACTTGAGGGTCTCCTGCTTCAAAAGGGGGCTAGACTAGAAGACCTCCAGGGTCCCTTCCAGCTCTGTTCTGATCGACTTGAGGGTCTCCTGCTTGAGCAGGGGGCTGGACTACAAGACCTCCGGGGTCCCTTCCAGCTCTACTCTGATCGCCTTGAGGGTCTCCTGCTTGAGCAGAGGGCTGGACTAGAAGACCTCTGATCTCCACACGAGATCTGGAAGAAGTTAGAACTGGCCTTCACAGAACAGGAACAGTAGCAGTGTTGAAAGGGACTTTGGGGGTCTTCTAGTCCAACCCCTCATTCAAGCAGGAGACCCTAGACTATTCCAGGCAAAGGGTTGTCCAATCTCTTCTTAAAAACCTCTAGCATTGGAGAGCATAAGCAGTTCCACTCGTCATTTATTCCCACTGTCTGGAAATTCCTCCTCCGTTCTAAGTTGCTTCCTCTCCTTTTATTAGTTTCCACCCATTGCTTCTTGTTCTACCTTCAGGTGCCTTGGAGAACAGCTTGACTCCCTCTTCTTTGGGGCATTCCCCGGAGATACTGGAAGACGGCTATCCTGTCTCCCCTAGTGAAGATCCTGGGTCAAAGGGGTTCTCCAAAGAGACCCCCTTTTTATTTTGGCCCAGACTCCCCAGGGGTCTCATCCCTCCATCGGCATTTCTCGGTGACATTATCTGTCTTGCCTGCAGAGCCAAAAGCTTTAACGCAGGGGTCTCCAACCTTTGCAACTTTAAGTCTGAAGGACTTCAGCTCCCAGACTTCTCCAGCCAGCAAAGCTGTCAGTGTCAGGGCCTGGGCCAGGGGTCTCCAACCTTTGCAACTTTAAGTCTGAAGGACTTCAGCTCCCAGACTTCTCCAGCCAGCAAAGCTGTCAGTGTCAGGGCCTGGGCCAGGGGTCTCCAACCTTTGCAACTTTAAGTCTGAAGGACTTCAGCTTCCAGACTTCTCCAGCCAGCAAAGCTGTCAGTGTCAGGGCCTGGGCCAGGGGTCTCCAACTTTTGCAACTTTAAGTCTGAAGGACTTCAGCTCCCAGACTTCTCCAGCCAGCAAATCTGTCAGTGTCAGGGCCTGGGCCAGAGGTCCCCAACCTTTGCAACTTTAAGTCTGAAAAACTTCAGCTCCCAGAAAGGTTGGAGACCCCTGCTTTAACGAATATTCCCTTCTGGCCCTCCAGGAGAAATAAAAAATAAAAAACCAGGTGACCGAAGAAGCACAGCATGGTGTGACTCGGCAGCTGGCGGAAAGAGGGGGGGTTTCTTGCTTTTATGCAAGTCGTGTGATCTCAATGTTTTTTCCCGAAAATCTGATGCCCGCCGAAGAATACAAGGCGGCTCCCTGGCAGGGCAGGGACTCCATCCATTATCTCGCGGCAACGTTTCCAGGACATGCTGCTCCCCAGCTCCTCCTGCAAAGAACTTAATGAATCTGGTCGGGATTTAATGGCGGTCGATGTTGACCAAGGCCGATCTGGAAGGGTGGAGGAGAAGCCAAGGTTATTCCCCTGTGGCTTTAGAGTTCCCGTTGCAAAAAGCCCAGCGTTTCCAGGGGGAGAGAAGCCAGGAACGTTGTTGAGCGCTGCCCCATCCACACAAATGGTGACACACACACACACACACCCAGCCCCTCCTGCCCTGGCCAGGATCGGGAGACCTGGACCGACACTACAGAACGACACTGGAGCAGGTTTGGGTTTAAGAATTACCGTGTCTTTCGGAGAATAAGGCACGCCGAGGTTTTGCACTCTGCAGACCTCCCAAAAACGGGCCGTTTTTAGTGAAAACGGGCCTGCTTTTTTTTTTCTTCCAATAAAAGGGGCATAAGTAGCCTTTAGGAGACTTGTACAGTGCTCCGGGGGGAGGGACAAAAATGGGGGGGGGCTGGACTAGAAGACCTCCAGGGTCCCTTCCAGCTTTATTCTGATTGACTTAAGGGTCTCCTGCTTGAGCAGGGGGCTGGACTAGAAGGCCTCCAGGGTCCCTTCTAGCTCTATTATGATCGACTTGAAGGTCTCCTGCTTGAACAGGGGGCTGGACTAGAAGACCTCCGAGGTCCCTTCCAGCTCTCTTCTGATCGACTTGAGGGTCTCCTGCTTGCCCAGGGGGCTGGACTAAAAGACCTCCGAGGTCCCTTCCAGCTCTATTATGATCGACTTGAGGGCCTTCTGCTTGAGCAGGGGGCTGGACTAGAAGACCTCCGAGGTCCCTTCCAGCTCTATTATGATCGACTTGAGGGTCTCCTGCTTGAACAGGGTGCTGGACTAGAAGACCTCCAGGGTCCCTTCCAGCTCTATTCTGATCGACTTGAGGGTCTCCTGCTTGAGCAGAGGGCTGGACTAGAAGACCTCCAAGGCCCCTTCCAGCTTTATTCTGAACTGAATTTACTCAAAATGTTCTCCATTGTGGCGGCTTGAGATGTCTGAACCGGAATGGCCCCAAGTGTTGAGAAAGGTGGATCTAGGGACTCTTCCCTCCAGCGTGGAAAAGGCAGTTGGGGTTGTTTTGCTCGCATATCTAATCACCGCCATTATCCGTCCCTCTCTAATTAGCTCAATTGCCAAAGATGAATGCACAATGTCAGTTGGAGGAGTCGGGAGCTAAAGAACTCAGAAACCTGCAATGGAGCAGAGAAAGAACCAAGGGTTGAAGTCCGCAATAGCACCGCCTTCATTCGGGATGGTTCAGGGGGACAAGATAGCCGTCTTCCAAGGGGCAACCTACTCACCAAATCAACTAAAGGCAGGACAAGAAGCAATGGAGGGAAACCAATCAAGGAGAGAAGATGCTTAGGACGAAGGAGGGATTTCCCGTCAGGGAGAACAATTAACCAGTGGAACGGCTGGCCTCCAGAGGTGGAGAATGTTCCATCACTGGAGGCTTTTAAGGAGAGGCTGGATTGATGGTAGGAAACAGCGTAGGGTCTCCTGCTTGGGGAGGGGGCTGGGCTAGAAGACCTCCAGGGTCCCTTCCAGCTCTATTCTGATCGACTTGAGGGTCTCCTGCTTGAGCAGGGGGCTGGGCTAGAAGACCTCCAGGGTCCCTTCCAGCTCTATTCTGATCGACTTGAGGGTCTCCTGCTTGAGCAGGGGGTTGGACTAGAAGACCTCCAGGGTCCCTTCCAGCTCTATTCTGATTGACTTGAGGGTCTCCTGCTTGAGCAGGGGGTTGGACTAGAAGACCTCCATGGTCCCTTCCAGCTCTATTCTGATCGACTTGAGGGTCTCCTGCTTGAGCAGGGGGCTGGGCTAGAAGACCTCCAGGGTCCCTTCCAGCTCTATTCTGATCGACTTGAGGGTCTCCTGCTTGAGCAGGGGGTTGGACTAGAAGACCTCCAGGGTCCCTTCCAGCTCTATTCTGATTGACTTGAGGGTCTCCTGCTTGAGCAGGGGGCTGGACTAGAAGACCTCTGCAGTCCCTTCCAGCTCTATTCTGATTGACTTGAGGGCCTCCTGCTTGAGCAGGGGGCTGGACTAGAAGACCTCCAGGATCCCTTTCAGCTCTATTCCGATTGACTTGAGAGTCTCCTGCTTGAGCAGGGGCTGGACTAGAAGACCTCCAGGGTCCCTTCCAGCTCTATTCCGATTGACTTGAGGGCCTCCTGCTTGAGCAGGGGGCTGGGCTAGAAGACCTCCAGGGTCCCTTCCAGCTCTATTCCGATTGACTTGAGGGCCTCCTGCTTGAGCAGGGGGCTGGGCTAGAAGACCTCCAGGGTCCCTTCCAGCTCTATTCTGATTGACTTGAGGGTCTCCTGCTTGAGCAGGGGGCTGGGCTAGAAGACCTCCAGGGTCCCTTCCAGCTCTATTCCGATTGACTTGAGGGCCTCCTGCTTGAGCAGGGGGCTGGACTAGAAGACCTCCGCGGTCCCTTACAACTCTGTTACTGAATTGTGCAGATCCAGAGAAATGGACAAACTCAAGTTAACCAAGTTAAATTCGTCAGACAAATGGAGGTGGCCAGCATCCAGACCGACAAGAGAGACAGACAGACAGAAGGACACACCCACCCACAATGCTAAGAAGTCTCGACATTCCGGCTCTTTTCAAAAGCTGTAATATATGATCTTTCCGCCCCCCCCCCCACCTTTTCCTTTTCGAACGCGAAGGCTGGTTCCATCCCACCCTCGTCCCCTTCTCCCATCCTAATTTTCCAGACAGACTGCTCTGGTTCCCTTCCAGCCGACCAGCGCCGCGAACGAACGTCGTAGTCTGGGCCCTGGATGTCTCTGCAGAGTTATTTTTAGCCAGCCCCCAACCCTCCTCCTCCCCGCCACCGGTGACAAGGCAGTGATGGAGCAGGGAAGGGAGAACAATTAAAAGAACATTATAATCAACGCACACACGGACAAAAGGATGAGCTAACCTCCCCTGCTCTCTCTCCCCCCGCCCGTATTTTCTGGAAATACGGACAAGCCCTCCGACCCATCCCGGTGGGCCACCACTCCCAAGCTGGCAGCTCCCCGACACGGCGGCGGCAGCACCGTGGCGACTTGCCACCGACTTACAGCATAGTGCAGGCAAGATTTTGGCAGAGGCCAACCGGCTGGGCTATTTGGCAGAATCCACCCTCGGTCTGTTTATTTGATTGCCCCTTCGGCCCCCCAAAACCACAAGAGTGAGAACAGGACTTTTCAAAGTATTTAAAAATCACCTTCCCGATCCCAAAAAAGGACAGGGGTTTTCCCCCCTCAATTCCAGCTTTCAGACGAGACGCGCTGCAAACTCAACGGCGAGAAAGATGCTCCTTTTCAAGGGTCTCTAACGATCGCGATGTGCAAGGCAATCAACAAGTCGAGTTAAGCAAGGGCAGGGAAGTGGCCGAGAGTCCAGACGTCCGAATGCTGCTGTTAAGGCTGCCGGACCCCACCCAGTTCTTCACAACCATCCCTGACCCAAGATGGGCAGCTTTTAGAAATGAAAGAATAACCGCCCCGCGGTAGCAAACGGGCTGATGGAAATAGACAGCGATGCGCAATCGCCGAGCCTTGGAAAGCTGAGAGACGCAAGGCTTAGCAAAGGCCCAGCTGCAAAACAATAATAATAATAATAATAAATTTACTGGACTTGATCATTCTGGCTCAAAAACCACCCTGCTTGGTGCAGCTTCTCTCCTCCGACATTACCTTAACAGTTCCTAGGTTCTTGGTTAGAACTCGAGCTGTTGAGCTACCACAGGCTGTGAATCTCACCAAAGATGAACCACAGAATAATCATAATTCTCTTGACTGTGCATTGCAGTAAAAGACCAAACCTCTCCAAGCAGGACGAGAGCAGCGTTTAGCCTCCAGCTCTTATGGGAAAACCGTAACCGAGACCCTTTTACCGTAACCGAGACCCTTTTACCGAGACCCTAAATTGAGAGCCACAGATTCGAATCCAAGCCGCAGGCCTAAGATACAGCAGCTTGGTGTTTCGCGTGGCTGGCCAGCGCCCCACCCCACCCACCAGCCTCGCGTGAATGCCGACGGGTGGGCCATCGCTGTTTTAATCGCTCACAGAAATATTACTTGCTCCCCACCAACAAGCGGTGACACCATCTGGCTTAATCCAATTAAATATATGATAAAATCAGCTTGAAAGGTGGCGCAAAGTTCACCGGCATTACCCACGCTCGGAGACACACTTGCTTCGGCCAAGAAACGTCCTCGTTTAACTGTCGCCTTCTAACTTTCCGGAAGTTTGGTTCGTCCCCGTCCCCCCCTCCTATTGAGAGAGGGAAAAAAGGGGCTTTCTCTAGAGGAAATCTAAGCCTTTTATTCCTGTCGCGGTGCAGTTTTTGGTCCTTGTGCAACCTCACAAAGGAGCAGAGTCTGGTTTCAGCCACCTGGGACTCATAACCGCTACCATTCAGCACTTCGTAGCCCTGATATTCGCGTTCGGGGCGCCCCGGACCGGCTAAAAAAGTTAAAAAGCCTTGGAGGAGAGAGAGGTTCGAACGAAGCCTTCGAAAAGCAGAATGACGCTAATGCCCGGAGAGGATTCATACCAAAAACTTCCAGGCTGAATAAAGAGTTAATAGATTTTTTTTTTATGACACCCCTAACTTTACGCAGGCCGCCCCATCCCTCAAGGCATGGCTGCCTAATTTCTCCCCCCACCCCTCCCACGGAGAACCAAGACCCACCGACTCCCCAAAACTACCATGACAAGGGAAGAAATTCCCTGCGGCCGTTCCGTTTTCCGAGTAAATTTGGATTCCCCCCCCCCCCCATCGATCCGATCGGCTCGACTTTCCGCTAAAAAATAAAATAAAATTAAAACATTGAAAAGCACCCTCCAAAGCAGCCCACTGACAAACTCACCCTCTTCACACGCGCATTCTCACAACGCCCAGCTCCTGAGGGTTTACACTCTCTCCCCTCCCTCCATAAAAAATGCCCTGAGGATGGGAAGACGGAGTGGTCCATTCAGCACCGCCGACGGCTGGGGTGTTACCCCCGCTTGCTGCGTAAGAAGGAAGCGAAAGGGTTTTTCGTTTTGCACACATATCTCTCTCTGTCGCACACACACAAACACACACAAAAAGATGCGGTCTCCTTTTTCTCCACCTGCAATGCAGGCAAGGAACTTTAAGGATCCTCCCTTGGACTTTCCAAGCTCACCCCCCCCTCTTTCCCCCACCCACCCCCAAGCCGGCGCCTTCTCCCGTTCCCAGCACATTGAGACCCACCCCACCCTCCCGGCAAGGTTCCCCCATTTTCCACCCAGTAACAAAAGCAGGGAGACCCCTCCTGTCCCGGCGATGCCCCACCTTTGGCTGAAGAAGCATGTAGGGTACCAGACAGGCAGGCAGCTAGCTAGCTTGTGAGCTGGAGTGGGGTTGGGGGGGGGGGGGGAGAGAGAGAGACAGGAGGGAGGGGCGCCATTCTAGCAAGAAGCTGGACTTGGCATGGCCGCTATCATTTCCATCCCAAGCGGGCCACAATCTTCCCGCTGGACTTGCGTCGGTTGGTCCAGCGCGCTTGCAAAGGAAAATGGGTTTGCCTGCGGGGGTGTTAAGGGGAGGGGGTGTCCTCCTCGCCTCCCCCCCCCCCCGTCGCTGTTGGGACTCCCCCTTCCTCTAAAGCAGGGGTCTCCAACCTTTGCAACTTTAAGCCTGAAGGACTTCAGCTCCCAGACTTCTCCAGCCAGCTTTGCTTTAAAGCAGGGGTCTCCAACCTTTGCAACTTTAAGCCTGAAGGACTTCAGCTCCCAGAATTCTCCAGCCAGCTTTGCTGGCTGGAGAAGTCTGGAAGCTGAAGTCCTTCAGACTTAAAGTTGCAAAGGTTGGAGACCCCTGCTCTAAAGTGAAAAGCGGATGGATTCTTGCAATTAAAAGAAGATTAAACCACCCCAAAAAAAGAGATATATTCTCTTTTGAAGACGGAGGGGGAAACCTGGAGGGGGAGAAATGATGATTAATACAAGGGGGTTTCTCGGACTTACGGCCACAGTGGAGCCCACAATTTATGTCGCTAAAGTGAGACATTCGTTCGGCGAGCCCTGCCCCGTGTTTACGACCGGTCTCGCCACAGCGGTTCAGCGAATCGCTGCCGTTGCTAAGTGAACCACGGGGTCGTTAAATAAACCTGGCTTCCCCAGGGACACTGCTTGTCATGAAGGACGCAAAGGGGGATCACGGGACACCCTCCCCCGCCCACCAAGGATGTTGCAACCGTCATAAATGCGAGTCAGTTGCCAAGCATCCGAATTTTGATCATGTGATGCAGGGATATGATGATAGATAAGATAGACACTGAGATGATAGACAGATGATAGATCGATAGATAATATAGATACATAGATAAGATAGATGATAGATGATTAGATGATTAGATACATAGAAAGATAGATAGACAGACAGACAGACACAGACAGTGGTAAATAGATGATTAGATAGATAAATAGGTAGGTAGGTAGGTAGGTAGGTAGATGATATAGTATAGATCAGGGGTCTGCAAAGTTGGCTCTTTTATGACTGGTGGACTTCAACTCCCAGAATTCCCCAGCCAGGCTGGCTGGGGAATTCTGGGAGTTGGTCCACCAGTCTTAAAAGAGCCAACTTTGCAGACCCCTGGTATAGATGGTTAGACAGATAGACGATAGATGATTGGATAGATGGATGGATGGATAGATATAGACAGATGCTGATAGATTATTAGATATAGATAGATGATTGATTCGATAGATAGACAGATAGATGATGATAAATAGATTAGATAGATTAGATAGATAGATAGATAGATAGATAGATTAAATAGATAGATAGATAGATAGATAGATAGATAGATAGATAGATAGATAGATAGATTAAATAAATAGATTAAATAGATTAGACAGAGTGAGTTCCATCTAACTTCCTTAGAGAGTGGGGGGCACTCTCCTTACACTAGGGTCTCCCTAAAAGTTACTCCATGGAGGAAAACCACATTCCTTATGTTGGGGCTGGGGGGGGGGGTGTTCCTCAGTGGGAGGGGGCTCCTCTCAGCCTTCCCAGAGGGGGGAGAACTCTCTCTCTAAGTGGGGAGGGGTCTCCTCCTGCAGGGAATCACGCCCCCTCCTCCTACAGCCCCCTCCCCTCTGAAGGGGGGGCTGGGGTCCCTGTCTCCCCCTCCCCCCTTTGGAGTGAAACTGGGGGGAGGGTTGAGTCTGCCAAAGCCCCGTCCCCCTCCCTCCCTCTGCGCGGTGCATGATGGGAAGACCCTGTAAAAAAAAATAGAAGGGGAGGGGGGGATTCTGATACTCACCCGCCGCCGCCGCCGCCGCCGCTGCTCCCCCCGCCCCGCTCCGGTCCTGCCGGGGGGAGGGCAGCCGAGGGGAGGGGGCGCTGCTCCCCAATGGGAGCGACCAGGAGGAGGAGGGAAGGAGGGAGGGGAGGAGGAGGAGGGGGACGGGGTGACGTCGAGGGCAAGGGAACTGCGCAGTCGCGGAGGCTCAGGTGCAGCCGCGGCGAAACAGCTGCCGCGTTGCCAAGGCAACCGGCTGGGCGCTTCCCCTGGCGGCCGTTGCCGGGTTTCTTCCCCCCCCTTCTTTCCGTTGGCGGCTCCGCCCACTCGGGGGCGGGGTCTCGGGGGGCGTTCTAGAGGGCGGGGCCGAGGAAAAGGAGGTGCGCGGAAGTTCAAGGGACCTTGGAGGTCTTCTAGTCCAGCCCCTTCTAGTCCAGCCCCCTGCTCAAGCAGGAGACCCTCAAGTCAATCAGAATAAAGCTGGAAGGGATCTCGGAGGTCTTCTAGTCCAGCCCCCTGCTCAAGCAGGAGACCCTCAAGTCAATCAGAATAAAGCTGGAAGGGACCTTGGAGGTCTTCTAGTCCAGCCCCTGCTCAAGCAGGAGACCCTCAAGTCAATCAGAATAAAGCTGGAAGGGATCTCGGAGGTCTTCTAGTCCAGCCCCTGCTCAAGCAGGAGACCCTCAAGTCAATCAGAATAAAGCTGGAAGGGACCTCGGAGGTCTTCTAGTCCAGCCCCTGCTCAAGCAGGAGATCCTCAAGTCAATCAGAATAAAGCTGGAAGGGGCCTCGGAGGTCTTCTAGTCCAGCCCCTGCTCAAGCAGGAGACCCTCAAGTCAATCAGAATAAAGCTGGAAGGGATCTCGGAGGTCTTCTAGTCCAGCCCCTGCTCAAGCAGGAGATCCTCAAGTCAATCAGAATAAAGCTGGAAGGGGCCTCGGAGGTCTTCTAGTCCAGCCCCTGCTCAAGCAGGAGACCCTCAAGTCAATCAGAATAAAGCTGGAAGGGACCTCGGAGGTCTTCTAGTCCAGCCCCTGCTCAAGCAGGAGACCCTCAAGTCAATCAGAATAAAGCTGGAAGGGACCTCGGAGGTCTTCTAGTCCAGCCCCTGCTCAAGCAGGAGACCCTCAAGTCAGTGAGAATAGAGCTGGAAGGGATCTCGGAGGTCTTCTAGTCCAGCCCCCTGCTCAAGCAGGAGACCCTCAAGTCAATCAGAATAAAGCTGGAAGGGACCTCGGAGGTCTTCTAGTCCAGCCCCTGCTCAAGCAGGAGACCCTCAAGTCAATCAGAATAAAGCTGGAAGGGACCTCGGAGGTCTTCTAGTCCAGCCCCTGCTCAAGCAGGAGACCCTCAAGTCAATCAGAATAAAGCTGGAAGGGACCTCGGAGGTCTTCTAGTCCAGCCCCTGCTCAAGCAGGAGACCCTCAAGTCAATCAGAATAAAGCTGGAAGGGATCTCGGAGGTCTTCTAGTCCAGCCCCCTGCTCAAGCAGGAGACCCACAAGTCAGTGAGAATAGAGCTGGAAGGGACCCTGGAGGTCTTCTAGTCCAGCCCCCTGCTCAAGCAGGAGACCCTCAAGTCAGTGAGAATAGAGCTGGAAGGGATCTCGGAGGTCTTCTAGTCCAGCCCCCTGCTCAAGCAGGAGACCCTCAAGTCAGTGAGAATAGAGCTGGAAGGGATCTCGGAGGTCTTCTAGTCCAGCCCCCTGCTCAAGCAGGAGACCCTCAAGTCAGTGAGAATAGAGCTGGAAGGGACCTCGGAGGTCTTCTAGTCCAGCCCCCTGCTCAAGCAGGAGACCCTCAAGTCAGTGAGAATAGAGCTGGAAGGGACCTCGGAGGTCTTCTAGTCCAGCCCCCTGCTCAAGCAGGAGACCCTATATTGCTACAGGCAGGGGAACTGTCCAGTCTCTTCTTAAAATCCTCCAGTGATGGAAGCACCCAGAAAATTTCAGGGAATGTCCTTTGAAGGACGCGGGACGGGATGGCCCCACACTCTCTGCCTTCCAGCTCCAGCTTTTAAAAGCGACGATCATAGCTATCAATCCTGACGCAGCAGATAGGAAGAAGGCAGGATCCATTTAGGGGTCAGACGAGCAGGGAGAGGAGACGGTGCCAGCTCCAAAGATAATTTCATTTTCTGGCAACGATCAAAAGTGCATTAAGCCGGCTGTTACTGTAAAAGTGGAAAGCCAGCAAAAGAGGGGGGAAAAGGAAGGACGCCATTCTTACAGATTTGGGAAAAGGAGGGAGGGAGGGAGAAAGCAAGGGAGGGGAGAAGAAGGGAGGGAAGATGAAAGGGAAAAGAGGGAGGAAGGAAAGAAAAATAAACAAAGGAAGGAAGGAATAAAGGAGAGAACGCAAGGGAGGAAGGAGGGCAGGATGGAAGAAAGGGGAAAAAAGAAAAAGTTGGGGAAGAAAGGAAGGAAATTGAGATGATATAGAAGGGAGGAAGGAAAGAAGGAATAAGGGGGAGACAACCCAAGGAAGGAAGAAATAAGGAAGAGAGAAGGAAAGGGAGGGAAGAAAGAAAGAAAGAAAGAAAGAAAGAAAGAAAGGGTGAGGAGAAGAGAGGGTGTGGAAGGAAGGAAGGAGTTGAGATATAGAAGGGAGGGAGAGAGAAGGAAGGAAGGAATAAAGGAGGGAGAAGGCAAGGAAGAGACAAGGCAAGGAAGGAAGAAATGAAGAAATAAGGGGGAGAGAGAAGGCAGGGAAGATGGGAGGGAAGGAGTAAGAGAAACAAGGAAAGGAAGGAAGGAAGGAAGGAAGGAAGGAATAAGGGGGAGAGAAGGTAAGGAGGGAGAAGGAAGAAAGAAAGAGAAAGAGAAAAAAAAGATAAGTGAAGAAGGGACGGTGCCAAAGGAAGGGAGGAAGGAATAAGGGAGAGAGAAGGTAAGGAGGGAGAGAAGGAAGAAAGAAAAGAAAGGTGAAGAAGAAGGAAGGGTGCCAAAGGAAGGGAGGAGGGATAGAGAGATGGAAGGTGGCCGTGAAAGATGAAAGGAGTTGTTTCCTCCAATCGGAGAAGAGGGGGCGTGGCCGGGCCAGAGCATTAGCGAATGGACAGAGAGAGCGGAGAGGCGGGAAGAATACAGACAGTGGAGGGGGGAGGAGACGCCTCTTTGGAGAAAACGAACGGAAAGCTGCTCTTCCATTGGCCGTCGCCTAGCACCGAGAACGAGGCCTAAGAAAAGCGATTGGCTCAAGGCTAGGAAGTGGTGGGAAAGCACGCCCCCTTTTAATAACTTGTGGACTTCGACTCCCAGCAGGCCTCAGCCGCGAACTCTCGGGAGGGCGCCTCGATCTCGCGAGATGTCACGCAGCGCGGGAAATGCGCCCGGGAGGCGCTGGGCTCGCCGGTCAGGATGGCGCAGAGGAGAGGCTGGCGAGGCGGCTGGAAGCGCCGGTGGGCTGCGGAGCCCTCGGCAGAAGACGGCGAGAAGGACGCCCCTCGGTGAGGAGGACCCCCGAAGACCCCTCCCCTTGAGCCGGGGCTTGGTAGAGGCGGTCCTCGGACTTACGACCACGACATGTTGCTAAACGAGACACTGGTTGAGGTTAAGCTCCGTTTTTCGACCTTTCTCGCACAGTTGTTATAAGTGAATCCCTGCAGTTCTTAACTTAGCGACACGGTTGTTAAGCGAATCCAGATTTCTCCCATTGGAAGGTCGCAAAATGTGACTGTCGCTGCGACCGTCATAAGTACGAGTCGGTCGCCAAGCATCTGAATTCATGATCCTGTGACCCTGGGGAATGGAGCGATGGTCATTAAGTGTAAAAAACGGATCCTAAGTCACCTTCTCTCCCCCCCCCCCACCCGTGCCGTCATAACTTTGAACCATCACTAAGCAGATCATTGTGAGTCGAGGACTTTATTCCTGTATTCCTTTTAAAATAGGTTGTTAAACTGTCGTTTGGGATGGGCGTGTGATTTTTGCTGCTTTTCCAGGTACTCGTGTAGGTAGTTCATTTAGCGGCCATTCAAACTTACGACGGCACTGAAAAAAGTTGCGTTATAACCCTTTTTCCCCACACTTACGACCGTTGCAGCATCCTCATGGCCACGTGATTTTCATTCAGATGCTTGACAACTGACCCACGTTTATGACGGCGGCGGTGTCCCGGGAGGTCACGTGATCTCGTTTTGCGACCTCCTACCAAGCCAAGTCACTGGGGGAAAGCAGATTCACTTAACAACCGTGTTACTCATTTAAGAACTGCAGCGATTCGCTGAACAACACTGGCGAGAAAGATCGTAAAGTCTTTCATTTTGGCCCACATAAAAATCATTTTACGTGGGCCAAAGCTCACATAAAACCAATTTCTCCCTTAACAACACATATTTTAAGCTCGATTGCGGTTGTAAGTTAAGGAACACCTGTATATATCCTGTCTTAGCTACCACCGTTTACCTGGGGATTTGCCAAAAAGGACCTTTTTCAGAGTCGGCTTCTCGGAAATCAAAATATTTTCCTTTTCTTGCTGCAGGGATGACAGCTCCTCCATTTCGGCCCTTCGGCGCCTGGAGCGCAGCCAGTGGACGGACAAGATCGATGCGCAGTTTGGGTTCGAGAGGATAAAGGAGCCGGCCGAAAGGACCGGATGGCTGATCAACATGCATCCGGTAGGAGCCTCCATCGTCCCCCTTCCTTTAATGATTCCAATTGTAATTTCTGATTCTTGCCAGCCACTTTCTAGCAAAAACCATCCATTGAATTCACTTCTTCGTGGCAATTCACTTAACAGATGTTATTCAACACATTGAACCAATTGCTATGAATTGTAGAATCGTATGTTAGGACAGGGGTCTGCAACGTTGGCTCTTTTAAGACTGGTGGACTTCAACTCCCAGAATTCCCCAGCCAGCAGAGCATAGCATAGCTGGCTGGGGAATTCTGGGAGTTGAAGTCCACCAGTCTTAAAAGAGCCAACTTGGCAGACCCCTGTGTTAGGAGAATGCGATTTTCTAATAAAATGGCTTTAGTAACCTTGTTGGTTTTAGACGGAGATTCTGGATGAAGATAAACGATTGGTCAGCGCTGTGGATTATTATTTCATCCAGGAGGATGGAAGTCGATTTAAGGTCAGTGGGGTCTTCACACTGGGACCTTGAAAGCCGATATTTATCCATGGGTACATTTTAAAAGTAATGCCTGAATTTGGAGGAAGATTAGCTATGCGATGAATGGGATTGTAGCACGTACAAGTTAATCCATGATAATAATTAATTTAATAATTTATTACATTTATGATGCATAATAATACATAATGCAGGTTGAAATAAGTGTCTTATTTATTTATTAATCCAATTTATACCCCGCCCTTCTCCTAAAAAAGGACCCAGGGCGGCTTGGGACTATATGGGCTGGAAATTATACTGTGTCTCACCTAGAACCGTAGGCAGCTTATGACTCCAGTTCATCAATAAATGCCATCACCTATAAAATCCGCGAATTGCTGTATCATTCGCTAAACACTTTCCTATCTTCAAGGCGAAAACGCCTCCCATTATATAGATGGAGTAGGCTAAGAACAACAATCTCTGGAGCATAGCTTAGGCAAAACTGGTTAAAAAGAAACATGGCCTCCTTGTAAAACATTGGAAACTCAGCTTGTTCGCTTCGTTCTCTCTCCTAGGTGGCTTTGCCCTACAGACCCTACTTCTACATCGCAGCCCAAAAGGTTAGTCTTAATTTACACTTACAACCTCAAATGGTTTTCAAGCCTTAAGCTAACCCCTGTACTATCACTCTTGAGTAGACATTGCAGTGTTCAATACTTCCTTTGCCACCGTATCTTAGAAGTAGTAAATTGTAAGTAAGAAGTTGTTCCTTAATAACTGCGGTATACGATCATATCTGCTAGTGCCTTATGCATTGAGAGATTTGTGTGTGTTTATACGCACATACGTACAGTGTGTGTGTGTATTAAGACTCCTCAAGAACATATTAACAATGACAAACTGCCTTTTTCTGAAAGTTTGCTGGCCATCAATTGCAGCAGGGTGATGGCTGTGCTTTAACAGTACCTTACTTCAAGGAAACAGTGGCTAGAGAAAACCAGCTCATCGTTCCTTCGTGTTTCGCAGATGTACAGACAATTTCTTACCAGCTCTTTCGCTCGGGTAGAATTTGAATGGTTGTAGAAATAAGTTCTCGTTAAGCCATTTAATACAAAATGTCTTTTTTTTTAGGGTTGCGACCGAGAAGTATCATCCTTCCTTTCCAAGAAATTCCAGGGGAAACTAGCGAAATTGGAAATTGTACCCAAAGAGGATCTGGACTTGGTGAGAAATGGATTCAATAAGATTATTTTAATGTGAGGGCAGCATTACTTCAAGATGTAGCGGGATGATCCTGATCTCCTTTATTTTTGCTATACTTTTGAAACGAAAGGCAGAGAGGTTTGTCATAAAAGCGAGCAGGAAATGGAATTCTTTACCAGGGCTGAAGAGATTGGAGAAATTCACGGAAACATCAAACTTCAGTCGCTGTGAGCGAGAGATGGCTCTTGGCTTCTTCCAGAATTGCAGATGACATGCCTTGCCAAAAAGGCTCCCATAGTTTCGGGATTCCTAGAGATAAATAAACGGTGGCCATTGAATATAGAGCGTCTCCCACTGGCTGCCAGACAGGGCTGCAATGATTTTTAAGACTCAAAAGTTACCCTAGCCTGATTTGCTGTAACTGTTGTATTTTTAAAAAGCCTTCTGTACTCCATTTGATGGTCTTAATTGTTTTGATCCCATGATCCATGCATGCCTATGAATCAATCTCTCAAAGTTTGACGCTGGTCTTTTCTTTTCTTGTAGCCCAATCACCTGGTTGGCCTGAAACGAAGTTATCTCAAGCTTTCTTTCAACACCGTGGATGACCTGATAAAAGTCCGCAGGGAGATCACCCCTGCGGTCAAGAAGAACAGAGAACGGGACCAAGCTTTGGACACTTACACCACCATGCTGACCAGGTAGGGTAGTCCAAGAAGAAGATAGTAGTAGTATAGTCTTTATTGTCATTGTACAAAAACAAATAACAACAAAACTATTGTATATAGTTCGAGCTCTAAGCACATAGCACTCCTAAGAGCATCTGGAAGAACGGGACCTGAGCTTCCCATCATCTTCTCGGTTGTCCTCACCACTCTCTGTAGGGGCTTTCTAACTGAGGCACTGCTGCCACCAAACTGCTGTTTTTTGTTTGTCCTAGTGCTCTCACTGGGCACAGTCTGAACCATGAGGAGGAGCCCTCAAAGAAGACCGCAGACCAGATGGACAACATCATAGACATGCGGGAATACGACGTGCCCTACCACATCCGTCTGTCCATCGATCTGAAGATTCACGTGGTGAGTGTGTCATCCGCCCTCTCGCGTAATCCCTGGTGACCAGGTGACCAGGAGGCGCAGTTAGCCTTCCCCAACTGGACACTCCAAATGGGTTGGACCGCACTTCCAGAAGTCCTGCCCAGTACGTCCGCTCAAACTTTGGGGTGTTGTAGGTCCCCATCTTCAAAGGCTGAGTTGGGGAAAGTTGAGGCTGGGAGGAAAACAAAAACTTCTTTTTTTTTTAAACTTACCTCACCGAAATGTGTGCCTTATACACCGGTGCGTCTTATAATCTGAAAAATGCGGCAATTGTTTTAAACATCTTAATTCTGTTGGGTCCTCTTACCCTTTTGACAGGCTCACTGGTACAATGTTCACCACCGGGGCAGCAGTTTTCCTCCTGAGATTATTCGGCGGGATGACATGGTGGAACGGCCTGTGAGTAGCTCTTGAGAGGCTCTGCGGAAACCTCTCTAAAACCTCAGGCGAGGCCTTGAAACAGGCCCTTGTGGAACGAGCCTTCTCTCAAATCCCTGACCTTTCTTTAATTATGATTCTTCCTTCTTAGGACCCCGTTGTCCTTGCCTTTGACATCGAGACCACAAAACTCCCTTTGAAATTTCCTGACGCAGAAACGGACCAGATTATGATGATCTCCTACATGATTGACGGCCAGGTGATTTGCTGTCCCTGTAATTTAGTCATGAGGTTGAAGGACGTGCCTATATATATATGTGTGTGTGTGTGTGTTAGGTTTTTGAGCTGATAAATAAATAAACAAGGGAGACTAGGATAGATCTATTTCGAGCTTTTTAGCTCTCATCAGCTAGCCATACCCTTACTGGGATTCGAACCAGGGAAGTATTACATGTTAGGCAGATGTTTTAGCCACTAAGCCACCAGGTTCTCCTCCTGATCAGCTGAGACGGGAAATAAGTATATGCTTGTGTCACAACACCCTGTTAAGCCCCAATTAAGGGAGGAAGCCTACTGCTTTCCTTTTCTGCCTTTCGGCTCATCACCAGAGACCATATATATATTTTTGTAGATTTTCACGGGTATAGCTATGCTGGTCTTGTTGTATTCGGGTGTTTTCCCGTGTAAGAATGAGATTGTCTTTGCAACATTTCGGCAAGATCTCCCTTGCCATCTTCAGGCTTCAGACTGTGGCTGCGTAGATGCCGCCCTTCCTTAAATCTTGTGGGGTGAGGGGTGTTGAGTGCTGACTCTGTTGCTGTGAGTAGGTTGATTGGCCGTGCCGCTGCATCATGATTGGTAGATTGATGTTGATTGGTCCTATCTGTGTGTTTCTCCTGATCTTGTATTTCAACGGCTTGGGTGGTGGATGGGGCTTGTTGGTTGGCCAGTGCTGGTTTCCAGATGTCTGGTAGGCGGGAGGTATCATCACATTTGTTCATGTTGTGAGGTTGTTTCTCTATTTCGATGGCTTCTCTGATTATTCTCCTGTGGAGCTGTTCAGTTGTGCTGGTAGAGAGATGAGTTTTTAAGTTGTTGTTTTTTTTACTGCATTTTTATGTCAGCACTTTAAAGCTACAGGACATGATATTGACTTTGAAAGAACCAAATTTAAGAAGCTTCTTCAGTTCTCAGTTCAGTTCTTCTTCAGAGCTGAAGAAGCTTCTCGGATGAGGAGCGAAACCTCTTCAGAGAAAAAAACCAGAAAGTCCAGCTGCCTCTTGGGAAAAAAAAATACCTTTGGGGCAACCGTGACCTAGATGGCTGAGAACCTTTATAGACACCCCCTCTCTCTTTTCACACACTCACACACACACACACACACACAAAGCGGGAAAGTTTGTGGAACTCTGGTTTAGATGATGATGATGATGCCCGCATCAAATGAGGATGAGGAAGGGCGAAGGGGTGCCAGACTCCAGGGTGGCGCTGTTCCAAATTAATATCTCCAGAGGACGGCTGGCGGATATAGACCTTCAGCGGCGTCTCTTTCTCCTTTTGCGGTTCAGGGATACTTGATCACAAACCGGGAGATTGTCTCGGAAGACATCGAAGATTTTGAGTTTACTCCCAAGCCCGAGTATGAGGGCCCGTTTTGTGTATTCAACGAACCTGATGAGGTAAGATTGCTTTTCTCCCCCCTTACCCTTAACGTCTATAAATTCATTCAAATGGCTACTTAACTACGCAGGTCAGTTTTTGATGAAATATCCTTCACCTCTTTGACTGCGCTTGATAGATTGGATGGATCGATGGATGGATGAATAGGGATAGATATAGAAATAAATATAGATGAGTACATGGATACAGAGAGATAGACAGATTAGAGAAATAGCTAGATAGCCACTGTAGATAGATGGATGGACAGACAGACATGGATGGATAGGTGGGTGGGTGGATAGGTAGGTAGGTAGATGATAGAGATGGATGGATAGATTGATAGGTAAGTCGGTCGGTAGATGATGGATGGATGGATTGGTAGGTAAGTAGGTAGAAAATAGACAGACAGACATGGATGGATAGGTAGCTAGGCAGATGAGAGAGAGAGATAAGATTGACATGGATGGATGGGTGTTGGTAGGTAGGTAGGTAGATGAGAGAGAGGCATGATAGATGAGTGGGTGGGTGGATTGGTAGGTAAGTAGATGGGGGATGATAGAGAGGGATGGATAGATTGATAGGTAAATAGGTAGAAGATAGATAGATAGATAGACAGACAGACAGCGATAGTTGGATGCATGGATGGACAGACAGACAGACATGGATGGATGAATGGATAGATAGGTAGATAGGCAGATGAGAGAGAGAGATAAGATAAATAGACTGGCATGGATGGGTGGGTGGGTGGGTAGGTAGATGATAGGCAGGCAGACAGACAGTTTACACCAGGGGTTTCCAAAACCGACACCAGTCCGCAGCATGCAGAAAACCTGGCAAGATTTTCCTGCCTAGTTGGGTCTCTGGGATCTCAGGTATTGAAGCTTTCTGGTCCTGCTGGCCTCCCGGGCCCAGAAACAGCCAACCATTGTTGTTTGGAGGAACCCATGAATCATAACGGTCTCTAAATGCCACGCTTCCTTCTCTTCCTTTAAAAAAAAAACCCAAACCAAACCCAGGCTCATCTTATCCAGCGGTGGTTTGAACACGTTCAAGAAACCAGGCCCTCCATCATGGTGACATACAACGGAGACTTCTTTGACTGGTGAGAGAACCTGAGCTTACGAAGCCTGCTATTTATATCGCCATATATTTGCATTCTCTATTTTCTCTTTTGGCTTCTGTTTTCTAGCCACTCGCAAGTTCTATTCCGCATTTTATAAAAAATCCGATTCTTCTCTTTCTTTTAGTTTTATTGTCATAATGTTGGAGACGTTTCTCCTTTTGATTTGTTTTTAGCTTGTGGCGAGTTTAATTATCTAGTTTAATGAAAAGAAGGACCAGGGGAGACATGATAGCAGTGTTCCAATATCTCAGGGGTTGCCCCAAAGAGGGAGTCAAGCTATTCTCCAAAGAGTACCTGAGGGCAGGAGAAGAAGCAATGGGTGGAAACTAATCAAGGAGAGAAGCAACTTAGAACAGAGGAGGAATTTCCTGACAGTGAGAACAATTAACCAGTGGAACAGAAGTTGCCTCCAGCAGTTGTGAATGCCCCAACACTGGAAGGCTTTAAGGAGAGATTAGATAACCATTTGCCTGAAGTGGTGCAGACTTTCCTGCCTAAGCAGGGGGTTGGACTAGAAGACCTCCAAGGTCCCTTCCAACTCTGCTATTGTATTGTATTGTATTGATAGCCCTCTGCCAGGGAAAATGGAGCCCCCCCCTCCCCCAAGCTCCATTTTTGCTGGCAGAGGCACCGTGGGCCAGTCCTTTGCTGTTTCCAGGCTGGGCCGATCTTGCCCACGGGCCCTGAATTTGACACCCCTGGCACAGAGGAACTGAGCGGCCTGGAAGATGGTTCTCGGGTTTCCTTTTTGTGTGTGCGTGCTTGGGATGAAAATGTTTGTGATCACGTTGCCGCGTTCAGCACCATTCATAGACCTTGCCTGATTCTGTGGCTCAACTGTCCGCTTGTCCCCCAGGCCCTTTGTGGAAGCCAGAGCCACCGTCCATGGGATGAATATGCAGCAGGAGATTGGGTTCCAAAAGGACAGCCAGGGGGAATACAAATCTTCGCAGTGCATCCACATGGATTGTCTCCGGTAAGGGTTGTGGCTTCTCTTGGCAGCTCTCCAAGCCAGATAAGGTCGGTGACCATAAATCCTCCCTCGAAAGACTTTGCTGGATGGGAATGAGCAGAATTCACTGTCAATGAATAAAAGGGGTTTTGGTTGGGTAGATATCGGCCTGGCGGTTCTCCAAGCCATATAAGGTTGGTGACCGTAAATCCTCCCTGATTGGGTGGATATCAGCCTGGCAGCTCTCCAAGCCAGATAAGGTCGTTGACCAAAAATCTTCCGTGGTTGGGTAGATATCAGCCTGGCAGCTCTCCAAGCCAGATAAGGTCGGTGACCAAAAATCTTCCGTGGTTGGGTAGATATCAGCCTGGCAGCTCTCCAAGCCAGATAAGGTCGGTGACCGTAAATCCTCCCTCGAAAGACTTTGCTGGATGGGAATGAGCAGAATCCACAGCCAATTAATCAAAGGGGTTTTTGTCGGGACCAGGAGTCGGCTTCATGATCTCAGGAAGCCTCGCTCAGAACATTTATTGAGATAAATGCTATTGCTATGGGGAGCAATGGGGGCGTGGAGAGACTGGCCCAATCTTGTATTTAACTCCAATTGAAGCTTGTTTTGGTCCTTCTGGTTCCCCTCCAGAACCCCCCCGTCCTCTCCCCCCCACCCCACCCGCCAGCTTTGTTGCCTTCCCCTGATTTATTAACCCCCCCGATTTGAGTGCCGTGATTCCTCTTGGCAGGTGGGTGAAGAGAGACAGTTACCTCCCGGTGGGCAGCCACAACTTAAAGGCAGCCGCCAAAGCGAAGTTGGGTTACGATCCGGTGGAGCTGGACCCTGAAGAGATGTGCCGAATGGCGATCGAAGAGCCTCAGGTATTCCCATCCCAGGGAAAGCTTCCCCCGACTACACATACATCATCAGCGCCAGTAACATGGTTGTTTCCTTCGTCTGGCCACTCTGCGCATGCGCCCACTGGGAACAGGCTCCACCTGTTCTTCTGCCTCACTGAGGTCTGACTCCGGAGGCAGCTGAGAACTGTCAGAGGGCCCTGGCCCCCTCTCTGCCTCCGACCCAGAGCCCTCCTCAGAGCCTTCCCCAGACTCCAGGACTGGCCCAGGTTCCTCCCCAACCCTCCTCACTGTCTGAATCGGCCGCCACCTCCGCTGGCCGCTTGCAGGCCACATTAGAAGCTGGCAGCTGGGTTATAGACTCGAACACTGTGCCATGGGATGAGCTCCCCGTTCCTAGGATTTGCCTCCTATCAAGTCTTACCTACCCTTAAGGGTGAAAGCCATAACAAGCAATTTCCCCAAATCCATATGCCAATAAATGGGTGTGGATTCCTGATCGTTAGCCTGAAAAAAATGCTTCCAGAGTGTTAAACTGACCTCTTGGTTCTTTCTAGACTTTGGCCACCTATTCAGTGTCCGATGCTGTTGCCACCTACTACATGTACATGAAGTATGTGCACCCGTTCATCTTCGCCTTGTGCACAATCATTCCGATGGAGCCGGACGAGGTGAGCAAGGGGCGCTTCGATGGGTCTGGGTTTCTCTTTGCCTAAAGGTGGCCACCTCATGAGTTCTGACGGACGTATTTTTACCGTGATTACGATCCTGATTTATCACGTGTTGCTTGTATGGACACCGAGAGCTTCTGCACCGGAGACAAAATTCCTTGTGTGTCCAATCACACTTGGCCAATAAAGAATTCAATTCTTATTCTTATTCTATTCCGTTCCGTTCATTTCTTTTTCTTTTCTTTTCTAGTCTAGTCTATTCTATTTTCTATTCTGTTTTTTATTCTATTTTCTATTCTATTCTAATTCTATTCTGATTCTGTTTTGTACACTGACAGCATCTGCACCAGGCAAATTCCTTGTGTGTCCAATCATATTTGGCCAATAAAGAATTCTATTCTATTCTATTCTATTTTCTCCTCCCTTCTATTCTATTCTATTTTCTCCTTCCTTCCTTCTTTCTTCTATTCTATTATATTATATTATATTATATTCTGTACACTGAGAGCATCTGCACCAGAGACAAATTCCTTGTGTGTCCAATCACATTTGGCCAATAAAGAATTCTATTTCATTTCTTTCTGTTCGTTTCTTGTCTAGTCTATTCTCTATTCTATTTTCTATTCTATTTTCTATTCTTTTCTATTCCAATTCTATTCCGATTTTATTCTATTCTATTCATTTTCTATTCTATTCTATTCTAATCCTTCTCGACAGTTTCTTAGACAGTTTCTCACCTGTCTTAACATAAAGCCCTTTGAATGCTGTGTGATGCTGAGCTTAGATGACTCCTGGCAGTAAGACTTTGGCAGATCAAGAACTTGCTCGGTGCTTTGCTAAATACAAAATAATAATAATAATAATCATCGTCATCATCTGTTTACTCCAAAACCGCACATTGTACAGGCTGTGTAGCTTGGTGTCAAAGCAATGACTTTCCACGCACTCCGTTCTTCGCAAAGAGAAAATATATATATATATATATTTTAAGAAGGTATCAAAGGGAACGCCTGCCATCATCATCCGGTCTGATTCTGTGGGTTGTGGCTTCCCTTTTTTTCCCTCCTGTCTGCTTCTCTCCTCCCGCAGGTGCTGCGGAAAGGCTCCGGAACCTTGTGCGAGGCGCTGCTCATGGTCCAAGCCTACCACGCCAACATCATCTTCCCCAACAAGCAGGAGCAGGAGTTCAACAAGCTGACCGAAGACGGGCATGTGCTCGACTCGGAGACCTACATCGGGGGCCACGTGGAGGCCCTGGAGTCGGGGGTCTTTCGCAGTGATATCCCCTGCCGCTTCAAAATGGTACGAACCTTCGGTGGGAAGCCCTCTGGGTTGTCCCAAAGCTGCTTTCTGGGTTTTTCCTTTGAAGAGGTTTCGCTCCTCATCCAAGAAGCTTCTTCAGCTCTGAATAAGGCAGATTAATTTCACCGAGCTGAAGAAGCTTCTTGGAAGCTTCTTGCAAGAAAACAAGGAACCTCAGAAAGAACTTGAGGACCGCACAATTGTCGTCGTCGTCCTCCTCCTCCTCCTCACAAAACCTACTCCTAGCACTGATCATGTTACCTAGTAGGGTCATGAAACGTCTACAAGAAAACAAGCAAGATCAAGAGAGCACCAAGAGCTCCTCATGCCAACCCTGAGCTACAAATGTTCTCCTTTACATTTCTATATTACATTTGCCTTTCTGTTGCATAGATTCCTTTTTCTCTCACTGTTTTGGGCCACGGTGGGCTTTAACCGCAGTGGAATGCTAAATCCCTCTCCTGGCTCTTCTTCAGAATCCGGCTGCCTTTGACCTCCTACTGCAACACGTGGAGAAGACACTCCACCACGCCATCGAGGAAGAGGAGGGGATTCCCTTAGAGCAGGTCACCAATTTCCAAGAGGTAAGCTTTCCACGCCGAGGAAAATCCGGCGAGGACATAAGCAACAGGAAGGGTCTGTTGGTCTCTTCTTATTGAAGCAGTTTCTGATTCTGTATACATAAATAATTCCAGTGGAATTAGAGGAGTACAGTAGAAGCCATTTTACAGCACAACAGGCTGTATCTTAACAGAACTTGAACCCCAAATGCAGACTATCGCTGTCGAAAGTACTGTGACTTGACACTATAGATATAATCCAGTCCTTTTCATTTCAGCGGCCCAGGCGTTCCAGAGTTATTCTGGAATACACACACATGGACAACCCCCCCCCCCCAAGGGGTGTTAGGGTTGTCTTAACCCCCACAAAATATATATATATATATATATATATATATATATATATATATATATATATATATATATATATATATATATATATATATATATATATATATATATATATATATATATATATATATATATGTTAAATTTAAGGGATGATTAGTAATAATTAATTAAGAGACCAGGATGGATCCATTTCGGGCTCCTTAGCCCTCGTCAGCTGGCCATACTTCTCTACAGGGATTTGAACTGGTGCTCTCCAGCATTCGAAGCAGGCTTCTCTATGCCTTGAGCTAACCAGTTTCCCTGATTACATCATCCTTTCTACAGGACTTTATTGATGAAGTGGATATATTGTTACAGCTTCCTGTTAGGCCTATTAAGGGAGGAGACAAACTTGTCATCCTTCTCTGTCCTTCGACTCAACCTAGAGACCATCCAGACAGAGACCTATTAAATTGCTGCTGTCTTTTTAGATATGTGTTAAATTTAAGGGATGATTAGTAATAATTAATTAAGAGACCAGGATGGATCCATTTCGGGCTCCTTAGCCCTCGTCAGCTGGCCATACTTCTCTACAGGGATTTGAACTGGTGCTCTCCAGCATTCGAAGCAGGCTTCTCTATGCCTTGAGCTAACCAGTTTCCCTGATTACATCATCCTTTCTACAGGACTTTATTGATGAAGTGGATATATTGTTACAGCTTCCTGTTAGGCCTATTAAGGGAGGAGACAAACTTGTCATCCTTCTCTGTCCTTCGACTCAACCTAGAGACCATCCAGACAGAGACCTATTAAATTGCTGCTGTCTTTTTAGATATGTGTTAAATCATCAATAAAGTCCTGTAGAAAGGATGATGTAATCAGGGAAACTGGTTAGCTCAAGGCATAGAGAAGCCTGCTTCGAATGCTGGAGAGCACCAGTTCAAATCCCTGTAGAGAAGTATGGCCAGCTGACGAGGGCTAAGGAGCCCGAAATGGATCCATCCTGGTCTCTTAATTAATTATTACTAATCATCCCTTAAATTTAACACATATCTAAAAAGACAGCAGCAATTTAATAGGTCTCTGTCTGGATGGTCTCTAGGTTGAGTCGAAGGACAGAGAAGGATGACAAGTTTGTCTCCTCCCTTAATAGGCCTAACAGGAAGCTGTAACAATATATCCACTTCATCAATAAAGTCCTGTAGAAAGGATGATGTAATCAGGGAAACTGGTTAGCTCAAGGCATAGAGAAGCCTGCTTCGAATGCTGGAGAGCACCAGTTCAAATCCCTGTAGAGAAGTATGGCCAGCTGACGAGGGCTAAGGAGCCCGAAATGGATCCATCCTGGTCTCTTAATTAATTATTACTAATCATCCCTTAAATTTAACACATATCTAAAAAGACAGCAGCAATTTAATAGGTCTCTGTCTGGATGGTCTCTAGGTTGAGTCGAAGGACAGAGAAGGATGACAAGTTTGTCTCCTCCCTTAATAGGCCTAACAGGAAGCTGTAACAATATATCCACTTCATCAATAAAGTCCTGTAGAAAGGATGATGTAATCAGGGAAACTGGTTAGCTCAAGGCATAGAGAAGCCTGCTTCGAATGCTGGAGAGCACCAGTTCAAATCCCTGTAGAGAAGTATGGCCAGCTGACGAGGGCTAAGGAGCCCGAAATGGATCCATCCTGGTCTCTTAATTAATTATTACTAATCATCCCTTAAATTTAACACATATCTAAAAAGACAGCAGCAATTTAATAGGTCTCTGTCTGGATGGTCTCTAGGTTGAGTCGAAGGACAGAGAAGGATGACAAGTTTGTCTCCTCCCTTAATAGGCCTAACAGGAAGCTGTAACAATATATCCACTTCATCAATAAAGTCCTGTAGAAAGGATGATGTAATCAGGGAAACTGGTTAGCTCAAGGCATAGAGAAGCCTGCTTCGAATGCTGGAGAGCACCAGTTCAAATCCCTGTAGAGAAGTATGGCCAGCTGACGAGGGCTAAGGAGCCCGAAATGGATCCATCCTGGTCTCTTAATTAATTATTACTAATCATCCCTTAAATTTAACACATATCTAAAAAGACAGCAGCAATTTAATAGGTCTCTGTCTGGATGGTCTCTAGGTTGAGTCGAAGGACAGAGAAGGATGACAAGTTTGTCTCCTCCCTTAATAGGCCTAACAGGAAGCTGTAACAATATATCCACTTCATATATATATATATATATATATATATATATATATATATATATATATATATATATATATATATATATATATATATATATATATATATATATATATATATATATATATATAAATATATATATATATATATATATATATATAAATATATATATATATATTTCCAAGTTTGGTTGAAATTGCTCAAGGCATTCTCTGGGCTCCCCTCATTCTCTGTCCTTTGCCACAGATTTGTGAAGAAATCAAAGTGAAGCTGAATTCCCTGAAGGACGTCCCGAACCGAATCGAATGCCCTCTCATTTACCATCTGGATGTGGGGGCCATGTATCCAAACATCATCTTGACCAATAGGCTGCAGGTGAACCTGTTTTTTCTCGGGAGCTGTGGGTATTGAGGGGTGGGGGACTTAAGGCTTTAAATTCTCTTCTTTGGGGTGGGAGGCTCATTTCGGTTCACAGTGGGGCAGTCTGCCAGGAAAAGGTTCCAGCAATTAATTGTGATCTCATAGTCCAAATTCAGAATTGGGACTTTAAAATTCCTTTCTTCAAAGCAAGAGCTGAATCTGCTTTTGTAATTGATGAGGAGGGCGATCTGTTTCTTGAATGGCTTGCCCCCCCACCCCCAACAATCTCCTCGTTTTACCCACCTCGGAAGGACAGAAAGCTGAGAACCTTGAACCTGGTGAGAGTTGAACTGCCAAATTGCAGGCAGTCGGCAGAGATAGCCTGCAGTACCACCTTCTGACCACTGCGCTACCGTGGCTCATACATTAAAATGAAATTCCGGGGCATACAGCGCTAAAAGGGTCACCCCCTCCAACATACGCTAGCTACACCACCGGTAGTCAACCTGGTCCCTACCGCCCCCTAGTGGGCGTTCCAGCTTTCATGGTGGACGGTAGGGCTTTTGTCCGATACTGAAGCATTTAATTTTTTAAAAAAATTAATTGACTTAAAAAAAAAATTCATAGCATTATTTAAAAACATTTTCATTAGGTTTTCATAAAATCACCCTTCCTGTGGAACCGGTGGGCGGTTACAAAATTTCACTACTAACAGAGATACGAAAGTGGGCGGTAGGAATAAAAAAGGTTGACTACCCCTTTCGGCGGCCTAGAGGTGGAGTTCTCGCCTCCCAGTCAGGAGGTTGTGAGTTCGATCCTAGGTAGAGGCAGATGTAGGGTCTCCTGCTTGGGCAGGGGGTTGGACTAGATGACCTGCAAGGTCCCCTTCCAACTCTGGTTAATCGGTTATGCATAAACAAGGCAATATAAAGGAAAAGAAAATTACGCATGGACCCACATGGCTTTCTCCACGAAGGCTTTCTTCCCCTTCAGCCCTCGGCTATCGTGGACGAGGCAACCTGTGCCGCGTGCGACTTCAACAAGCCCGGGGCCAGCTGTCAGCGGAGAATGAATTGGCAGTGGAGGGGAGAATTCAGTGAGTCTTAATGCCCATTGGCTGGAGCTTACCTCTTTTTAGTTCCTATTTAGTTCCTATTGACTTTGTAAAAGTATTTTTTTTAAACAATTTTCATTAAATGTTTTAATGTTTAAAAACAGTGAGAAGACATAATCTATCTATCTATCTATCTATCTATCTATCTATCTATCTATCTATCTATCTATCTATCTATCTATCTATCTATCTATCTATCTATCTAATCTATCTATATATCCTATCTATCCTATCTATCTTTCTATCTCTATCTATCTATTCTATCCATAGAAATAAAAATGTAACAAGTTTATTCAAAACTGCTAATCTCCGAAAGGCCTGCACCGATCGCTTCCAAATTTTCACACAACGTTCCTTTCGAATATGGCACCAATGATACATATACATTGTGTAGATGTCACACCTGTGCCAGGAACACGCAATGGAAATATTAAAAAATTGTAAAAAAAGGTAGGTAGATGGACACAGAGAGAGCAGTGGGCCACAGATATTATGTCATCCTTTATGACATAATGAGAAATACAGTAGGTAGGTAGGTAGGCAGCTATAGGGAGAGAGAGAGGGAGGGAGAAATGCAGTAGGTAGGTAGGTAGGTAGGTAGAAGGATAGAGAGGGAGGGAGAGAAATGCAGTAGGTAGGTAGGTAGGTAGAAGGATAGAGAGGGAGAGGGAGAAATGCAGTTAGGTAGGTAGGTAGATAGGTAGGTAGAAGGATAGAGGGAGAGGGAGAAATGCAGTAGGTAGGTAGGTAGGTAGAAGGATAGAGAGGGAGAAATGCAGTTAGGTAGGTAGGTAGGTAGGTAGATAGGTAGGTAGAAGGATAGAGGGAGAGGGAGAAATGCAGTAGGTAGGTAGGTAGGTAGAAGGATAGAGAGGGAGAAATGCAGTTAGGTAGGTAGGTAGGTAGATAGGTAGGTAGAAGGATAGAGGGAGAGGGAGAAATGCAGTAGGTAGGTAGGTAGAAGGATAGAGAGGGAGAGGGAGAAATACAGTAGGTAGGTAGAAGGAGAAAGGGAGTAGGTAGGTAGGTTGGGGGTTATACGCTGGTTGTGTGTATGTGTTTGTGTGTGCAGGTGTAGATCTACACACAGATTGGTTGGCCATTTAACCAGACTGGGCCACAGCAACAGGAACAGCTAGTCAATAATAATATTTAAAAAATCAAGAGTGCAAAACAAAACACAGAACATATATAACAATATACAATAATTTTACAGCTTTCTATACCGGCTTCCCTGCTTAGCTTTTGCAATGATCCCTTCTGCATGAGCCTTCCTATTACTATATCCTTATCTTTACATTGTGTCTATTTGTTGTGGGTGTTTTATTCTTTCTGTGCACCGCCCTGAGTCCCACCAGGGAGAATAAGGCGGTATATAAATCTGAAAAATAAATAAATAAATAAATAAATCTTGTATTGTAGCAAACATAATATTAACACTTATAATGATATTCGTTATATTTGTGTCCCCCTATTCTCTATTTTCTGTTTTTGGCTTCTGATTTCTAGCCACTTGTACGTTTTATTCCATGCTTTATAGAAGTCCGATTCTGCCTCCTCTTTTAGTTCTATTGTCATTTTATCCATTTCTGCGCGTCCGAGTATTTTCAGAGGTATTCTTAGCTCCCTTTCCCCCTCCCTCCCATCGGCAGTGCCAGCCAGCCGGAGCGAATTCCACCGCATCCAGCAACAATTGGAATCGGAGAAGTTTCCTGCTCTTTTCCCAGATGGGCCTCCCCGGGCGTTTCACGAGCTGCCTCGAGAAGATCAGGCCAAGTACGAAAAGAAGCGACTGGCGGGTGAGAACCAAACGTCCTTGGCGAGAAATTCTGAACGTTTTCTCAAGTTCAAAGTGGAGGCCGATTACCGTATTTCCCCCAAAATCAGACCTAACTGGGAAATCAAACCCCAGCATGATCTTTAGGATGCTTGTAATATAAGGCCTACCCGCCCCCAAAATAAGCCCCAGTTAAGCGCTTGAGGTGGCGTAGTGGTTAGAGGGCAGCACTGCAGGCTACTTCTGCTGCCTGCTGGATGCCTGCAATTTGGGCAATTCGAATCTCACCAGGCTCACGGTTGACTCAGCCTTCCGTCCTTCCGAGGTGGGTCAAATGGGGACCCAGATTATTGGGGGCAAGAGGCTGACTCTAAACCGCTTAGAGAGGGCTGCAAAAGCACTGTGAAGCGGTATATAAGTCTAAGTGCTATTGCTTTGCTCTTCCTTTTCTCCTTCCTTCCTTCCTTCCTATCTTCCTTCCTAGGGGTGCAGTGGTTAGAATGCAATATTGCAAGCCAACTCTGCTCTCATTGCCAGTTCGATCCTGACCGGCTCCAGGTTGACTCAGCCTTCCGTCCTTCCGAGGTGGGTCAAACGAGGACCCAGATTGTTGGGGAGAAAAGAGGCTGACTCTGTAAACCGCTTAGAGAGGGCTGCAAAAGCACTGTGAAGCGGTATATAAGTCTAAGGGCTACTGCCATCTTCAGCCAGACAGGCGCATTTAGTACGTCTGTTTTAACAACAACAAAAAATGAGGCATCACCTGAAAATAAGTCCCAATGCGTCTTTTAGAGCAAAAATTAATACAAGACTCGGTCTTATTTTCGGTGAAATACGGTATTCCAGGTGAGCAAGTGAAGAGGAGCATTATTATTATTATTATTTATTAAAGCCTACCCATCTCACCAATAGGCTGATCTTTTAATGCAGCCGAAGGGAAGCGAAACACAAAATTGGTGAACGATATGCAGGCAGTCCTCAATCTATGACCACAATTGAGGCCAAAATTGACATTCCTAAGGGAGAAATTTGCTTAAGTGAGTTCTGTCCCCTTGTACGACTTTCCCTGCCGCGTTTGTTAAGCGAACCCCCGCAGTCGTTCAGTGAGTAACCCAGTTGTTAAGTGAATCCGGCTTCCCCATTGACACACAAAAAAGGGGATCACGTGACCCCGCCCCGGGCACACTGCGGCCGTCATAAATGTGAGTCAAGTCCCTGAATATAACAATCTGGGTCCTTTGTTTTACCCACCTCGGAAGGACAGAAGGCTGAGACAACCTGAAGCCTGGTGAGATTTGAACTGCCAACTTGCAGGCAGTGCCTGAATATAAATCACGTGACCAAGTAGAGGCTGCAACGGTCACAAGCGCGAAACAGCCACTCAGCAAAACGATTGTGTGAGTCGAGGGCTACCTATAGGTGTATGGGGAATATCTGGAATGATTTCCTGGGAAAGCCCTGCGTTTGGGGTTCACCAATTTCATTGTAATTTTAGTACAATGACAATAATATTTATTGTTTATTTAATATTATTGAATAATATTTAGTAATATTTTGTATTTATGTATATTTATTTTAAATCTCTGTTCGCCGCCCCGAGTCCCTTTGTGGTGAGATGGGTGCGTGCTACAAATGTAATTGTATATTACATTTGTAACATTTGTGGTGAGATGGGTGCGTGTTACAAATGTAATTTAATATTATTAATTTAATATTGTTATTAAAATACATCCGTATCTTTGGGGCAGATTATTGTCGTAAAGCTTACAAGAAGATCCACGTGACCAAAGTGGAGGAACGCGTCACTACTATCTGTCAGCGAGAAAACTCCTTCTACGTAGACACGGTCAGGGCTTTCCGGGACCGTCGCTATGAGTTTAAAGGATTACATAAGGTACGAGTGGGGTTCATTTGGGTCAGATAATTGGACTGGCTTTTACCCTCCAAGCTGCAAGGGAACAAAGGCCCAGCCATATGGGGTGTAAATTTCTGTGGCTGTTCTGACCGAGGCTTCCCCGAGAGCCTGAAGCAACTCCTGCCTGTACCCACAAAACCCCCTTGGATTAATTGGCTGTGAATTCCGCTCATTCCCATCCAGCGAAGTCTTTTTAAGGGGGGATTTACGGTCACAGACCTTATCTGGCTTGGAGAGCGGCCAGGCCGAGATCTGCAGAACTTGGCCAGGAGCCTCGGAGGGTCACGAACCAATGAAGAGAACTAATGGCCTCCTGCAAACTCCACTCCCCTGTCGCTCCTCTTTTGTTTCCTCTGGGAGGGGCCATTCATTGTCCACCTGTGGCCTCACTCCCAAGTCGACCCCTGTTCTTTAGCTCTTCCCTTCGTCTGGCCGCTCTGCACATGCGCACACTGGGAACAGGCTCCAGCTGTTCGTCTGCCCCGCTGATGTCTGAAGGCAGCTGATAACTGTCAGAGGGCCCTGGCCCCCCTCTCTGCCTCCGACAAGGAGCCCTCCTCAGAACCTTCCCCAGACTCCAGGACTGGCCCAGGTTCCTCCCCAACCCTCCTCACTCTCCGACTCTGCTGCCAGCTATGCTGGCAGGCCATAATGCCAGGGTCCCCAATCGCCAGTCCGTGGACTGGCACCGATCCATGGCATGCCATGCAACCACACCAACAAACGAAGCCCCATCTTTGGTGCCCATTTCTCCTTTTGTTTTTCATTTGTTTTGCACGTTCCATCCCCCCCCAGCTCAGTTTTTGCTGGCGAAGGGCTGCAGGAGGCTGTTGTGGCCAAAAACATGAGTTTGACACCCCTGGCCTAAAGTAAAAACTTCCTGCCTTCCTAGTCCTTGGCTACGGAAAATGCCCGCTATTCAGACGGCAGCGAGGATGAATGACACACACCTAAATTCAGCCCTGGATAGGTGTTGTGGCCCAGCCGGCTCCGGATGAGCTGCTGATGGACTCCTCTAGTGAGGAGTCCTATGAGTCTGCTCGGGAGGGGGGTGAGGGCGACCTTGAGAGAGCAGAGAGCCCGGCTGGTCATCAGGAGGCACCTGGGTCTTGGAGTAGTGGGGAGGATCAAGGCCAGTTTGTCCCTGATGCTAGAGTGAGAAGGGCTGAAAAAAGGAGGCTTCAATTGCATCAGGAGCAAACTCGGAGGAGTTGAATTAGTCCCAGCTGCCTAACGACTGGCCCCTCCCCAGAGGGTTTAAAAGGAAGTCTTTGCTAAGAAAGTCCTGGCAGAGAACAACGTTGGGTTTCTAGGGTTGTGTTTATTCGTGTTGATTTTCAGGTTCGTGTCTAGTCGAGTTAGGAAGCTTCGTATCTGTTCAGAGTCCTTCAGGCAAGCAGCCAAGAGAGTCAGCAGCAGGCAGCCAGTGTTAGTCGGAGAAAGTGGGGGGGTCAGAACAGATAGGCTTGTTGCTTTATGCCCCAGGAAAGCCCTCTCTGAGCCTTCCAAGGTGGGCTCCTTCGTCCCCTGCCTGCAAGGACCGCCCGTCTGTCCTGTTCCAGGTGTGGAAGAAGAAGCTGGCGGCCGCCACCGAAATGGCCGACGCCTCCGAAGTGAAGCGCTGCAAGAACATGGAGATCCTGTACGACTCCCTGCAGCTGGCGCACAAGTGCATCCTCAACTCCTTCTACGGCTACGTCATGCGCAAAGGGTGAGCGCGGAGCGGAAGGGACCCGGGGATCGGTGGCCTCCCCAAGGGGCTTCCTTTGATTCCCTCGGAGAACGTTTCTCTCCTCCTCCAAGGAGCTTCTTCAAGCTCTGACCAAACTCCACGTATGTCTGCGGCTCCTCTTCCCCCCCCTCCAAGGCTTCTCCAGGCACGGAGCCCCGAAACCACCTCAGGGCGTGGCAGCGCCAGGCCTACCACCGGGGAACCCGTTCCTACCCCGTGTTTTCTCTCTCTGTCTGCCCCCCAACGCAGGGCCCGCTGGTACTCGATGGAAATGGCTGGCATTGTCTGCTTCACTGGCGCCAATATCATCACGCAGGCCAGGGAGCTGATTGAGCAGATTGGGTGAGTCCTTGAGTGAGCTCCTCCTCCTCTCCACAACCCATACTCCCTTCTACCACTGATAATGTTGCCTAGTTGGGTCATGAAATGTCTTCAAGAAAGCAACCAAGCTCAGAGTCCACTAAGGACTCCGCAGCCGTCCTCCTCCTCGTCTTCCTCCTCCTCTCCACAACCCATACTCCCTTCTACTACTGATGACGTTACCTAGTTGGGTCATGAAATGTCTTAAAAGAACCAAGCTCAGCTAAGGACTCCACGTTCTTCCTCCTCCTCCCCACAAACCATACCCCCTCTTCCAATACTGAAGATGTTACCTAGCAGGGTAATGAAACATCTTCAAGAAAAGAGCCAAGCTCAGAAAGTACCAAGAACCTTGTCCTCCTCCTCCTCTCCACAAGACATACCCCCTTCCAGCACTGATGATGTGACCTAGTTGGGTTATAAAATGTGTGCAGGAAAACCAACAAGCTCAGAGAGCACCCAAGACTCCATAGTCGTCGTCCTCCTCCTCTTCCTCCTTCTCCTCTTTTTCCCCTTCCTCCTCCTCATCTCTGCAAACCCCTCTCCCTTCCAGCACTGATGATGTAACCTAGTTGGGTCATGAAACGTCTGCAAAGAAAACTACCAAGCTCCGAGAGCAGCAAGGACCCCAACAGTTCTCCTTGTATTCAGGTTGTGCTCTGCTTAGAGGCGCCTTTTCGGTTATTCGGGCAGAACCTAGAAGAGTTTTCAGAACATAGCTGTGGACCCCCATGGCGTTGACGGTCTTTGGTCTCGGCATGGCATTCCGCGACTTGTCCCTCTCCTGTTTCCCGCTACGCAGGAGGCCCTTGGAGCTCGACACCGATGGGATCTGGTGCGTGCTCCCCAACAGCTTCCCCGAGAACTTTGTCATCAAGTCAACCCATCCCAAGAAGCCCAAGGTGACCGTCTCCTACCCAGGGGCCATGCTGAACATCATGGTGAAGGTAAGGCGCTTCAGGCCACGTTCTTTCGTCCACAAGAGACGGCGGATACAGAGAGGATACAGAGTCCCTTCCCACGGTTCAGCCGCTGGCATCCGTGGATGAGAAGGGGCAGCCCTTAATTGTCATTGGGATTCTTGGGACGTTTATGCCTAAAGATATAGATATAGAGTCACCCCCCACTTATGACTGCAGGACTGTAACTTTCTTGCTTGTATCCTTACGATTCTATTCTATTCTATTTTCTCCTTTCCTTTATTCTGTTCTATTTTCTCCTTCCTTCTTTCCTCTATTCTCTCCTTCTTTCCTTCATTCTATTCTATTTTCTCCTTCCTTCTTTCCTTTATTCTATTCTATTTTCTCCTTCTTTCCTCTATTCTATTCTATTCTATTTTCTCCTTCCTTCTTTCCTCTATTCTATTCTCTCCTTCTTTCCTCTATTCTATTCTATTTTCTCCTTCCTTCTTTCCTCTATTCTATTCTCTCCTTTATTCTATTCTAATCTATTCTATTTTCTCCTTCCTTCTTTATTCTATTTACTCCTTCCTTCTTTCCTCTATTCTATTCTCTCCTTTCTTTTTTCCTTTCTTCTACTCTATTCTATTCGTAATTATTTTATTCTATTATTCCTATTGTATTCTATTGTATTCTATTCTTTTTTTCTATTCTATTCTATCCTATTTGTTTTTCTATTCTAATCTATTCTACTCTATTCATTTCCTATATTCTATTTATTTTCTATATTCTATTCTATTTCCTATATTCTATTCTATTTCTAGTTTTCTACGTTGGATAAATTGGGAAAGGTTCTCATCAAGAAGCTTGCTACTGATCAGACAATCTGAAGCAAGCCAAAACCAGTAGAAGGCAAATTGAAATACCCCGTTCCTCCCGAAAACAAGACCTCCCCGGATAATAAGCCCAATCGGGCTTTTGAACGCCCAGGCTCCAAAGTGTTCCAGTTCCCATTGGCTGACTTTGTTACTAAGCCCTACTCCAGTTCATGAATATTGACACAAAGCTTGAACCTTGTGTTGTGATGCGCCTTCCCCTTTGTTAGTGGAAATAACAGAAGCGGTACCAAAGGCTGTGTGTGTATGTCCATTTTTTTTTGTACAGGAGGGTTTTACAAACAACCAGTACCAGGAGCTGGTGGACCCAGCATCCCTCAAGTATGTTTCCCGCGCCGAGAATAGCATCTTCTTTGAAGTAGACGGGCCCTACTTGGCTATGATACTTCCGGCCTCCAAGGAGGAAGGCAAGAAGCTGAAGAAAAGGTCAGAGTCCAGCATTGGACTAGAATTTTAATTGGGGTTTTTAGCACAGGCTTTTCGTTTAATTTATTCTTAATTCTTCTGTATTTATTGTTATTTATCGATTTTAATTTCCTGTGCACCGCCCTGAGTCCATTTCGATGGAGAAGGGCGGTTCTATAAATCTAAATAAATTAAATTAAATTGGGAACACAAAAAGTTTCAGGAAGGGAGTCTCCCTTAGAGAGCCACGGTGGCGCAGTGCTTAGAGTGCAGTAGGGTAGGCTGTTTCTGCTGACTGCCGGCTGCCTGCAATTTGGGCCGTTCGATTCTCACCAACTGTAGGTTGACTCAGCCTTCCATCCTTCCGAGGTCGGTAAAAGGAGGTCCCAGGTTGTTGGGGTTTGCAAGAGGCTGTAAAACCGCTTAGAGAGGGCGCTATGAAGCGATATATAAGTCTAAGTGCTATTGCTAAGTGTGGAGGGAGGGAGGGAGGGCCATGTGGCGCAGTGGTTACAATGCAGCATTGCAGGCTAACTCACTGCTCACTGCCAGGAGTTCGATCCTGACCGGCTCAAGATTGACTCAGCCTGGAGGGAGTGACCCTTTGAGCGCTGTAAGCGACAGAATTTCATTTTAATGTATGAGCCACAGTGGCGCAGTGGATAGAGGGCGGTACTGCAGGCTACTTCTGCCGACTGCCTGCAAATTGGCAGTTCAAATCTCACCAGGCTCAAGGTTGACTCAGCCGTGCGTCCTTCCGAGGTGGGTCAAACGAGGACCCAGATTGTTGGGGTTTGCAAGAGGCTGACACTGTAAAAATGCTTAGAGGAGGCTGTAAAGCACCGTGAAGCGGTATATAAGTCTAAGCGCTATTGCCCTTCCCTCCCTCCCAGTGGTGAGAAGGCAGTATTGCAGGGTATATCTGCTGACTGCCAGGAGTTCAATCCTGACAGGGCTCAAGGTTGACTCAGCCTTCCGTCCTTCCGAGGTGGGTCAAATGAGGACCCAGATTGTTGGGGGGGCAAGTGGCTGACTCTGTAAGCTGCTTAGAGAGGGCTGGGAAGCGGCATATAAGTCTAAGTGCCTATTGCTATTGCTAGATAGGGCAGGTGGGGTAAAGGAAGGCTGGAAATGGTATCGAAACATGGAAACCAAGCACGCTGGTACGTCTGAATTTGGCGGGGCGATAGAGCTCGGTGATTGCCACCCAAATCAAGAGTAGGCGTGGGGCGTTTGCCTCGGTCCTGATGGTGCCGATGGCTGTGTCGCAGGTACGCGGTCTTCAATGAAGACGGTTCCCTGGCTGAGCTGAAGGGCTTCGAGGTGAAGCGACGAGGGGAGCTGCAGCTGGTGAAGATCTTCCAGTCGTCGGTCTTCGAGGCCTTCCTGAACGGCACCACTCTGGAGGAGGTCTACGCTTCGGTCGCCAAAGTAGCCGATTACTGGCTCGACGTCCTGTACAGCAAGGTGGGTGTCGGGAGGCAGATTCCTTCCAGCGGCAGACGGTCGGGTTGATCCCACAGTGTTTTTGTAGCTGCCCACCCCCGCCCCCCAGGAAGGGAAGACTAGGAAAGCAGGCATTTTCCAAAAGGCGTCCCTATAACTCCGTGCTGGCGACAGGGAAAGGCATCTGGCCAGTAAAACACTCAGCTCCACAAGGGATGACGGGATCGTTAAATGAAGACGATGATCAGGAGTCATTATGACATGACATCGGGAGTGGTGGTGGGTTGGCCTAGAGGTGGCGCCCTCCACTCACAATCGGGAGGCGATGAGTTCGATCCTAGGTAGAGGCAGATATTTCTTGAGAATTTATCTGCCGAACAAAACCCCGTACTGGCGACAGGGAACGGCATCCGGCCATGAAAACACTCGGCTCCATTCAGTTGCCCAAGACTCCACCCCGCAAGGGATTTGTGGGGGTCGTTAAACGTTGATGAGGATTCATACAGTGGAAAACAGACGCTTGGAGTCATTTCGTATTTTGGAAGTTACCCAGCGGCTTTTTCCCCCAACCGCGGCTATTCCACCCTTTAAATGGGACTCCGCGGAAGCCAAAAAGAGCAGAACAGAGGAATGACCGCTGATCTGGCTGCTGTCAGGATGGCGCCTCTTCCATTTCCTTCCGCGGTTGAGCAGGCCGGCTGTTGAAATGTGCCGCGGAGAGAATGAAGCTGCGCGAAGCTCGACCGCAGAGCTGAATCCATACAGCGGCACAAAATGAATGTGGTTCCCCCCACCCCACCCTTCGCCCCCATTCCAGGCAGCCAACATGCCCGATTCCGAGCTGTTCGAGTTGATCTCGGAGAACCGATCCATGTCTCGGAAGCTGCAGGATTACGGAGAGCAAAAATCCACTTCCATCAGCACAGCCAAGCGCCTGGCTGAGTTCCTTGGGGACCAGATGGTCAAGGACGCCGGCCTCAGCTGCCGCTTCATCATCTCCAAGAAACCGGAAGGCTCCCCAGTGACAGAGAGGTACATGCGCCGTGTTTTGAGGGAGGGGGGAAAGGGCTGTCATTTCATTTTGGGGGTGGGACGGAACACGGGAGACACCCCAAAGGGGAAAGGCCAATCGGTTGTGGCCCGCCAGCGGCCAGCAGATTCGGGCGTTGAGGGCTGAGCAACAGGCCAGTCTCTCCAGATTTTGGTCTTCGGGATGGGTTCCCATGGGTTACGACTGGTTCATGGACCCAGATCAGTAAGGACAGGCAACCACAATCGTCCAAGAATACAACCATGCTGTTGTGGCGGCCAGCGGGAACAGATCCGGACAGTGAGGAGGGTTGGGGAGGAACCTGGGCCAGTCCTGGAGTCTGGGGAAAGCTCTGAAGAGGGCTCTGTGTCGGAGGCAGAGGGGGCCAGGGCCCTCTTGACAGTTATCAGCTGCCTTCGGAGTCAGACATCAGTGGGGCAGAGGAACAGCTGGAGCCTGTTCCCAGTGTGCGAATGCAGAGCAGCCAGATGAAGGGAAGAGCTAAAGAACAGGGGTCGACTTGGGAGGAAGGCCACAGGTGGACAATGAATGGCCCCTCCCAGAGGAAACAAAAGAGGAGCGAAAGGGGAGTGGAGTTTGCAGGAGACCATTAGTTCGCTTCATTGCTCCGTGACTCTCAGACTCCTTGCTAAGTTCTGCAGAGATCAACCTGGCAGCTCTCCAAGCCAGATAAGGTCTGTGACCATAAATCCTCCCTCGAAAGACTTCGCCAGAGGTGAATGATCAAAATTCACAGTCAATGAATAAAAGGGTTTTTTTGTTGGGACACGGAGTTCGCTTCCGGCTCTTGGGAAGCCAGAAGAACAGCTGAAGAACAGGGGTCGACGTGGGAGGAAGGCCACAGGGGGACGTTGAATGGCACCTCCCAGAGTCGTGGCGGGTCGGACACGGCTTTGCAACTAACAACACCCACAATTCTGCTTTTCCTTCCACCCAGAGCCATCCCCCTCGCCATCTTCCAGGCCGAGCTCTCGGTGCGCAAGCATCACCTCCGGAAGTGGCTCAAAAGCCCTTCGCTGCAGGATTTTGACATCCGCACGGTAAGCAGATGAGGCCGGACCTGAATGGATCCGATCTGGTTAACTGGTCCAGATTCTCGCGGCTGGTTGGAAAAAAAAAAAAAAACGTGCTTCCCCCAGAATCCCTGGAAATGAACTCCTGGTGGCCGCTGTGACTAACCGGAGATTTAACTCGGGTTTTATCCCTCGTGGGCTTCATCGGGGTTGCCTGTTTTCTCCGCAGATCCTAGACTGGGATTATTACATCGAAAGGCTGGGCAGTACAATCCAGAAGATTATCACCATCCCCGCAGCTCTGCAGCAGGTAATTATTATTATTATTATTATTTTGGGAGAAGAATCACCCATCTCTTCACCTGCCCTTCAGGGGCTTTGGAGAATAGCTTGACTCCCTCTTCTTTGGGGCAGCCCCTCAAAGATTGGAACGCTGCTATCAGGTCCGCCCCTTAGGGACGTGACATAATCAATGCGAACGATGTACCATCCTCCCTGGAGAAAAAATGGGAACCAAGTCAGAGGGCTAAAGGTGAGGCTTCCTGACAGGTGAAGAATCCGGTCCCTCGTGTCCGTCATCCTGATTGGCTGCACAAGAAGCTGCTGGAGAAAAACGATGTGTACAAGCAGAAAAAAATCAGCGAGCTCTTTGTCAGCGAAGGCAAAAGACAGGTAAGATGACACACCTGCAGTTCTCTGCCACAGCCTCTGGGGCTTAGGAAAAGGTAAAGGTTCCCCTCGCACATCTGTGCTAGTAATTCCCGACTCTAGGGGGTGGTGCTCATCTCCGTTTCAAAGCCGAAGAGCCAGCGCTGGCCAGAGACGTCTCCGGGGTCACATGGCCGGCAGGACTCAACGCCCGAAGGTGCACGGAACGCTCTTCCCTTCCCACCAAAGGGGGTCCCTATTTTTCTACTTGCATTTTTGTCGTGCTTTCGAACGGCTAGGTTGGCAGAAGCTGGGACGAGTCACGGGAGCTCCCTCCGTTACGTGGCGCTAGGGGTTCGAACCCCCGAACTGCTGATCGCCTTCCTGATAGACAAACTCAGCGTCTTTAGCCCCTGAGCCACCACGTTCCACATGGGGCTTAAGGGCAGGACAAAGACATAGCAACAGCAACAGGACTTATAGATTTATATCCTGGACAGTCGGTGTCCAACAATATTGTGGGTTGACGTTTGGAGAACTGCTTTGATTGTAGGCGTGTCTCGAAGAGGTTTCGCATTCGTTCCCAGGCCAGGCGTCCTTCGAGGCGGTGAAATCTGGCCACTTGTCAATGTCTTCCTTCCCCCCACCCACCCCCTTACATCCTTCCTCTCTCCACCTGCCCACCTTCCTCAATTTCCTCTTGCAACCGCCCTCCCTCCAGTTATGCCAGGATGCCAGTCAACTGGCAGAAGATGGCAGAGCTGACCTTCCATATAATCGTCTTTGGGCTTTCCCTGTAGGTCTCCACTAACCTGCCCCGGGAGAGTACCCCGAATAGTCAGGTGGCCGATATGGAAGATTTTGGGGTCACCAAACCTCTGCAGCCAGGGCCCCCCATTTCAACCAAGCGCAAACGAACCCCCACCGCAGAGGAGAGCCAGCAGGAGTCCCAAGCTCTGGAGCTCACCCAGTCCTGGAGGGAGATCCTGGGACCCCCACCACCTGTTGGCATCACTAAGGTAAGTCAGCTTCCTCGGGGCTGCCGCTACATCCGAGAGCAGGCCGAAAGCTTCTCAGCCAATTAGCAGCAGAGTTGCTTTGAGGTTGGGGCTGCCCCGCTGGGAAAGCCGTTAATCCCTTCACCCCTGAGATAGTTTCAGGAAAAGGAAGCTATTGGCAGTTGAGGGCCATTGCTCAGACGGGCTTGGTTATCCCTGCGGATCAAGGAGTGTTGGGCACAGATGTTGGGCACTCTTCAGCAGCCGACTCAGAGGAGGGGGCGTGGAAGTGAGGGTCAGCATCAGGGCAACCTGGGAAGGGGGAATGCAGCGGGCAGAGAGAGACAGAGGAGGAGCCGGGGCCATCCAGCCCCCCCGATGGAGAGTCACCAGCCTCCAGGTCTGGAGGTGGCCGATGAGGGAGGAACAGCTGGGCCCAGTGCCTGATTAGCGAATGCGCAGAAGGCAGAGGAGAGGAGAGCAGTGGAAATCTATGGGCCGGTCAGCATCAGGGCAACCTGAGAGCTCCAAGGGGGAAGAGGGAATGGAGCTGGCAGAAACAGAGAGAGAGAGAGAGAGACAGAGCCTAGGCCGCTCATCAACCTTCCAATGGAGAGTCAACAGCCCCCAGGTCTGGAGGTGGCTGATGAGGAAGAGGAGGAACGGCTGGGCCCAGTGCCTGATGCTCAAATGTGCAGAAGGTAGAGGAGAGCAGAGCAGTGGAAGTCTATGGGCCGGTCCTCGGGACGGAAGACCCACCGCTGCTAGCGAAGCCCCACCTGAGCTCTGGGGATCAAAGGCAGGGAGTGGAGATGAATAGATGTGGCAGAGGAGAGGAGAGCAGTGGAAATCTATGGGCCGGTCCTTGGGACGGAAGAGCCACTGCTGCTAGTGAATCCCCACCCTAGCTCTGGGGATCAAAGGGTGGAGATGAATGGATGTGGCAGAGGAGAGGAGAGCAGTGGAAATCTATGGGCCGGTCCTTGGGACGGAAGAGCCACCGATGCTAGCGAAGCCCCACCCTAGCTCTGGGGATAAAAGGCAGGGACCTCCCAACCGCTGCCTCCCACTGCTTTGCTTCCCGCAGGAGGAGCGCCTTCTCTGGCTGCGCTACCACAAGAAAAAGTGGGAGCTTCAGGCCCGGCAACGCCAGGAGCGCCGGAAGAAGCGGAGGCTGGCCGACGGAGAAGCAGCCCCCGGGGGCGGAGTGATCCGGGCCGGCCCTTCCCAGGGGCTCAGCAATTTCCTGCGCAAGACCGCCCGGAGCATCCTCGACATGCCGTGGCAGGTAGTTCAGGTACGGGCACCCTCACGGCCGAGGACGGATGGGCAGGTGGGCTACGGCGTCCAGGGCGGGCAGCGCTGCTTATACGGTGACCTGATCGTCCTCCAGCGATGTTGTCCTTCGATCCCCAGAATCCTTTTCTGGAGAAAACAGGATTCCTGTCTACCCCCATCACGATGGGAGACGTCCTGGGACTCAAATTTGCAGATGACCCCCAAGCTGGCAGGAATAGCCAACCCTCCAGAAGATAGGCTTCAGATACAGAAGGACCTTGACAAATTTGATCTGACCCAGAAGGAGGCCCGGCAGACGCGCCTCACTGAGGACTAGGAGCATAGGCTTTCCAAGCAGAGGGAAGACCCTGCGGGAGGGCAAGGCCTGGAGGCTCAGTGGGCTGAGATGGTCAGCCAGTTCCAGGCCAGGATGCAATCCCAGTGGAACGAGGCCCTCCGGCTCTTCCCCACCAGCGGCTCTTCCCTCCAGCCTTCGCCCAAAGCCCCCCACCAGGAGGCCGAAGCAGACCCCAAGTGGGGATTTCTGCCCCCCTCCGACCCCCACAAAAAGGACCCCCAAGGGGGAGACTCTCTGCAGCAACACAAGCGTCCATTGCACGCATCCATCCCAGGGGCCGCAGTTTGAGGACCCCGGATTTAGTGCAAAGTCAAAAATGCAAATAATGTTTCTGCGGACCACCAGAATTTTATCACGGACCCCCAGTCGGTGACCTCTGCCCTCAACTGCTCCGCTTTCTAGCATTTGTAGCACCTGGAGAAAACAATCCGAGCGTCTCGCCTTTTCTCCGAGGACTCTCCTTGGGAGTAGACCAAAATCACGATTGTCCTCTTGATGGAAGGCCTGGTTTTTCCCCCCCTGCTTATCCTTATCTCCTCCCTTCTTATCTCCCTCCCCCCTCCCGTGCTAGATTGCCGAGACTGGCCAGCCAGGCCTCTTCAAGCTCTGGGCTGTCATCGGAAGCGACCTCTACTGTCTCAAACTGAACGTTCCGCGCATCTTCTACATCAACCAGCGCATCGCTAAACCCGAAGAGAGCACGGTCTACAAAAAGGTACCTCCAAAAAAACTCCAGGAGTGGAACGATTCCAGTGCGCTTAATTTCCCACCTCTTCTGGAGTTGTGCCTGTCGGAGCGAAGCTGCTGTGGCCTGGAGGTGGAGCTCTCGCCTCCCAAGCAGGAGGTTGTGAGTTCGATCCTAGGTAGAGGCACAGCCCAAGGAAGGAGGAGAAAATAGAACAGAATAGAATAGAATAAAGGAAAGAAGGAAGGAGAATAGAATAGAATTCTTTTATTGGCCAAGTGTGATTGGACACAAGGAATTTGTGTGCAGATGCTCTCAGTGTACAGAATAGAATAGAATAGAATAGAAGGAAGGAAGGAAGGAAGGAAAAAATAGAATAGAATAGAATAGAATAGAGGAAAGAAGGAAGGAGAATAGAATAGAATAGAATTCTTTATTGGCCAAGTGTGATTGCACACACAAGGAATTTGTGTGCAGATGCTCTCAGTGTACAGAATAGAATAGAATACAATAGAATAGAATACAATAGAATAGAATAGAAGGAAGGAATGAAAAAATAGAATAGAATAGAATAAAGGAAAGAAGGAAGGAGAATAGAATAGAATTCTTTATTGGCCAAGTGTGATTGCACACACAAGGAATTTGTGTGCAGATGCTCTCAGTGTACAGAATAGAATAGAATAGAATAGAATAGAATAGAATAGAATAGAAGGAAGGAATGAAAAAATAGAATAGAATAGAATAGAATAAAGGAAAGAAGGAAGGAGAATAGAATAGAATTCTTTATTGGCCAAGTGAGATTGGACACACAAGGAATTTGTGTATAGATGCTCTCAGTGTACAGAATAGAATAGAATAGAGAAAAGAAGAAAGGAGAAAATAGAATAAAATAGAAAAGAATAGAATAGAATAAAGGAAAGAAGGAAAGAAGGAAGGAGAATAGAATAGAAAAAAGAATAGAATAGAGGAAAGAAGGAAGGAGAAAATAGAATAGAATAGAACAGAATTCTTTATTGGCCAAGTGTGATTGGACACACAAGGAATTTGTCTTTGGTGCAGAGGCTCTCAGTGTACATAAAAAGACAAGATGCATTCATCACGAATCCTAAGGTACAACACTTAATGATAGTCAGGGTGCAAATAAGCAATCAGGAAACTATCAATATAAACTGTAAGGATACAAGCCACAAAGTTACAGTCCTGCAGTCATGAGTGGGAGGAGATGGGGGATAGGAACGATGAGAAGGCTAAGAGTAACGTGGACTTAGTGAATAGTTGGACAGTGGTGAGGGAATTAATTGTTTAGCAGAGTGATGGCATTCGGGGTAAAACTGCCCTTGTGCCTAGTTGTCTTGGTGTGCAGTGCCCTAGAGCCTCGTTTTGAGGGCAGGAGTTGAAACCGTTTACCATCCCTCTTCCCTCGGCAGGTGAATCGAATTCTGCCTCGTTCCAGCTTGGCCTTCCACCTGTATGAATACTCCGTGCCCGAAGACATGTACCTGGAGCACGTCAACGAGATCAACGCCAGCCTCTCGGCTCCAGACATTGAGGGCGTTTACGAGACCCAGGTAAGGCCTTGATCAAAATAGGAATCAGGCGAGGTTCCGGGAAACATTTTGGCAAGCCTAACCAGTGGGAGGTGACATCTATAAAGCATTTTATAAATATTTTCCTTGTATGACAACCTCTTCTTAAAGACTTCCAGTGTTGGGACGTTCACAACTTCTGGAGGCAACTTCTGTTCCACTGATGAATTGTCCTCATTCAGGAAATTTGAATCAGGGTAGAAATCTGGGCTTTGATTGGATCGCTGCAACGCCTGAATCGTTTTTTTTCTTTTCCAACCATTGTGTTGTAAGTTTGCTGGTGTGCTCGGAACCCTCGCCCTGCGGCATGATCAACTCTCTTTCCCAGGTGCCGCTACTCCTGCGGGCCCTGATCCAGCTAGGCTGCGTCTGCATGGTGAATAAGCATTTGGTGAGGCACCTGAGTGGCCGGGAAGCTGAGACCTTTGACCTGGAGCACCTCGAGAGGCAATCTCTGGCCCAGTTCAGCTACCTGGAGCCAGGTAGGTGTCAACCCTGCAGCTGTCTTGGCCAAAGCCTATTTTGTCCGCTTCAGGGTTGCCACACTGACGTTGAGGATCGCAAAGGGGGTGGGATGTGAGAGAGAGGGAATTTTGTAGCCAAAGCAAAATACTTTCTCTTGGGAACCAAGGACATTGTCACACCTAGTTGGAAGAAGACGGAGGGATGGCCCACTCGGTTGTCGGACTGGACGTTGATTGGACCACGGGACCGATTGTTTTGAGAAAGTAGGAAAACTTTCTCAAAACAATGAGGTGAAATCTGAGGTGAAATCTGCAGTGTCAGGGTTCCAAATAGCATCCAGAAGTAAATCAGAGTTCGAGGCAAAGGATTCCTCAGTTCCAATTGGCCCATCTGGGAAAACCCGAATCTGAAAGCTTCTCGGTTTTCCCCACGCAGTTGAAAGGTCAAGATCTTGCCCCCACCCCCAACAAGTCCATCACATGGTCCAATCTCCCACTGCCACGCTGGCAGCTTCCACCCGTCCAATTCGGTTTAGGTGTAGAGGTGCAGAGACAAAGGATGATGGCCTTGGCTTTCTCGAAAGGATGTTGTTATGGCTACATATCATCTAACGCCCTCCCATTTTCCCACAATAGAAAACACACAGCAAAATAATAGAAAGTGGCAGGTTAAAGACCTAAAAGAAAAGATCGCTGCAAGCCTGACAATTTGTTGAACTTAAGACTTTCTCACCTGGACAGAAAGGATGACCTTGGCTTTCTCGAAAGAATGTTGTTATGGCTACCTATCATCCAACTCCCTCCCGTTTCCCCACAATGGGAAAAGGCATAGTAGAATAATAGAAAGCGCGGCAGGCCAGAGACTTGAAGGAAAAGATGGATGCAGGCCTGACACGCAGGAGTTTTCAGAGTCGGCTTCCACCAGCCGTGTGCCACTGTGATATTGCCAAGAAAGGCATTCTTGGGGAAACTCCCGAAGTGCTTCGGAATCTCGTTTTCCCATGGATTGATTAGCTAAACTCTGAAAACTCCCGCGGTTTTCACCTCGTTAAAAGCAGAAGTACACTCTAGGAAGGCACGCGGGAGGCTGGTCTGTACCAGAGCCGCGGATGTACTGATTTCCCTCTCACGCCCGGTTCCTTCCTGTGTCTAGGGAGCATCCGGCACATCTACCTCTATCACCACTCCCAGGGCAGCAAGGCGTTGCTTGGCCTCTTCATCCCTTCGCAGCGCAAAGCCTCCATCTTTGTGCTCGATACGGTAAGTTCAAGGCCGGGGAGGGGAGGGGCGAGCAAAAGGGAGAAGACGATCGCTTTTTTGGTGTCTTGTTTCGTTTCCATTTTTGAAAACATTTTTCAATCCATCTTCGCAGGTTTGGGTTTTTTTTTTAATTTTGTTTTTTAAATTTTAACATTTTTTTATTTGCAAACATGTAAAATGCACACCCACAAAACTTAAGACGTACACCACATGTACGCCATACAATACGAACAGGAGCTTCCTGTTCTTTCTACCAGCGATTGTCAATCGATTTAATTTAATTTAATTTAATTTAACATTTAAATTTCTATACCGCCCTTCTCCCTTCCGGGACTCAGGGCGGTGTACACGCAGCAGTAAAATCACGAATAAAAACATAGAAAGCAATTAAAAACCTATTAAAAATACATGAAATAATGAATAGCCTGTCTAAAACCTATTAAAATCCCTACTAAAACCATATAAAACTAAAGCGTTTAAAAGTATGCCAGTTTAGAAACTATGCCAGGCTGGCTGCTCGAAACAGATGGGTCTTCAAAGCCCGACGGAAAAGGCGCAGGTCTGTGATCATACGATGCCTCTCACCTTCTATTATTTACAATAATACAATAGCAGAGTTGGAAGGGACCTTGTAGGTCTTCTAGTCCAACCCCCTGCGTGGGCAGGAACTTTATACCATTTCAGACAAATGGCTATCTAACATCTTAAAGACTTCCAGGGTTGGGGCATTCACAACTTCTGGAGGCAAGCTGTTCCAGAGGTTTCTAGGATAACAAAATTTCCTCTTCTGTTATATTTCATTTGGATTTCACCCTTCTAAACCCTCTTCTTTTACTCATAACTCCTGTTTTTTAAGTTTTGCTGTATTCCTTCTTTGGTTCTTGTTTCTTCCCTCCATCCACCTGTACCATTTATCCCATATCTGGTAGAATTCCGATTCTAATTTTCCCTGGATTTCTTGAGTTCGTTTATCCATTTCAGCACAGTCCATCACCTTTCTTATTATTTCGTCTTCGCTTGGCGTTCATTTGTTTTTCCATTTCTGGGCAAAGGCAATCCTTGCCGCCGTAATTATATGTAGTATTAAATACTGGATTTCTTTTTTGTATTTCGCAGACATTACTCCTAATAAAAAAAAACACTTCAGGTTTTCATTCTATTCTAACTCCTGTTATTGCCGCCAGCCAATTTTTGATCCTTTTCCAAAAAATTTTTAGCCTCTTCACAGGTCCACCATAAGTTGGTAATATGTTCCATGTATTGATTCACATTTAGTGTTTTAGGATTTTAGGTTTTAGCGCAGGGTTATAGTAGTTTAATCTGATTTTAGATATTTATATTGTTTATGTTTGTATGTTTTATAATCTCCTGTGCACCGCCCCGAGTCCCTTCGGGGAGAGGGAGCGGTATACAAATAAAATTTTATTCATTCATTCATTTTCTGCCTCATACATCCACACGGCCTATTCGCTCCCACAGAGAGGGACTTCTCCGGGTGCCGTCCACTAGACTCTGTCAGCGGGCGACGCCCAGGGGAAGGGCTCTCTCTGTGGCGGGCCCAGCCCTCTGGAACGACCTTCCCCCCGACATTAGAACGACCACGGACTTCCGCTCCTTCCGCCTAAAACTAAAAACACATATTTTCTGCTTGGCCGGCCTAGGGTAGTCTCTCTCTATGGGGTTTTAGTTGTTTTAACTGGGAATTTTAGTATGTCAATGGGGTATTTTAGCACAGGTATATGTTTAATTTGTTTTTAATGTGTCTGTATATTTATTGTTTTAGTTTTCCCTGTGCACCGCTCCGAGTCCCTATGGGGAGAGGAGCGGTCAACAAATTAAAATTATTATTATTATTATTATTATTATTATTTTGGGGAGGTATTTGCCGATAGTTTTTTTTGCAACGGCAAAAATGCCTGCCGACAGATTGACGTCAGACCCGCCCCGCTCCCTTGAGTCCCTGCCTTGGGTCCTTCCTTCCTGCAGCTCAGCCGGCTCTCTTGGGTCACTCCCTTGGTCTTTAGGTCCGCAGCAACCAGATGCCCAACCTCAACAGCCTCTATTCCGCTGAGCACGCTTCCATGGTGGAGAAGGTGGGCCGAGAGCTGCTCCCCCCGGACAAGCACGTCTTCGAAGTCCGAGCCGAAACGGACCTCAAGAGCATCTGCAGAGCGCTCCAGCGCCTCCTGATGGGCTACAAGGTAAGGAAGTGAACCCCCAGAGCCCTTGCAGCCTTCCTCTTCCCCCAAAAATCACCTGCAAAAAGTCGGTTCAGGGGTTTGCCTGTTGAGGGGAATCTCCTGCCCTGAGCCTCTGGCTGTCAGCTTATAAAGCATCTCCATGACTACTATCATTTATTGATTGATTGATTGATTTGATTTGATTTCTAGACCGCCCCCTCTCCCCGAGGGGACTCGGGGCGGTGTACAGGTAAAAATTAAAAACTACTACTAAAACCATGACAATACATACAAAGTTAAAATCAAATTAAATAATCCCGTACAAATTTATGAAAGTTAAAACTAAACCCATAAAACCGAATAAAACAATTTAAATTACAGACTGGGGCGAGAAGCATGAGTTAGGCTAAGAGAGAAGAGGAGAATTCCATGCATACCTGCGGTCAGAATGGAATCTCAAAGCTGGCCTGTGACTGCGCATGTCTAGACCCACTACAGCCTTTTGTTGGCTCATGTGATTTATGACTTAGGCAGAGGGCAGGGGACACGGGGGTAAAGTTTAAGCACCATTAAATGATTTTCAGTTTTGGCTCCACAGAAGTAACGCCAGAATGTTGATCCTAAGTAAACAATTGGATTTCTTTTGAACTTTGTCTCGAGGCTCGTAAATTAATTAGGCCATCTTCTGGGAACTTCACCCTCTTCCTAGAGCCTTTTCAGTGCAAACTTTCCCTTACTGGTACGGCACAAGCATATACTTATCCCCCTGTCTCAGCTGATCAGGATAGAAACAGTTGGTCTAGAGGCAATTGCAACTGCCTCACATGTAATACTTCCCTGGTTCGAATCCCAGGAAGGGTATGGTTAGCTGATGAGAGCTAAAAAGTTCGAAATAAATCTATCCGAGTCTCCCTGATTTATTTATTGATCAGCTCAAAAACCTAAACACACAAATATATATATACTGTATATATGCTGGCATGGCTGGCTTCGGGGATTTTCCCGTCTATATACACGGGAAATCCCCGAAGCCAGCCATGCCAGCATACCTACACCCGTGAAAATCTACGAAAACAAATACTGTGTATATATATATATATAATTTTATTTTCAATGCCGTTGTAACTTTGAACGGCCCCTAAAACGAACCACTGTATTCATTCAGGTTGCTGGAAGCCGAGGGGGGGAAATATACCCGTGGGTCAGGATCTCGCCACACTGTTTGCATTTCTCCTCTTGCCTCACCACAATCCCCCTCCACCTGCCATCCTCTTAAGGGTCTGTACCTTGTCTGCCGCAGGATGAACGCCGGGGCCCGACCCTTGTCGCTGTGCGGTCAAACTGGGATTTGAAGCGGCTGGCCAGCGGCATGCCCGTTCTGGAGGAGTTCCCCCTGGTTCCTGTCCACGTGACGGACGACATCAACTACAGCATCTTGGACTGGCAGCGCCACGGGGCCCGCCACTTGATCCGCCACTACCTCAAGCTGGATATGTGCCTGTCTCAGGCCTTTGACATGAGCAGGTGAGCCTTGGAGAAACTGCTCTGGCAGGAAGCCAACTCCTGGTCCCGGCAAAAAAAAGCCCCTTTTGTGAATTCTGCTCATTCGCCTCCAGCAAAGTCTTTCGAGGGAGGATTTATGGTCACAGACCTTATCTGGCTTGGAGAGCTGCCAGGACAGTAACTGCAGAACTTGGAAAGGAGTCTTGGAGAGTCACGAACCAATAATAATAATAATAATAATAAATTTAATTTGTAGACCGCTCCCTCTCCCCGAAGGGACTCGGAGCGGTGCACAGGGAAATTAAAAACATATAAACATAAATACATCATAAATATATATAAAATCAGATTAAACAATTTATCCCTGCGCTAAAAACCCAAAATACTAAAAACTAAACCCCTTAAAAACCCAATTAAAACAATTTAAATGTTTTAATGAAGCGAACTAATGGTCTCCTGCAAGCTTCACTCCCCTGTCGCTCCTCTTTTATTCCCTCTGGGAGGGGCCGTCCACCTGTGGCCTTACTCCCGAGTCGACCCTTGGTCCTTAACCTAGGTTATCTGGCTTGGAGAGCTGCCAGGCCGATATCTGCAAAACTTGGCCAGGAGTCTCGGAGGGTCCCGAACCAATAAAGCGAACTAATGGCCTCCTGCAAGCTCCACTCCCCTGTCGCTCCTCTTTTAATTCCTCTGGGAGGGGCCGTTCATCGTCCCCCTGTGGCTTTACTCCCGAGTCGACCCCTTTTTCCTTAGACAGAGGAATACCCGTGCAAACTTTTCCAGCCAACTATTTTGCTCTCTTCATTGTCTAGGTATTACCACCTACCTGTCGGGAACCTTCCGGATGACGTCTCCATCTTCGGCACGGATCTTTTCCTCTCCCGCCATCTCCATCGCCACAATCACCTCCTTTGGCTCTCGCCCACCTCCCGCCCGGACATGGGGGGCAAGGAGGCAGACGACAGCCGCCTGGTCATGGAGTTCGAGGAAAGGGCCTCCGTGGAGATCAACCATCCGGGCTGCTATTCCACAGGTGAATGACGGACGGACAATAGCTTGACTCCCCCTTCTTTGGGGCAGACTTTGAGATATTGGAAGGCTGCTATCCTGTCTCCCCAGGTCCTTCTTTTCATTAAACTAGACCTACCCAGTTCCTGCAACCGTTCTTCATATGTTTCAGCCTCCAGTCCCCTGATCCTCTTGGTTGCTCTTCTCTGCACTCTTTCTAGAGTCTCCACGTCTTTTCTACATCGTGGCGACCAAAACTAGATGCAAATATTCCCAGTGTGGCCTTCCCAAGGCCTTGTAAAGTGGTATCAACCCTTCACGTGATCTTGATTCTCTCCCTCTGTTGATGCAGCCTTGAACTGGGTTGGCTTTTTGGGCAGCTGCTGCCCACGGCTGGCTCCTATTTCAATGGTTGCCCACTAGGACTCCAAGATCCCTCTCCCAGTTACTACTATTGAGCAAGGTACCACCTATACTGTACCTGTGCATTTCATTTTTGTTGCCTAAATGTAGACCCTTCCTCTTTTCGGCATTGAATTTCATTTTGTTAGATAGTGCCCAATGTTCAAGTTTGTCAAGATCCTTCTGTATCTTAAGCCTATCTTCTGGAGTGTTGGCTATTCCTGCCAGCTTGGTGTCATCTGCAAATTTGACTGTTGGGCCCTTCAATCACAGGATGTCTCCCATAGTGGCTGTTCACTAGGACTCCAAGATCCCTCTCACAGTGACTACTAATTGAGCCAGGTACCACCTACGCTGTACCTGTGCCTTTGGTTTTTCTTGCCTAAGTGTAGACCCTGACCCTTTTCAACCCAACTGATCCTTTCGTGAAGGTCTTCTCTTTTTGCCCCCCTCCCTCCCACCCACCCCTTGCAGTGTGCGTGGAGCTGGACATCCAGAACCTGGCCGTAAACACCATCCTGCAGTCCCATCGCATCAACGACATGGAAGGGGCCTCCAGCCTCTGCGTCAGCTTCGACGTCATCCAGCAGGCCTCGCTGGAGGACATGGTCACGGGCAACCAGGCGGCCAGCGTCCCCGCCAGCTACGACGAGGCCGCCCTCTGCTCCAACACTTTCAGGTGGGGCCCGCCGGGCGCGCCAGGTGATAAGAGGTGGCTCACCTGGGGAGCGTAGGACGAAGGATTTCTTCTTTTTTCCCCCCTTCCCTCCGTTCCTACGCAGGATCTTGAAGAGCCTGGTGGTGGGCTGGGTGAAGGAGATCACGCAGTACCACAACGTTTACGCCGACAACCAGGTGATCCACTTCTACCGCTGGCTGCGCTCCCCGACCTCCCTGCTCTACGATCCGGCCCTGCACCGAATGCTCCATGCCATGATGAAGAAGCTCTTCCTGCAGTGAGTCTCTCCTGGGCAGAACAGACGGGCATTTCCTAGGTCCTAAAGCTTTAAAGCTTCCCTTAGACTGGCATTTGTTAGCTCTTAGGTTTCCCTTACATGGGCATTTGTCAGGTCTAAAGCTTCCCTTAGACTGGAATTGTTTAGTTCTTAAGTTTCCTTTACATTGGCATTTGTTAAGCCTAAAGCCTTCCTTAGACTGGCATTTGTCAGGTCTAAAGCTTCCCTTAGACTGGAATTGTTTAGTTCTTAAGTTTCCCTTACATTGGCATTTGTTAAGCCTAAAGCCTTCCTTAGACTGGCATTTGTCAGGTCTAAAGCTTCCCTTAGACTGGAATTGTTTAGTTCTTAAGTTTCCTTTACATTGGCATTTGTTAAGCCTAAAGCCTTTCTTAGACTGGCATCTCTTAGGTCTAAAGCTTCCCTTAGACTGGCCCGTAGCAGAGAAAAAAGTAGAAGCATATATACATTTACCTCTCCCAGGTTGGTGGCAGAATTCAAGCGGCTGGGCTCGGTGGTCATTTACGCCAATTTCAACCGTATCATTCTGTGCACCAAGAAGCGCCACATCGAAGATGCCCTGGCCTACGTCGAGTACATCACCAACAGGTACGTCTGGACATGTAAAAGGCCCCTCCAGCTTTACTTATACCCTATAAAAGGATGTGTCGGCTTTCCCGAGTCTTTGGGGTACAGGCTGTGGCTGCCAGCTTCCCCTCTCACTGTCCCTCCATCCTCCCTGCCTGCAGCTGGTCTGGGAGCGGCCAAGATTATCGTCCTACCATCTTTGCTTCTTCCGACACCTGTCCCTCCGTCGTCCTCCATCCCCTGTTTTTCCTACCCTTCTCATCTCTCCCCAGCCCTTTCCCGCAAGCATTAGCGAAATGGTGGTTTAATGGACTCTTATCTGATATCTCCGGGGACGGGAGGTCTCAGCTCAAGTTGTCTGTTGCTTTGAAGTCCAATTAAATCAAGATTTATGTTGTTATGGTGGGTCTGCCCAGACAGCCAGGCGTTCAGGCTGGAGTTGGCATTTTTATCGGTCTGTCAACAGTGCTTCCCAAGAACCCGGGGTAGACAGATGCTTTACAAGCGTGAACTCAACATCTTCCGGTTCTTAACTGGCGTTGCCCATCATACGCATCAAGTTCTACCGCAAAAGCCTAGGGCAGGGGTCAGCAACCCGTGGCTCTGGAGCCACATGTGGCTCTCTTCTCCCTCTGCTGCGGCTCCCTGTCGCTCAAAATGTGCATCACTTTATTTATTGAGCTTTTTCAACCTTCTGGTTGGTTTTGTGGCTCCCGGTGTTTCCCTTTGCTGTGGGAAACGGGTCCAAACAGTTCTTTGAATGTTTAAGGTTGGCCTAGGATGCCACGAAGGATCGTCGTAGAACAGATAGAACCCGCAACCACAATGGAGCCCAAAGTTTCTTGTTTGTTAAGTGAGGCTTTTGTTAAGTGAGCTTTGCTCCATCTTACGACCTCTCTTGACGCCATTGTTAAGTGAATTGCCACGGTTGATCAGTCATTTAAAGATCTCAAATTCTCCTTCAGGGGTCATGGAGCAATGAAAATAATGATCTTCGGCACGGTGGGAGAAGCTGCCCCTTACAGACGTGGGACAGCTCCTCCCGTTACGAAGGGGGGGGGGGGCAAAGAACTACATTCCTCCTTTTGAAAGCCGAGATCACCCAGTAACGGCCATCTTTTTGGCTAAAATGTAGTATTGCAGGCCAATTCACTTTCAGGCGTTCGATCCTGACCAGCTCAAGGTTGACTCAGCCTTCCATCCTTCTAAGTTCTATAAAATGAGGACTCATTGTTGGGGGGGCAAGAGGCTGACTCTGTAAAACCGCTTAGGGATGTAAAGCCCTGTGAAGCGGTATCTAAGTGCTATTGTGGTGGCACCGCGGTTAGAATGCAGCCTTGCAAGCTAACTCTGCCGACTGCCAGCAGTTCGATCCTGACCGGCTCATGGTTGACTCAGCCTTCCTTCCTTGTGAAGTCAGGAAAATGAGGACCCAGATTATTGGGGGCAAGAGGCTGACCACTCAGAGAGGGCTCCGAAGCGGTATATAAGTCTTATTGATGTAGCTCTCTTTTTTCTTTCCTTCTTCCAGCATCCATTCCAAAGAACTCTTCCACTCACTGGCCATTTCCTTTTCCTGCTGCTGGGAGTTTTTGCTGTGGATGGACCCCACCAATTACGGGGGGATCAAGGGCCAAGGGCCGTCCGGGACCCCCCCTGAAGAGGTAAAGGGCCCAGCAAGGAACGAGTCTCTGGCGATCGCGTGAAGAGTTTGGAAATTGATAGCCCCCTTTGGGTTGTTGTCATTGTTGCTGTGGGAGCTTCATCCCGGGAGGCTTTCAAGAAGAGACTGGACTGCCATCTCTCAGAAATGGGGCAGGGTCTCCTGCTTGGGCAGGATGGGGGTTGGACTAGATGACCTCCAAGATCCCCTCCAACTTTTCTTTCTCTTTCTTTCTTTCTTTCTTTCTTCCTTCCCTCCTTCCCTCCCTCCTTCCTTTTTCTTTTCCTTCCTTCCTTCCTTCCTTCCTTCCTTCCTTCCTTCCTTCCTTCCTAAAGCTTGCTTTCAGAAGGTGTGGGAGCTTCATCCCTGGAGGCTTTCAAGAAAAGACTGGACTGCCCTCTGTCAGAAATGGCGTAGGGTCTCCTGCTTGGGCGGGGTGGGTGGGTTGGACTAGATGACCTACAAGGTCCTTTCCAACCCTGTTAATCTAACACAGGGGTCAGCAACCTTAAACACTCAAAGCCACAAAGGTCCTAAACGGAAGCCCCACGTTCAATTCTGGAGCTGACCAGAAGTCTGGTCCCTCCATCATAGTCATTTCCTACCACGCCGTCCTTTTTCCTCTGCCTGTCCTAACTGAAAATCCTATCCATTGTGGCTCCGACCGGCGACAGAGAGCCGCAGCAGAGGGATGAAAGCCACTTGCGGCTCCGGAGCTGCAGGTGGCAGGTGGCTGATCCCGGATCTCATACCTAAGGGGCAAGAGCAAGGGAAAACACGAGAGAGGTGAAATTGAAGCCATTGTGCAGGGAGAACTCTTGATTGTTACTCGTTGAAACGCAGGCGGCGAAGAGCAAACAGACAGCAGATGTAGCCAACAATGAAGAAGAGGAGGAAGAAGAGGAAGAAGAAGGCGACTTGGGAGAAAACAGTATAGAGAACCGCCTGGAAAACAACTGGAACATCATGCAGTATTTGCCACAGGCGGTTTCCTGTCAAAATTACTTCCTTATGATTGTCTCCGGTAAGTTCCGGCAGATGTGGGCGTTTTCAGGATCTCAGCATCTGGGCTCTGGCCGAAGGTCCTCTTCTGAAAAAGGGCCAAGCAAAAGTCCAGAATCCTAGCTTCGGTCCTGCCACGTGTGCCCCCAATGCTTCTCGGGATTCCATTCCTCCAGATGTGATCCCTGGATTGGTTTCTGGGTCCAGACAGCATCGTAGGACTGAGTGAGTCAGACTTACAATCCTTTGATTGCTTAACTGCTGCAAAAACAAAAACAAAAAAAAATCGGGTCCCATCTTGTGGTGATGCCTCGACTTACGACGTCTTCAGGGCGGCCACATTTTCTGCTGTGGGAAAATAGGAGGGGGGATTATATGGAGTATGGAAGAGAGAGAGAGAGAGAGATGGGTAGGTAGGTAGGTGGATGGATGGATGGATGGATGGATGGATAGATAGATTAGGTAGGCAGAGATAGATAGATAGATAGATAGATAGATAGATAGATAGATAGATAGATAGATAGATAGATAGATAGATAGATAGATAGATAGATAGATAGATAGAGTAGGTGGGGTAGGTAGAGATAGATAGATGGATAGATGATAGATAGTAATAATAACATTCCTTTCTCGGAGAGTCAAGGACATTTTCCCCTCGGGGAGAGAGAGCGGGTTAGAAATAAAATTATTATTATTATTATTATTTTGCCCTGCACCTGGAGGGGTTGGGACAGTACTCTGATTGGACCATGTGACAAACGTATGGGTGCTGGCCAGGGGCTTGGACTTTCATTTGGGTTCAGATTTCCGAAAGATGCCCTAATAGTAAATTCCTGAGCCTCAAGCCAAGTTTCAAAGGAAAACCAGTCATTCATTAGGAACACCATTTCGGCGAAGCCTCATTGCGGTCAAGATCTGACCTCATTTGAATGGCGGCTGAACTTTGCCCCTGTTCCTTCCCTCCCCTCAGTCTGTGTCATAAATCACATTCTCCAACCGAGGTAGTAATCTGAGATCTGACTCTAGCTGAACTTATAACAAACTTGCCAATGCTTTATGAGTTGACACCTGGAAGCTTTCAGATTTGGGGTTTCCCAGATGTGCCAATATGACACCTGTAATAAAACGGGAACTTTGAGGAACTTCGAAGTTTTCTTTCGTTGGGGGCGTTGCTTGGAATTCTAACATTAACCCAAATCCCACTTTACAACTCCCTGAACCTCGGGGTGCTGTCCGGGGTCCTGAGCCCTGAACGTCGATCCGAACCCAGGTGGCGCGAAGACTTATTTGGAAGATGGAGGACATGTCAAGGTCTTAACGGCCGCAATCCCACTTCCCAGATTGTGATTGAGGGCATTCGGCCTGTATATTCCGTCTCCCAGAAGAGGCAGAGGGTTTGGGGAAGGAGCTCAAATCCTGGCTTGGCGTTTCACCCTTCTGGCTGTTTCTTCCCCCCCAGCGTACATCGTGGCTGTTCACCACAGCATCAAGGAGGAAATGCAGCGGAATATTTCCGGAAGCACCCCGGTGAGGAGGAGAGCCAGCAGCCAAGCCTCCCAGCAGGCTGCAGGGGAGACGGGCGCATTGCCAGGTGAGTTCTCACGAGCTCCTTGCTCCCATCCGTTTAGTCAAGTGACAGGCAGTTGGCCAAGTGCCAGAGAGTTTAAGCATTTGAAAACAATGAACATGATTAGGGGGCTGGAGGATAAAACATACGAAGAACAGTTGCAGGAACTGGGTCTGTCTAGTTGAATGAAAAGAAGGACCAGGGGAGACATGATAGCAGTCTTCCGATATCTCAGGGGCTGCCCCAGAGAAGAGGGAGTCACGTTATGCTCCAAGGCACCTGAAGGCAGGACAAGAAGCAATGGGTGGAAACTAATCAAGGAGAGAAGCAACTTAGAACTGAGGAGGAATTTCCTGACAGTCAGAACAATGAATCAGTGGAACAGAAGTTGCCTCCAGAAGTTGTGAATGCTCCAAGTTTTTAGGAAGATGTTGAATAACCCTTTGTCTGAAGTGGTGTAGGGTTTCCTGTCTAAGCAGGGGGTTGGACTAGAAGACCTCCAAGGTCCCTTTCAGCTTTATTCTGATTGATGTCAGGGTTCCAGAATAGCATCCAAAAATAAATCAGAGTCCAAGGCAAAGGATTCCTCAAAGTTCCAATCTATGAAGAGAGCCATGTTGGCACATCTGGGGAAACCCTAATCGGAAAGCTTCCCGGTTCTCCCCACCAAGTTGAAAGTTCAAGATCTTGCCCCCCCCCCCCCCCCCCACAAGTCCATCCCATGGTCCGATCTCCCACTGCCACGCTGGCAGCTTCCACCCATCCAGTTCCGGTCAGGTGCAGAGACAAAGGATGATGACCTTGGCTTTCTCGAAAGAATGTTGTTATGGCTACATATCATCTAACGCCCTCCCATTTTCCCACAATAGAAAACACACAGCAAAATAATAGAAAGTGGCAGGGCAAAAACCTAAAAGAAAAGATGGCTGCAGGCCATCATTAAGTTCAATTTGTTGAACTTTAAGACTCTCTCACCTGGACAGAAATGTCTTCTGCACCCTGAAGAAAGCTTAAAGTGTGGGGCCTCTTTTTGGGGGGTTGTCTATATACCTCCCCACCGCTGACGACCCTGTCTGTATGCTTCCTCCCTTCCCAGGCGCCATCGCTTTCTCGCAGGAGTACGTCTCCAACGAGTTGACCCAAAGCTTTTTCACCATCACCCAGAAGATCCAAAAGAAAGTCACAGGTTCTCGCTACACCACAGAGCTCTCTGAAATGTTCCCCTCCCTGCCTGGCTCACATCTGACGCTCCACAATCCCGCCCTGGAGTTCATCAAACACGTCTGCCAGGTGAGCCAGCCTCCTGGGAACTCTAGTCCGTGTGGTAAAAACTGGAGGAAAAGGTGAGGAATGCTATATACATTTGGCTGGAGATGAGGTCAAGGTTCCCCTCGCACATCTGTGCCGGTCGTTCCTGACTCTAGGGGGCGGTGCTCCTCTCCGTTCCAAAGCCGAAGAGCCAGCGCTGTGCGAAGACGTCTCCGAGGTCATGTGGCCGGCAGGCTCCATAGAATATAATTTTTGGTCTGCGCCACTGGGAGAGACCCACTCCTTCTGGATTACTTCCATAAAAAGGGAAAGTCACGAGATCTTGGTGGTGAGCCTGAGCCTTGAACATGCCCTCATTAGGATTGGGGGGCCGCTGCCTCTGAAGCACTCGTGGTGGCTGGAGGCTTAATGCCCACCCGAGTGACAGCCTTGACCTTGTGGAGAACGGACATAAACAAAGTAGGCTTGAATAATTCAGAGAAGACAGGAGCGTCTGGAGGAAGATCCTCATCCTCTTGACAGCTCGGGCTCCTCTTGATCCGGTTCATCCAGGATGGAGACCTCACTGATTCCAGCAGACTCGAGTGAGGGATGCCGGGTTCTGCGAGTCGGGGCAGTCTCGAGCTCAACCTGAGCTCCTGATAACAAATGCCCTACCCCACCTGAAGAGCCCTCCTCTCTTCCCCAGGTGCTGTCTCTGGACGCCAACATCGCCAACCAAGTGCAGAAGCTGAAGCGCGACCTCCTGCGCCTCATCGACGTGGGGGAGTTCTCCGAGGAGGCCAACTTCCACGACCCCTGCCGCTCCTACGTCCTCCCGGAGGTCATCTGCAGAAGCTGCAACTTTTGCCGGGATCTGGATCTCTGCAAGGACCCTGCTCTCTTTCAGGTATTCTTAACAGATCCTCTGCTTACTGCTCCTCCCTGCCCCTCTTCCATCCTCCTCCTTCCGGGAACGCTCTGCCTGCCAGCCCACCACTCATGCAAGTTACGTTTGCCCGCAGGCACATTTGGGACTCATGCAGCCCGGTTTCCCGCCCCACACCCCTTCCGCCAGGTCCCCGAGCCACAAAGGTTAGGGCCCGCTGCCCTATTGCGCTCTCGTTCTGTTGTAGGAAAGCCAAGACACACAGACAAGCTCTTCAAAGCAGCAAAGAGTTTATTGTGCACAGATTCAGAGATGGGCTCGTAGCCCATACAAACATGTCTGAACCCCCAAATATTGGCAAGGATTGTCTCTTACACCCTCGGTGATGTAGACATTCCCGTTCTCCTACATCTGCCCAAATATGGAGTTGGGGGACTCGAAAACCCACCGGTTGACACAGTTTGCTTAGGTCGACAAGATATATGCATTCAGAAGGCTATTTGTGGCTAGCAAGGAGATAAATGGGGAAGTTGCTGGGAAAAGATCGTGGGAGCAACCCAGCAAACAGGATGCTGTCTGGGGCAGGACCTCTTTGCAAATACAGCAGTATATTGAGCACAGCTTGCAATCTTACTTCTTGACCAAAGTTTACTTGACCAATGTTTCAGGCCTAGGCCTGCTACCTCAGTTCCACTGGCCCTTCCCTGCAGGTCCCCTACCCCCCCCCCTTTCTCCTTCAAAGCCCACCCACTCGGTGCCCCCTTGCCCTCTTCCAGGTGGACTCCCCGCTGCCCAGCTGGCTGTGCTCCAATTGCCAATCGCAGTACGATTCCGACGCCATCGAGATGGCTCTGGTGGAAGCCCTGCAGAAGAAGCTGATGGCCTTCACCCTGCAAGATCTGGTGAGGAAGGGGGGTGGGGTCAGTGCTCCCCCTGGGTAGGAGGCCCGCCCGCCTGGATGGCTCCGAAACACCGGACTCGCCCCCCGCCTGCCGTCCCTTAACGAAATCCATGTTTCAGCAAGTCGTCCTGCAAACTTTGCCAGGCTGTTCTCTGAGAGCTCTGAAGCAGAGCCTAAATGCATTTGTGTCTCGAATGTTTCAGGTGTGCTTGAAATGCAAAGGTATCAAGGATACTCACATGCCCGTCTACTGCAGTTGTGCTGGGGACTTCGACCTCCTGCTACCCACCAAGGTAGAGTCGAGGCTACTTCCTAGCTTTTCCCTCCAGTGGCGGGATTCAAACATTTTTTTACTACCGGTTCTGTGGGCGTGGTGTGGCTTGGTGGGTGTGGCAGGGCATGGATACTGCAAAATCCCCATTCCCTCCCCACTCCAGGGGAAGGATACTGCAAAATCCCCATTCTCTCCCCACTCCAGGGGAAGGATACTGCAAAATCTCCATTCTCTCCCCACTCCAGGGGAAGGATACTGCAAAATCCCCATTCTCTCCCCACTCCAGGGGAAGGATACTGCAAAATCCCCATTCTCTCCCCACTCCAGGGGAAGGATGCTGCAAAATCCCCATTCTCTCCCCACTCCAGGGGAAGGATACTGCAAAATCTCCCTTCCCTCCCCACTCCAGGGGAAGGATACTGCAAAATCTCCATTCCCTTCCCACTCCAGGGGAAGGATACTGCAAAATCCCCATTCCCTTCCCACTCCAGGGGAAGGATACTGCAAAATCTCTCTTCCCTCCCAACTCCAGGGGAAGGATACTGCAAAATCCCCATTCCCTCCTCACTCCTGGGGAAGGATACTGCAAAATCCCCATTCCCTCCCCACTCCAGGGGAAGGATACTGCAAGATCTCCCTTCCCTCCCCACTCCAGGGGAAGGATACTGCAAAATCCCCATTCCCTCCTCACTCCAGGGGAAGGATACTGCAAGATCTCCCTTCCCTCCCCACTCCAGGGGAAGGATACCGCAAAATCCCCATTCCCTCCCCACTCCAGGGGAAGAATACTGCAAAATCCCCATTCCCTCCCCACTCCAGGGGAAGGATACTGCAAAATCTCCCTTCCCTCCCCACTCCAGGGGAAGGATACTGCAAAATCCCCATTCCCTCCCCTCTCCAGGGGAAGGATACTGCAAAATCTCCCTTCCCTCCCCACTCCAGGGGAAGGATACTGCAAAATCCCCATTCCCTCCCCTCTCCAGGGGAAGGATACTGCACAATCTCCCTTCCCTCCCCACTCCAGGGGAAGGACACTGCAAAATCCCCATTCCCTCCCGATCCGCTGAGACTCGGGAGGCTGAGAATAGATGGGGGCGCGGCCAGCCAGAGGTGGCATTTGCCGGTTCTTCGAACGACTCAAAGTTTCCGCTGCCGGTTCTCCAGAACTGGTCAGAACCTGCTGAATCCCACCTCTGCCTCCCTCCCTCCGGTCCTTGACTTCTCTCCTCCCGATGGGTGAAGCCCCTTCCTTTTCAGCCTCATGCCGGGAGGTTACCCACCTTCCCTTCATTCTCTCTCTCTCTCTCTCTCTCTTCCCTCTCGTATTATCCAGAGCTTCCTGGATCATCTGAAAGTTTTCCAAGGCATCGCTCGGCATTACGGAATGGCCCACTTGCTGGAGAACGTCCAGTGGCTGCTTCAAATGAATCCCCAGCTTCTCTCCTGAGACAAAGCCCCCTCCTCCTTTTCGGGAAGAAGCGACGGCCAGGTCTGCTGTGAAGCCCTTAAGGAGACGCCCAAGATGGGCAGCCTTTGCCCCATGGAGCGAACGTTGCCAGCCTTAAGGTTGTCCTGCCTCTGCGTGGGAACTTCCAGAGGAGAACGAAGGCCTTGTAAAGAAGAAGAGGAGATAAACTCACGAAACTCAGCATGGAAAATGCAAGGGGCTTTTGGGGGGAGGGGGGGGGCTCCTTGTCCCCATTTTGCACACCCAGGGGGAAAAAAAACCTCGGGATTACGGGAGCATTTTCCTGCCCAGATTTTACGCCCTTTTTGTTTTGACTTTGGTGTTTTTTTAAAAAAGTTTTTAAAAACGATGTAAATAATTCCTTTACCAGCTTTGGCCCATATATTTAATAAAAATTTAATAAAGAGGCTGACTCTGTAAACCGCTTAGAGAAGGCTGTGAAACACTGTAAAGCGGTCTATAAGTCTTAAGTGCAATTGCGATTCCTTTTGTCCTTCCTTCCTTCCTTCCTTCCATCCATCCATCCATCCATCCATCTCAGATTGTTGGGGGCAAGAGGCTGACTCTGCAAACCGCTTAGAGAGGGCTGGAAAGCATTGTGAAGCGAGCGGTATATAAGTCTTAAGTGCTATTGCTATTGGCCTTCCTTCCTTCCTTCCTTCCTTCCTTCCTTCCTTCCTTCCTTCCTTCCTTCCTTCCTTCCTTCCTGACGTCCATCTCAGATTGTTGGGGGCAAGAGGCTGACTCTGCAAACCGCTTAGAGAGGGCTGGAAAGCATTGTGAAGCGAGCGGTATATAAGTCTTAAGTGCTATTGCTATTGGCCTTCCTTCCTTCCTTCCTTCCTTCCTTCCTTCCTTCCTTCCTTCCTTCCTTCCTTCCTGACGTCCATCTCAGATTGTTGGGGGCAAGAGGCTGACTCTGCAAACCGCTTAGAGAGGGCTGGAAAGCATTGTGAAGCGAGCGGTATATAAGTCTTAAGTGCTATTGCTATTGGCCTTCCTTCCTTCCTTCCTTCCTTCCTTCCTTCCTTCCTTCCTTCCTTCCTTCCTGACGTCCATCTCAGATTGTTGGGGGCAAGAGGCTGACTCTATAAACCGCTTAGAGAAGGCTGTGAAACACTGTAAAGCGGTCTATAAGTCTTAAGTGCTATTGTGATTCCTTTTGTCCCTTCCTTCCTTCCTTCCTTCCTTCCTTCCTTCCTTCCTTCCTTCCTTCCATCCATCCATCCATCCATCCATCCATCCATCTCAGATTGTTGGGGGCAAGAGGCTGACTCTGCAAACCGCTTAGAGGGGGCTGTGAAGCTCTGTGAAGCGGTATATAAGTCTAAGCGCTATTGCACCCAAAAAGAACGGAAGCGATCGTGCAAGCCAATAAGTTGGTGGGTTTTTTGTCTCATCTACGCTCAGTTTCGGGGCTTTAACCCCACTTGGGGGGGGGGGGTTTCCTGCGTGTCGCTTCCAGACACAGCGAATCCCCATCTGGCCTGCCAAAACAACACAACCCTTGTGGTTGCGGTATCCGTTTCCTGCCGAGAGCCATCGGTTGGCGCTTCGCCCTTGGGACTAGGGCCAACCCCCAACCCAATCAGCCTGGCTCCACAGTGCCTTCTTCCCCCCCCCCCATCTCCCTATTTGGGGGGGGGCATGGACCCTATTTTGAAACAGCAGCTAAAGGCAACACTCAAGTGTTGGCGCTTCCCCGAAGCCGGCTGTTCCCCCTGCGGCTAATTCGATTGTGTAAAAGGCCTGATTCGATTAGGTTCTCGCTCGCTTGGCTGGTGTGATTTTGCACTCAGGAACGGCGATCAAAAGAAGAGAGAGATTTTTGATTCCGAAGGAGAATAAAAAACCCCATTTATTTTCGGCGTTTCTGGGTTCTTTTCATTAACAGAACTGGTATCCTTGAGGTTAAACTGGTCCCCGCTCCAGATATTCCTCCAACTTACGACCACCATTGGGGCTCGGCAGTTTAGGCCGCTAAGACCTGGAAGGAACTTTTCCTGGGAAGAGGCGAAATAGGGTCTCCTGCTTGGGAGGGGAAGGTTGGGGGGGGTCAGACTAGATGACCTACAAGGTCCCTTCCCACTCTGTTGTTCTGTTATTCGCCAGATGCAGATATAACCCAGGCAGATTGGATGGAAAGTGAAGGTCTAGGGCCTCGGAGGTCGTTGGGGGTCATCCAGAGAGGAGGTTTGGGGGCCGAAATTGGTGGCCCTGAATTCCATTTTCACCGCGGCCTCCGGACTCTTTGGTACCTGGCCAGAGAGACAGAAAAACCAATGAGTATCCGGTGTGCAGTGATGGCTTTTAAAAACAATTCCCTGCATTTGTGGGCAGAGAAACCTAATCAACTAAGGAGACATTTACTGACAATGTGAACAATTAATCAGTGGAACAGAAGTTGCCTCCAGAAGTTGTGAATGCTCCAACACTGGAAGTCTTTAAGAAGAGGTTGGATAACCGTTTGTCTGAAGTAGGATTTCCTGCTGGTCCCAGCAAAAAAAACCTTTTGTGAATTCCGCTTGTTCACCTCCAGCAAAGTCTTTCCAGGGTGGATTTACGGTCACAGACCTTATCTGGCTTGGAGAGCTGCCAGGCCGAGATCTGCAGAACTTGGCAAGTAGCCTCGGAGAGTCATGAACCAATGAAGCGAACTCATGGTCTCCTGCAAACTCCACTCCCCTGTCGCTCCTCTTTTATTCCCTCTGAGAGGGGCCATTCATCGTCCACCTGTGGCCTTCCTCCTGACTTGACCCCTGTTCTTTAGCTTCTCGTCTGGCCGCTCTGCGCATGCGCCCACTGGGAACAGGCTCCAGCTGTTCCTCTGCCCCACCGATGTCTGATTCCGAAGGCAGCGGATAACTGGCCCCCTCTCTGCCTCCGACACGGAGCCCTCCTCAGAGCCTTCCCCGGATTCCAGGACTGGCCCAGGTTCCTCCCCAACCCTCCTCACTCTCCGACTCTGTTCCACTGTCCACCACAACAGCATGGCTGTATTCTTGGACGATTATGGTTGCCTGTCCTTACTGATCTGGGTCCATGAAGCAGTCGTAACCCATGGGAGCCCATCCCGAAGACCAAAATACGGAAAGACTGACCGGCTGCTTCCTTCCTACCTGGTCAAACTTCCGGGCACTGTACACCTGGTTCTTATTCATGAAAGTCAACAATATCCAGTCGCAGAGGAAGGACACCTGCCAAAAAAAATGCAGAAGGGTGGGTGGGTAGAAGTAGGTAGAGATGATCAGTACATGAAGAGGATTCTGCGGGGACACCCCAGGGCGTGCCACTCACCACTCCGATGGATGTGAGGGCGGTGGCCAGGTTGATGATGGTCGGAATAAGGCTAAACTTCCCAGCCTAAAAGAAAGGAGACCCAGCGGAAATCTTTTGGTCCGCGATGCAGCCCCGATCTCTGCAACCCAGAGGCCGTTCCCATAAGGCCAACCGGCCGTCACTCCACAACTATAAACTTGGCAAAATGAAATGCCTGGACCATACACTCTTCTCCAAATATTTACGCATCAATAATATATATATTAAAAACAAACTCTTTTAACATCATAGGCATATTTACAATAATACAATACAATAGCAGAGTTGGAAGGGACCTTGTAGGTCTTCTAGTCCAACCCCCTGCGTGGGCAGGAACCTTATACCATTTCAGACAGATGGCTATCTAACGTCTTCTTAAAGACTTCCAGTGTTGGAGAATTCACAACTTCTGGAGGCAAGCTGTTCCAGAGGTTAATTGTTCTAACTGTCAGGAAATTTCTCCTTAGTTCTAAGTTGCTTCTCTCCTTGATTAGTTTCCACCCATTGCTTCTTGTCCTGCCTTCAGGGCCTTTGGAGAATAGCTTGACTCCCTCTTCTTTGTGGCACCCTCTGAGATAGAAGAGGGAGTCAAACTATTCTCCAAGGCACCTGGGGGCAGGACAAGAAGCAACGGGTGGAAACTAATCAAGGAGAGAAGCAACTTAGAACTAAGGAGGTTCTGGAAGAACAACAGGATGTTCCTGGATGCAAAATGCCTTTTGTCGATTTATCATTAACTAAAATGCAGTTTCCGAAAGAGGCCCACGTCTCTTTGTCGAGTTGACAGCCATAAAGTGATGTCTAATCAAGAATGATGCGACAATTATTTTTGTTTCCAGCATTGTGCAAATGCTATTCTACCTGTAGAATGTATTAATGTATACTTAGCAGATGTATGAATGTATTCATATAGACTTGATTTTATATATTGTATTAATAGCAGATGTATGAATATAGACTTGATTTTCTTTGTATATTTCCCTTGGATGAATTAGTGATTAGTGGACTGTGCAGAGATGGACAAATGAACACTAAAACTAAGAGTCGGAATATTATGAAATTTGGAACATTTGGTATAAATCGTTGCAAAACAAGAACAAAACCAATAAAGCCAAAAACAATATATATATATGTGTGTGTGTGTGTGTGTTAGGTTTTTGAGCTGATCAATAAACAAATCAGGGAGACTAGACTAGTATTTATTGATCAGCTCAAAAACCTAACACACAGATTTAAAAAAGTAGGGAAAGCTACAAACCTGACAGCCCCCCCCCCTCTTCCTTACCTGTCCGTGCACTAGGACATCAATGCGGATTCCGTAGGCTTTGAACAAGGTGCGAGTGCTGCTTCCACCCTGCTGATAATATTTTGCAAACCTGGAGAATTAAAAAAAAGAGAGAAGTTGCTGGGTTTTCCAGATCCGGTTTTCTTTAACTCTTTAACGAGAGACAATCTTGCAGAAAGAGAACCATTCCTATGGAGGAGTTGGCTCAAGATTCCCCTGCAGAGGATTAAAAGGAAGATCTGGCAGCTGGAATATTTTTATTTCTCCAAAGCCCAGGGCCAAGCGTCATTTCTAACCTTGGGTTTTTCCCTCCTAACCAGAGGGAGCCTCTTTGTGGAGTACTGGGGGAGCCGTCCTCAGAGCCTTCCCCAGACTCCAGGACTGGCCCAGGTTCCTCCCCAACCCTCCTCGCTCTCTGAATCGGCTGCCACCTCCGTTGGCCGCTGGCAGGCCACAGCAGGAACAAAGATTCATTGTAGCTTCTCCACCTCTGCATACTTTCAGCTGGCCTCGAGCTGGAGCGGTGCCCCCCCCTCCTTGCCCGGCACAGCGTGGATTTCCACCCACTCACCCCCCCATTCCAATTCTCCCTCCCTCCCCCGTTGCAAATACATTAGGCTGACCAGTTGCTGCCAAGGACGAAGCAAGCAGGAGGCCAGCCCCCCGACACCCCCTGGACGAATCCAAGATGAAACCCCAAAAGCGGTTGAGGCTTTTTCCTTTGTTTTTTTATTTCGGGGGGGGGGGGGAAGCAGCCAAAGGATTACCGGTAATTGTAGCCGGAAGAAACCGGAGTCCATTTGGGATCCAGCCTGCGGAAGGAATATCTGGGGTTGCATTCGGAATCCGGCAGGTCAAGGTTGCAATTCCAGTTAATGATCACGCCGATCACCCCGCCCTACCAGGCGAAAGCAGAGCCCAGAGAATCAGAATCGAGCTGGAAGGGACCTCGGAGGTCTTCTAGTCCAGCCCCCCTCAAGCAGGAGGCCCTAAACATTTAGAACATAGAATAATAGAGCTGGAAGGGACCTTGGAGGTCTTCTAGTCCAGCCCTCTGGTCAACCAGGGGAGCCTAAACATTTAGAGCATAAAATAAATAGAGTAAGGGACCTTGGAGGTCTTCTAATCCAGCCCCCTCCTCAAGCAGGAGACCCTAAACATTTAGAATAGAGAATAATAAAGATGGAAGGGACCTTGGAGGTCTTCTAGTCCAACCCCCTGGTCAAGCAGGAGGCCCTGGACCATTTCAGACAGGTGGCTTTCCAATCTTAAAAATCTCCAGGGATGAAGCACCCAAAACTTCTGGTGGCAAGCTGTTCCCCTGGTTAAGTGTCCTCACCGTTAGGAAGACTTGAAGCCAGGGATCCTCCCCAACACCTTCTCCACCACGCCGGACGTGGCTGAGGGGGTGGCCCAACTCAAGGTCATCCAGGCTGGCTCCTGGGACTTAGAACTAACACCTGGGTGTCCCCACATCTAAGAGTAGCACCTAAACTCTGCCCCCACCCAACACCCTAAATGTTAAAGACCTCCCTACCTAACATATCAGAGTAAGGAGGCCCCAACGCCACGGCCAAGATAAGACGGTTACCTTTTGCGCCAATTCGGAAAAGTTCTCGCCTGCCTGTGCCACAATGAAGCCCAGCTTGAAGATGGGGCAGTAAGGATCAGTGGTTTCGTTGAAAGTGCAGTTCTTCAGGTAGTCGTCACTGTTGTCCTTGATGTTCTGTCTAGGGCAGAGAGAAACCAGGATGATTAGCCCGAAACCTAACCTTGGAGGTCTTCTAGTCCAGCCCCCTGCTCAAGCAGGAGACCCTTACAGAATAACAAGAGTCGGAAGGGACCTTGGAGGTCTTCTAGTCCAGCCCCCTGCTCAAGCAGGAGACCATTACAGAATAACAAGAGTCGGAAGGGACCTTGGAGGTCTTCTAGTCCAGCCCCCTGCTCAAGCAGGAAACCATTACAGAATAACAAGAGTCGGAAGGGACCTTGGAGGTCTTCTAGTCCAGCCCCCTGCTCAAGCAGGAGACCCTTACAGAATAACAAGAGTCGGAAGGGACCTTGGAGGTCTTCTAGTCCAGCCCCCTGCTCAAGCAGGAGATCCTTACAGAATAACAAGAGCCGGAAGGGACTTTGGAAGTCTTCTAGTCCAATCCCCTTGCTCAAGCAGGAGACCCTTACAGAATAACAAGAGTCGGAAGGGACCTTGGAGGTCTTCTAGTCCAGCCCCCTGCTCAAGCAGGAGACCCTTACAGAATAACAAGAGTTGGAAGGGACCTTGGAGGTCTTCTAGTCCAGCCCCCTGCTCAAGCAGGAGACCCTATACCATTTCAGACAGGTGGCTGTCTAGTCTTTTCTTAAAAACCTGCAGTAACCTACAACTTCTGGAGGCAACTTGGTCTGTTCCACTGGTCAACTGTCCTCACGGTTATGAAATTTCTCCTTAATTCCAGGTTGCTTCTCTCCTCGATGAGTTTCCATCCGTTGGTTCTTGCTTTCTGGTGCTTTGCAAAATAAGTTGACCCCCCCTCTTCCTTGCGGCAGCCCATCAAATACTAGAATATTGCCATCATGTCCCACACTAGTCTTCCTTTTCTCTAGGTCGGGTGTTGGCAACCTGCAGCTCGGGAGCCGCATGCGGCTCTTTGGAGCCCTCAGCTTTGCTGGCTGGAGAATTCTGGGAGCTGAAGTCCTTCAGACTTAAAGTTGCAAAGGTTGGAGAGCCCTGGCCCAGGCCTTGACACTGACAGCTTTGCTGGCTGGAGAAGTCTGGGAGCTGAAATCCTTCAGACTTAAAGTTGCAAAGGTTGGAGAGCCCTGGCCCAGGCCTTGACACTGACAGCTTTGCTGGCTGGAGAAGTCTGGGAGCTGAAGTCCTTCAGACTCAAAGTTGCAAAGCTTGGAGACCCCTGGCCCAGGCCCTGACACTGACAGCTTTGCTGGCTGGAGAAGTCTGGGAGCTGAAGTCCTTCAGACTTAAAGTTGCAAAGGTTGGAGACCCCTGGCCCAGGCCCTGACACTGACAGCTTTGCTGGCTGGAGAAGTCTGGGAGCTGAAGTCCTTCAGACTTAAAGTTGCAAAGGTTGGAGACCCCTGGCCCAGGCCCTGACACTGACAGTTTTGCTGGCTGGAGAAGTCTGGGAGCTGAAGTCCTTCAGACTCAAAGTTGCAAAGGTTGGGGACCCCTGGCCCAGGCCCTGACACTGACAGCTTTGCTGGCTGGAGAAGTCTGGGAGCTGAAGTCCTTCAGACTTAAAATTGCAAAGGTTGGAGACCCCTGGCCCAGGCCCTGACACTGACAGCTTTGCTGGCTGGAGAAGTCTGGGAACTGAAGTCCTTCAGACTCAAAGTTGCAAAGGTTGGAGACCCCTGTTTTAAGGGATCGTCTGCTAGGTCCTTACTTGGAGAAGTGGAAGCGCGGGAAGTGAATGCTGTTCTTGATCAGAATGGTGAACTCTGGCGCCATCGCTGCCAAATCCTCACTAGGAAGTGAAAAAGAAAGAAAAACAAAGCCACATTAAGTTCGGAGGCAAAACTAGTCGGGATGCAGGAATCGGCGTTTTTCCGGGTCTTGTGAAGTCCACATGCAGAAATCCTCTCCTTCCTAACTCTCGACAGTGATTACAACCGTGTTCCCTCCTACCTGAAGGTCGCTCCGTTCTCCACCGGACACCAGGCCATGACCTGGCAGGTGTTCTTGGTGATGTTGTAAGGGACGCAATGCCCCGTCTTCATTCCTGCAGGAAAAAACAAGAGCGACAACAGTGTGAATCTCCCCTTTGCCTCTGTGTTTATGCTCAGGGTACTGCTGTCAGAATTAACAGAGTTGGAAGGGACCTTGGAGGTCATCTAGTCCAACCCCTCGGCCCAAGCAGGAGACCGTACAGTATTTCTGACAGATGTCCAGTCTCTTCTTCAAAGCTTCCAGTGATGAAGCTCTCGCACCTTCTGAAGGGAAGCTGTAGGTAAGTAGGTATGAAGGAAGAATAAAAGGAAGGAAAATAAAAAGGAAGGAAAGAGAAAGAAAGAAAGAAAGAAAGAAAGAAAGAAAGAAAGAAAGAAAGAAAGAAAGAAAGAAAGAAAGAAAGAAAGAAAGGCAAGCTGTAGGAAGGAAGGAAGGAAAAGAAAAAGGAAAGAAAGAGAAAGAGAAAAAAAAAAAGAACAGTTGGAAGGGACCTTGTAGGTCATCTAGTCTAACCCTCTGCCCAAACAGGAGGCCCTACACCCTTTCTGACAGGTGGCAGTCCAGTCTCTTCTTGAACGCTTCCAGGGATGAAGCTCCCATACCTCCTGAAGGCAGGTTGTAGGAAGGAAGGAAGGGGAAAAAAAGGAAAGAAAGAACAGTTGGAAGGGATCTTGTAGGTCATCTAGTCTAACCCACTCCACCAAGCATCCTCAAACTACAGCCCATGGGCTCCATATGGCTCGCCAATGCAAAGTATCCAGCCCGTGGAGGAGTGGGATGAAAACCAGCTTGTAAAGGTGCTTTAAAAATCTTTAAAAATGCTTTAAAAACAGCCTTTCAGATGTTTTTCGCCCACCAGTCCATCCCATGGTCCAATCTCCCACTGCCACGCTGGCAGTTCCACCCATCCAGATCCGGTCAGGTACAGAGGTGCAGAGACCAAGGATGATGACCTTGGCTTTCTGAAAAGAATGTTGTTATGGCTACCTATCATCTAATTCCCTCCCACTTTCCCACAATAGAAAACATGTCCATTTTTCCACCGTTGCAACCTTGGTAGCGTTCCCGTCGAAATTCAGCTTGACCATTGCTGGTCATGTGGTCAATCCCCCTTTGCGTCTCTGTGCTGTCCCAAGAGATGGACAAACCGGTGGCTACTGGGTGCCCTGGACACGAGAAGAGGTTGCCCCTTACTCACCGTTCCCCAGCACCCCCACCTCACCCGTGGCACATTCGTGGTCAGAAACGCAGGAGGCCCTCAGGTTCTGCAGGAGACAAGACACAGGAGAGGCGTTAGTGGGTCACTCAAGATGCCAGAAGGTCCAGCGTCCAGTTGGCGAATCCAGCAAAAGAAATTCCTGGGACATTATTTTACCAAGAGTGTAGAAATTAAAAGAAGCTTGTTCCTGGGGAGGAACGTTACGGCAAAGCTTCACAGCATCCTAAAAAGCAGAGACATCCCCCTGCCAACACAAGGGCATCTAGTCAAGGTTTATGGTTTTCCCACAGTTGCAATGGATGGCTGTGAAGGTTGGACCATGAGGAAGGTTGAGCGCCCAAGAATGGAGGCCTTTGGACTCTGGTGGCTGGAGAAGAAGACTCCTGCATTGAGTCCCTTGGACTGCAAGGCCATCCCACCGGTCAGTCCTGGAGGAGATCCACCCTGGCTGCTCTTTAGAAGGCCAGATCCTGAAGAGGAAACTCAAAGACTTTGGCCACCTAAGGAGAAGGAAGAAGGACTCCCTGGAGAAGAGCCTCATGCTGGGAACGATGGAGGGCAGAAGAAGAAGAAGGGGACGGCAGAGAAGGAGGTGGCTGGATGGAGTCACCAAAGCAGCTGGCGTGAGCTTCAATGGACTCCAGGGGATGGTGGAGGACAGGAAGGCCTGGAGGAACATGGTCCCTAGGGCCGTGATGGGTCGGACACGACTTCGCAATGAACCACCACAAAACTTTACTGAATAAAGACTCAAATGCGCAGCTGGGGCCACCCATAGCGAAGTGTAACTGAAAAGGCAGAGCTTCTCCGTGGATATTCCGAGCCCACCCTCACCCACCCACCCTGCTTCTCCCTAAGGGGTGTCGGTGCTGGTGATGGCTTCTGGCTTTGTGCCAAGGGTTCCTACCTCCGGACAGGTCTTCTGGGTCTGCGAAGGGGTCACTTCCACCCGGGTGATGATGCTGAAGACGCTGCCCCCCTGCAGGGGAGAGAGGAGGGGGGTGAAGGCAGCCGCCCAAGATTGCCCATCAAAGCCACGTTTTTTGACCCCCCGAGGAGGAGCCGTGGCGTGGATTGGTGGAAATCAGCCTTATGGCGCCATGAGCAGAAATATATATATTTCTATATTTCGCCCCTCCCAAAAGTTCCTTTCAGATGGCTGCTGATATCATGTCTTCATTGGCGGTCAGGGATCCAAGTTTCTTCCAAGGAAGGAAGGAGGGAGGGAGGAAAATTAGGGAGAGAAGGAGAGGGAGAAGGAAGGAAGAGAGGGGAAGAAGGAAGGATTAGAGAGGAAAGAAGTAGAGGAATGGAGGGAAGGAAAGAAGATTTAGGAAGGAAGGGGAGGGAAGGGAGGAAGGATGAAAGAAGAAAGAAGCGAGGGAGGGAAGGAAGGAAAGATTAGAGAGGAAGGAAGGGGAAGGAAGGGTTAGAAAGGAAGGAAAGGAGGGAGGGAAGGTAGGAGTAAAGGGGAAAGAAGAGAGGGAGGGAAGAAGGGAAAGATTAGGGAGGAAGGAATTGGAAGGAAGGGTTAGAAACGAAGGAAGGAGGAGGGAAGGAAGGATTAAAGGGGAGAAGGAGTGGGAGGGAAGCAATGAAAGATTAGAGAGGAAGGAAGGGGAAGGAAGGGTTAGAAAGGAAGGAAAGGAGGGAGGGAAGGTAGTAAAGGGAAGCTAGTAAAGGGAAAAGAAGAGAGGGAGGGAAGCAAGGAAGGATTCGGAAGGAAGGAAGGAAGGAAGGAAGGAAGGAAGGAAGGAAGGAAGGAAGGAAGGAAGGAAGGAAGGAAAGGTTAGAGAGGAAAGAAGGATTAAAGGGGAAAGAAGAGAGGGAAGGAAGCAAGGAAGGATTTGAAAAGAAGGAAGGGGAAGGAAGAGAAGGAAGAAAGGATTAGAGAGGAAAGAAGGAGGGAAGGAAGGTGTGATCTTACTAAGGCTTTATAAAGCAGTTCTAATCCTTCACATGATTTCGATTTTATACAACCCAGGATCGCTTTGCCAGCCAGGCCAAGGGGGGCTGAGTCCTTTCCCCCTCCCCAAAGACCCCCCTTTTGACCGCTTGGAGAAGTTGCCCTGGGAGGGGTGTGTGAGGAGGGGGTGTCTCACCTCTGGGGGCTTCACGTATTCCTCCACATCCCACACCTTCCGCTGGGAGAAAGTCACCCCCTTGACTTTGGTAATGACCGAGCTCTCCGGGCCGGATTCGCACTCCTGGTAGCCCTTCTGGTTACTAAAGACGTACCTGTGGCCCCCAAAAAAAACCCGAGGACTTGGGTGGCACCTGAACAATTCCTCCACCCGGTCTTAAAGCAGAAAAAAAAACCCTTCCTCAACACACACCCACACACACCCAAAATTAGTTGCCCGGACCCAATCCACATATCAAAGGATAGGGTCTGCAAGCACCAACAGAGTCCATGAAATTAGGTCTCCCAGAGGAAGTGCCCGTTCACAAGAATAAACACAAACACACACATACACACAAACACAAACACACACCCCACCCTAGAATCAACACGTCAACATTACAAGCTCCCCCTATAAAAATCTCCTGGTGGTCCCTATTTTTCTACTTGCATTTTTTTTACGTGCCGTTACGCGGCCCTAGGGGTTCGAACCGGCAAACTGCCGATGACCCTTTCTGATCGACAAGCTCAGCCTCTGAGCCCCCGTGTCCCTATTGAATAGTTCTAGATAATGTTAGGTAACAGGATCATATTATCTTATGCATTATAATATTATAAGAGAATATCAATATATGAATATCAATATATGAATATTGACATGCGTTATTAAATAAATACACAACACACACCCACTCGTATTCCCAGGTCCTTCCTTGGCTAAATCGTAACGTCCCTGCCCTTCACACCCCGATATCTGCTCTTAAGCATCTTGCAATACACCACCACCGTGTCTCTCTCTCTCTCTCCCAGGAGGGGTTGTGGGTGGGGGGGACACTTACCAGATGAAATAAACCAGGATTAGCAGCTGGACCAGCCGGTAAATGATGCCCAGGTGAGGATTCTTCACCACCATTATTTTGGGCGTCTCGTAACTCCAGAAGTCCCTCCAGGCATGGCCAAAACCCATCGCGCCCCTCTCCTTTTGGCCACAAGACGAGACACCCTCGGACCCTTGACGTCTTTATGGGCGAGGAAGGGGTCTCATGCCAACCAATGGGGAGGAGGAGGGTTGCAGGGCTGCCGCTTCCCAGAGAGAGAAGGTATGTCCAAGTGGCGAGAGCCTGCCCAGCTCTTCCCTTGATGTGCTACTGGCTCGCCCCAAGAGAAGGCTGCAGGATTGACAGATCTTGGGGGGGGGGGGAGTGTGTGAGGTGGGGGGGCAATCCGGCAAAAGAGACGATGTTCAGCTGTGGGGCAGGATCGCCCTCTGGTGCCACCCTAGAGCTCTGCATCTTCTTGTCCAGCCTGCGCGACCTTCGGTGGTCTCTGAGCTCCGATCGTTTTCTCACAGACGTTGCATTAACCCAGCTAGGTGACAGCATCAGGGCTGGTGAGGGGACGGTTGTCACCTAGTTTGGGTCGTGAAACGCCTGTGAGAAAAGAAGGAAGGTCAGAGAAGACCAAGGACCCCACAATCTTCCTCCTCCTCCTCTTCTTCCTCCTCCCCCCTCCTCCTCTTTCTCCTCCTCCTCCTGGAAACCCCCATGTTCATCTAACACTGATGATGTAACCTAGTTTGAGCACCAAGGACCCCACCATCCTCCCTCCTCCGCCTCCTCCCCATTCCTCCTCCTCCTCCTCCTGGAAACCCCCATGTTCATCTAACACTGATGATGTAACCTAGTTTGAGCACCAAGGACCCCACCATCCTCCCTCCTCCGCCTCCTCCCCATTCCTCCTCCTCCTCCTCCTGGAAACCCCCATGTTCATCTAACACTGATGATGTAACCTAGTTTGAGCAATGAAACCTCTACAGAAAAGAAGGCAAGCTAAGACAGCACCAAGGACCCCACAGTCCTCCTCCCTCCTCCTCCTCCTGGAAACCCCCGTTTTCAATATAAAAAAATGAAGTCCTTTGTCTGAAATGGTGTAGGGCCTCCTGCTTGGGCAGAGGGTTAGACTAGATGACCTACAAGGTCCCTTGCAACTGTTCTTTCCTTCCTTTCTCCCTCCTTTCTTTCTTTCCTTCCTTTTTCTTTTCCTTCCTTCCTTCCTTCCTTCCTTCCTTCCTTCCTTCCTTCCTTCCTACCTACAGTTTGCCTTTAGAAGCTTTGGGAGCTTCATCCCTGGAAGCTTTCAAGAAGAGACTGGACTGCCATAATTTTAAGACGGCTTTTGTAGGGTTTTAAACTTATTTTAACACAGGCCCATATATTTAATTCATTTTAACTATTTCGTATTGTATTTATTGCATTTTGTTTTATTCTCTCCTGCGCACCGCCCTGAGTCCCTTCGGGGAGATTAGAGCGGTTTATAAATCCAAATAATAAATAAATAAACTGCCCTCTGTCAGAAACGCTGTAAGGCCTCCTTGCTTGGGTGAGGGGGAGTTGGACTAGATGACCTCCAAGGCCCCTCTGTGCAACTTCTCCAGATCCTAGATTTACCCTTCTCTTCTGTAATAGAACTGAAGGGGTTGTCTGCTTGCCTTTTTATCACCACAATCCAGACAGGCATCCCGAGAAAGATTTGAAAAAGATTTGGGGTGGGGGGGTCTTTCCAGCAGATTGCAATGGAGACCCTCCTCCCTTCTGCCACGGCTTCTGTCAACCAGCACATCAAAGGTAAAATGGTACCCCTCTTTTTTTTAATGATGGTTTGTTAACCCCTTCAATCCCAGGTCTAAAACACGGGAAAGATTCTTTTAAAACGATTCTACGAAGAAACTATTTATATGTCCAAAAATGGAAGCCCAGTACAATATCTTCATTTATGGCTGCCTGGACAATTAGGACTTTGTATAAAATGGGGGAAATGTATTTATGATTGGTGGTTTTGACTTTAAAAAAAGGAAAATACATTCTTTTATAATCACAGGGCATGAGATAGCTTTATAATTTCTATTTCTATTTTTTCTGAAAAGGAGATTGGATACTTCTGGTTTTTCTTCTTTTTCCCCCCGGTACTTTTGTTTTTCTTTTGTCCTATTTGTTAGCTCTTAAGGAAGCTCTGTAAAACTTTAAATAAAAATGCATTTGAAGAAACCCCCACAAACAACTCAAACTTACAAGAAAGGCAACGATGGGCCCCAATATCCGGAAGTCTAAAATTCTCCAGGTTAATAAAATCAGACGTGGAAACATAACCAAGTCAACCCAACCAGATCGTGTTCTGTCTGCACCCTCACTTCAAACCACACTAGAGCTGGAAGTCACCTTGGAGGTCATCTAGTCCAGCCCCCTGCTCAAGCAGGAGACCCTGTACCAATGCAGAGGGGTGGCTATCCAGTCTCTTAAAAATCTCCAGTGATTGAAGCCCCTGTAACTTCTGAAGGTAACTTCCCCTGTAACTTCTGAAGGTAACTTCCAGCGATAACCCCAAACCCACAACTTCTGGTGGCAAGCTGTTCCTCTGGTTAACAGTCCTTAGTTAACCAGAGGAACAGGTTAACTAGTTAAGTTTCTCCTTTTTAATTCCAGGTTGCTTCTCTCTTTGATTAGTTGCCATCCAGTCGTTTCTTGTCCTGCCTTCTGGTGCTTTGGAAAAAATAAATTGACCCCTTAAATTTATTTTTTGAGGGCAGCCCCCTCAAATATTGTCCTCCCTCCCTCTCTCTCCCTCCCTCACACACCCACCCATATGTCACTTCCCAAGGGGGAAGAACTCCAAATCCCAGTTAATGAGGTCGAATCCTGGAACGCCATAAAACGCAGAGCCCAAACAGAAAAGAGAAACGAGAGTCTTTACTGGAAAAAAATTGGTTTTAATTGGTCAAACTCTCATTTCACAGCTGGGTGTGCAGAACCAGGGGCAACTGCATAACACAACTTGGCTACAACATTAACGGAGACAAGTCTTCATCGAGGTACTGGGTGCGAGGACAGGCGGAAACCAGACAGGACTGGGGCTGGGGGAGAGGAGGAGGAACAAGGGGGGGACGGGGGCAAGTAAATTCAACCCACAAGGTTACCCAGAGGGTTTATAGGGGTGTAACCCTCGCCCCACCCCGCAGCCGTAGATTCAGAGTCACGGTGCCCCCAGGACAAATGTTGTAATCGGAGAGCTTGCGCCCATCCGCCAAGGTCTGGCTCTCGTACGCCAGCCAGAATTGGTCATCTTGGATTTGCTCCTGGGCCCGGATCTGGGCTCGGAACTTGGCCACCGTGTTGGAAGGCAGGACGTGGTAAGTGGTGGTCCGCTGGTTGGAGTTCCTCAGCAGGATAGGGATGGACTCCTCGTGCTTCACCATCAGCAGGAGGGTGTCCCCCGAGCGCAGGTGGTAGTTGGTGAGCGGGGCGCCGTCCCGGAGGTCCACGCAGGTGCCGTCCACGCGAGCCAGCTTCTGCTGATAAGGGTTCACCCCACATTGGCGGCTAAGTTGGGTTTTGAGGTCCCAGACGGTTTGGTTGGAGGAGCAAAGCACGGAGTGGACCTCGCCCGTCAGAAGCTTCACGTTCAGAGTCAGCGTCTGGAGGGGGGACACAAGACAAGCGCAATGGAGGATCCGGTTAAACCTGCTGCTGTGGCCTAGAGGTGGAGCTCTCGCCTCCCAAGCAGGAGGTGGTGGGTTCAATCCTAGGTGGAGGCAGATGTAGGGTTTCCTCCTGCTTGGGCAGGGGGTTGGACTTGATGACCTGCCAGGTCCCTCCCAACTCTGTTAATCTGTTAACCTCTAAGGCAGGGATGTCCAAACTTGGGAACTTTTAAGACTTGTGGACTTCAACTCCCAGAATTCCCCAGCCAGCATAGTTGGCTGGGGAATTCTGGGAGTTGAAGTCCACAAGTCTTAAAGCTCCCAAGTTTGAACATCCCTGCTCCAAGGTCTTGCCTCCCAAGCAGGAGGTGGTGAGTTCGATCCTAGGTAGAGGCAGAGGTAGTAGGGTCTCCTGTTTGGGCAGGGGGTTGGACTAGATGACCTGCAAGGTCCCTTCCAACTCTGGTTAATCTGTAAATCATCCCGGCTGGGATTCGCAGCTCTGCAGAAGAGAGTCATTGGCATCGGGCTGGGGAGGCAACTTTCCCCCCAAAACCCACCTGCCTCCCCCCACTTCCCCAGGATGAGGGAGGAGAGGCTCAGGACCCCAGCCCCGCTTGGAGAAGCCTCCCCCCCCCAGGTGGCGTTTAAAGGAGATTGAGGAAAGGGGGAAGATTGAGAGAGAGAGAGAAAGGAAAGAGGGGGCGATTGGGGATAAGAAAAAGGGGGAGAGATTGAGAGGAGAAAAAGGGAGAGATTGAGAAAGGAAAGCGAGAGACCGAGAGAGAAAGGAAAGAGATTGAGGAAAGAGGGAGAGAGATTGAGAGAGAGGGGGAGATTTTGAGAGAGAGAGAGAGAAAAAGGAAAGAGCGAGAGGTTGAGAAAAGAAAGAGGGAAAGAGAGAGAGAGAGAGAAAGGAAAGAGCGAGAGACTGAGGAAAGAAAGAGATTGAGAGAGGAAAGCGAGAGACCGAGAGAGAAAGGAAAGAGATTGAGGAAAGAGGGAGAGAGATTGAGAGAGAGAGGGAGATTTTGAGAGAGAGAGAGAGAGAAAGGAAAGAGCGAGAGGTTGAGAAAAGAAAGAGGGAAAGAGAGAGAGAGAGAGAAAGGAAAGAGCGAGAGACTGAGGAAAGAAAGAGATTGAGAGAGGAAAGCGAGAGACCGAGAGAGAAAGGAAAGAGATTGAGGAAAGAGGGAGAGAGATTGAGAGAGAGAGAGGGAGATTTTGAGAGAGAGAGAGAGAGAAAGGAAAGAGCGAGAGGTTGAGAAAAGAAAGAGGGAAAGAGACAGAGAGAAAGAAAGGAAAGAGCGAGAGACTGAGGAAGGAAAGAGATTGAGAGAGGAAAGAGAGACTGAGGAAAAAAGAAAGAAAGAAAGAAAGAAAGAAAGAAAGAAAGAAAGAAAGAAAGAAAGAAAGAAAGAAAGAAATACCGCTTCGCCCCGCTTCTCACCATCTTCAACCGTCGGGGTGTCGCGCTCTCTCCGTCCGCAAAGCCCAAAACAATCACCGCCTGTGGCTCCGCCGCCTCCCACCGCCTCCTTTTATACCGTCTCGGCTCATCCAGGCGGGCGGAGCTTCTCCGGAAAAGAAAACCGGCCAGCGCTGCGCTCCTGCGGGCGGAGAAAACGAAACTCGAAATCGAAAGCGAAAGCGAAAGGCGGGCGCGACGGGACTGGGCAGAAAGGCGAGTCAGGAGGGGGTTTCCCGGGTGGGGAACGGGACGCCCGGCGTCTTCCTTAGGCCACCAGGAACCAACTGGGTTTGAACAGGGAAACAAGAGTTGGAAGGGACCGTAGAGGTCCTCTAGTCCAACCCCCCCCGAAAAGGAGACCCTACGCCCTTTCTGACAGAGGGCAGTCCAGTCTCTTCATGAAAGTCTCAAGGGATGGAGCTCCCACAACTTCTGAATAACAGAATAATAATAGAATGACAGAGTTGGAAGGGACCTTGGAGGTCATCTAGCCCAACCCCCCCCCCAAAGCAGGAGACCCTACACCATTTCTGACATACATCAGTCCAATCTCTTCTTGAAAGCCTCTAGGGATGAAGCTCCCACAGCTTCTGAATAACAGAATAATAACAGTGACAGTTGGAAGGGACCTTGGAGGTCATCTAGCCCAACCCCCCGCAAGCAGGAGACCCTACTCCATTTCTGACATACATCAGTCCAATCTCTTCTTGAAAACCTCCAGGGATGAAGCTCCCACAGCTTCTGAATAACAGAATAATAACAGTGACAGTTGGAAGGGACCTTGGAGGTCATCTAGCCCAACCCCCCCCCCCAAGCAGGAGACCCTACACCATTTCTGACATACATCAGTCCAATCTCTTCTTGAAAACCTCCAGGGATGAAGCTCCCACAACTTCTGAATAACAGAATAACAGAATGACAGTTGGAAGGGACCTTGGAGGTCATCTAGCCCTACCCCCCCACTCAAGCACTCCTGCCCCATTTCTGACAGATCGCAGCTTCCACTGATGAAGCTCCCACAACTTCTGAAGGCAACTTCTGTTCCATGGGTGGATTGTTCTCACTGTCAAAAATTCCTCCTTATTTCCAGGTTGAATCTCTCCTTGGTCAGCTTCCATCCATTCTTCCTTCTCTGACCTTCAGGTGCCTTGGAGAATAGCTTGACCCCCTTCCTCCTCTCTGGGGCAGCCCCTCAAACATTGGAAGACGCTATCATGTCTCCCCTGGTCCTTTTCTTCACTAGACCTGCCATGTTTAGTTCCTGCAACCATTCTTCACATGTCTGAGCCTCCAGTCCCCTCATCATCCTGGTTGCTCTTCTCTGCACTCTTTCCAGAGTCTCCACATCTTTTTTTATAGTACGGTGACCAAAACTGGATGCGGTACTCTAGGTGTGGTGTTACTAGGGCTTTATAGAGTGGTATTGGTATTTCACTTGATCTTGATTGTATTCTCTTCTCTCGGCTGGCACAGGATGATGGAGTTTGGGGTGTCATTGACTTTAGAAGGAAGGGGAGTCAGGGACTGACTCTAACCTCCCCCCCCCCAAAAAAAGTTAAGTTGCTAAGTAAGACATTTATTAAGTGTTCGGCTGTTGGTTTGAGTTCCCAGCTTGCCAATTTCCTTGCAAACGTTTCATCACTGTTCAAGGAGACATTGTCAGTGGGTTTTGAGTTGTGCTCTTCTGTCTTTAAATACCTTTTTTAAAACGTGATGCAAATGAGGGATTGATGTGGTTTGTACCTAGCATCGCAGAGAAGGCCAGCCAATCAAAGAGTCTGAAACCAGACCGTGACTCACAAGTATCGGAACAAACATAAATAGTAATTTGTTCCGATACTCGTGAGTCATCGTTTTGGTTTCTGAGGTAGATTAGTAGACCTGCTCAGTAACAACAGCCAGCCAATCAAACAGTCCGAAAACAGACCAGGACTCACAAGTATCTGAAAAAACGATTTGAACTGGCAAATTGCAGGCCAGCAGTCAGTAAATAAAATCTCGTTAGGAAAAAGATGCCAAATTATATGGTTTCTATACGGAATTGACAGAATTAGATAAGATAAGCCATAAGAGAGGATTATTTAAAAAAACAAACTGTATAGCTGCCTCTTGAGTATTAAATTAGAAGAAGAAGTGGAAGAAATAATAGCTTGGACTAAAAACTTTGGTTAAACGATAAAACTCCTGAGCCCATGGTCAGGAAAATGGGTGCTTTGGAGGCCCAATTTTTTTTTGAGCCCAAATTGAAAAAGCCTTCAGGGGACTTGATTCGGGGTGGAATTTCATGCTTAAAAATGGTATTTCTGGCTGTTTTTGGCCTCCTGCTTAGGCAGAGGGGGTTGGACTAGATGATCTCCAAGGTCTCTTCCAACTCTGTTGATCTGAAATTTCCTTGCAAGATCAGCAGGAAGGGGGCTCCTCCCGCCGCTCTTCCCTTCCTCTCCAGCCGCCCCTTTTCACCCAAGGTCATCAAAGCATCTGATCCTGCCCACCATTAAACCCTCTTTCCAAGCAGCCACCCTGCTTCCGGTCTCTTCTTCTCCCCACTTGGAACTGAGTCCAGAAAGACATTTCTTCCAACCGTATAAATCCAGCCCTCGGATTTTATTAAGAGCGTTGACACTTACGAGAACCATTAACCAGTGGAACTCCCCGCCTCCAGAAGTTGCTTTACATTTATAAAGCAATTATAATATAAAATATTTAGATTATGAAGCATCCCAAGATATGTACTGCCATCTGTCAGGAATGGTGTAGGGTCTGGGGGGTGGACTAGATGACCTCCAAGGTCCCTTCCAACAGTTCGTTCTTCTTTCTTTCTTTCTTTCTTTCTTTCTTTCTTTCTTTCTTTCTTTCTTTCTTTCTTTCTTTCTTTCTTTCCTTTTTCCCTTTCCTTTCTTCCTTCCCACAGCTTGCCTTCAGAAGGTTTGAGAGCTTCATCCCTGGAAGCTTTCAAGAAGAGACTGAACTGGCACATATTTACATTATGAAGCATCCCAAGATATGTACTGCCATCTGTCAGGAATGGTGTAGGGTCTCCTGCTTGGGCGGGTTGGCGGGTGTTGGGGGTGTTGGACTAGATGACCTCCAAGGTCCCTTCCAACTGTTCTTTCTTTCTTTCTTTCTTTCTTTCTTTCTTTCTTTCTTTCTTTCTTTCTTTCTTTCTTTCTTTCTTTCTTTCTTTCTTTCTTTCTCTCTCTCTCTCTCTTTCTCTCTCTCTTTCTCTTTCTTTCTTCCCCCCTTCCTACAGCCTGCCTTCAGAAGTTGTGGGAGCTTCCTCCCTGGAGGCTTTCAAGAAGAGAGGGGATTGCCATCTGTCAGAAAGGGTGTTGGGTCTCTTCCTTGGGCTGGGAGGGGGTTGGACTAGATGACCTACAAGGTCCCTTCCGACTGTTCTTTCTTTCTTTCTTTCTTTCTTTCTTTCTTTCTTTCTTTCTTTCTTTCTTTCTTTCTTTCTTTCTTTCTTTCTTTTTTTCTTTCTTTCTTTCTTTCTTTCTTTCTTTCTTTCTTTCTTTCTTTTTTTCTTTCTTTCTTTCTTTCTTTCTTTCTTTCTTTTTTTCTTTCTTTTTTTCTTTCTTTCTTTCTTTCTTTCTTTCTTTCTTTCTTTCTTTCTTGCTTGCTTGCTTGCTTGCTTGCTTTCTCTCTCTGTTTCTTTCTCTCTCTCTCTCTTTCTCTCTCTCTCTCTCTCGCTTTCTCTTTCCTTTTCCCTCCTTCCTACAGCCTGCCTTCAGAAGTTGTGGGAACTTCCTCCCTGGAGGCTTTGAAGAAGAGACAGGAGTGCCATCGGTCAGAAAGGGTGTCGGGTCCCTACCTTGGGTGGGGAGGGGGGTTGGACTAGATGACCTACAAGGTCACTCCCAACTGTGTGAATCTGTCATTTTCTGCAGCCGGCCTCAGGGGGCGGTAGGCGTTCCTTCCACTCCACCCCTCCTTCCCCCTTCTCAGCCCTCCAAGCACTGCCGGCGTCTACCCACTTCCTCATGCCAGGCAAACAAAGCGGGGCCCAAAGGAGGGAAGCCAAGGGAAGGCGGGCGGCACTGGAAACCCCCTCCTCTCTCTCTCTCTCTCTCTCTCTCTCTCTCTCTCTCTCTCTCTCTCTCTCTCTCTCTCTCTCTCTCTCCCTCCCTCCCTCCCTCCCTCCCTCCCTCTCTCTCTCTCTCTCTCTCTCTGCCTGGCCATGGGCTCTCTCGCCAATGTCGAATCGTGGAACCTGGACGAATTCCACATGAACCACCTTCAGCCCAACGAGGACTTTCGCCAACGGGCGCTTAGGGAGGTTGACCGCATTTGTGAGTTTCTCCAGAGGCATTGCTTTCAGGATGCGGAAGGCATCAAGGTGTTGAGGGTGGTGAAGGTGAGCCGAGGATGGGCAGGCAGGGGCCTGGGATGGAGTTGGGGGGCGGGGAAGGGAAGGGAAGGGGAGGGGAGGGGAGAGACTCTGCCCAGGGAAGGGAGATGGGAAGGGACCGCTAGGCAGGCTACCCTGACTTGGAACTCTTGAAATGTTCGGTTGTCTGAACTGGGTGATCACAAACTAGGCGGAAATTGTGTTTGTGTGTGTGTGTGTGTGGGGGGGGGAAGTACCCGAGCAGCCCCTCCCCATGCCCTTAGACTGAGTTAATTTTGAATTTGAATTTGAATTTATTTAGATTTATATCCCGCCCTTCTCCACAGAGGACCCAGGGCGGCGCACAGGAAATTTAAAAACATACAAAAATACACAAATAAATACATAATTTAAAATATATATTAAACTATCCTAATCCTATGCTAAAAACCAAATTATTAAAATACCCAATTTAAAACTTTCTAAAAAGTCCCCCTGGGAGGTTAGGCTAGGCCGGCTTGTTGGAAAAGGTATGTCTTTAGACACTCGCGGAAGAGGCGGAGGTCGGTGATGGTGCGTAATTCAGGGGGTAGGTCGTTCCAAAGGGCAGGGCCCGCCACAGAGAAGACCCTTCCCCTGGGTGTCGCCAGTCGGCATTGTCCGGCTGACGGCACCCTGAGAAGGCCCTCTCTGTGGGAGCGGATCGGCCGAAGGGATGTATGGGGCTTCTCTGCTTCCTCTGCCTGACCCCGCGTTCAACTCGGTCTTGCCCGGTGAGGACACCTGTTTTAGATGTCTCCTGTATGGGCATTGAGAATTTTCGTTCCCGGATACTTTCCTTCGCCCTCCCCGCCTGCTCCTCTCCTCTCCTGGCCTCCGTCTCTTGAAGGCCACGCACAGCCTGAGAGAGAGAAAGAGAGAACAGCTGCGGAGGCAGCCGGGCACCATTTTGGGTGCCGCATGAGTACCTCGTGGCGAGGCAGGTGTGGTGGTGGAGGTGGAAATGAAATGGCAGAGGCTGTAGGGCTGTCGGAGGAGGCTCCTTCCACCTCAGGCAGTAGGAGCCACAGTCCGGCCAGGAAGGCAGCCTCTCAGAGCTCCTCCAAGAAGAGTAGCAGCAAATCCTCAGGGAAGGCCGGGGAGAGGGCTGGGCAGCCCCTCCCCACCCAGATCCAGATCCCCTCCTGAGATTTCCCCTGTGGCTGGTCCCGCTTGGAGGTCTCCTAGGCACAGTGGAGGAGGAAGAGCCCCTCTCGCCACCTCTCTCCCTTGGGGATCCAGGGCAGGGGAAGGAGGATCCCTTTGCTCGTGGGGTTCAGGCCATGAGGAGGAGGAGGATCCACCCACCACTGCAGGCCTCCTTCCCCCTCAAGTGTTCAAATCCCCTCCTGCGTAAGGCTAGGGCCACTGCTGATTTGGAGAAGGGCTCTCCTGCCCCAGTCACGCCTCCGTCCCCAAAAAAGGGAAAAGAGGGAACCTTCCCTGAGCCTCGGGCCCCCAAGGAGGAAATCCCTGCTCCCCAACTTTTTCTGGACGTGCTGAAAAACCAGTGGGAAAAACCAGGGGCATTCCCTACTCCTGGGGCAAACGAGTGACGATTGTATCATTTAGAAGTGGGATTTTCCCAGCCATCTACCTTCGGCGGACCGCATCGTTCCGACGCACGGAGGCACCGTTGGTGTCCTTTCGGCATTCCTCCTTGGACTCTGGATTAGGGCAGCGATCTCCGCTGCTTATCAGAGAGGGGAGTGCAGGTGCCAGCTGGCATCATGCCTCACTCAACGAGGAGTGCGGCGACCTGGTGCCAAGGGCCCTGGGGGAAAGTCTATTACAGCAGGAAAATCGGTCTGTGCGAGGCACAAATCTAATCGCTACTACCTCCCTCATCGTCACGGGGGATGGCAGCTGCATTTATGGTGTGTATCTCTTGGAGACTCACGAGGGGAGACCCTAACCCTAACCCTCCCCTTTTCCCCTTTCCCAGGGCGGATCGCTGGGCAAAGGCACATCCCTGAAGCACGGGTCCGATGCCGACTTGGTGCTCTTCTTGGACATCTTCCAAAGTTACGAGGACCAGGAAAAGGATCGGAAGATGATCATCGAGGAAATTGAAAGGCGGCTCGGCGAATGGCAGAAGGATCCGTATTTGTTGGACCTGGGGTTGTTATTGGGCCTCCTCAAAAGTTTCAGAGACCAGGAAAAAGATCCGGAGGAGATCCTGCAGAAGATTCAAAGATGGCTCTGGGAATGCCAGGAGGAGCTGTTTTTGTCAGAGGATGAGATGGCGCCATTCCGTAAGAGCGTCATGAGATATAGAGTGCTGGAAAAGGGTGAAGACAGAGGGGAGCCGTATGTGTCGGATGGCCTGAGGTCCTTGTGGGGCCTCACCCAAAGATACACAGACAAAGAAGAGCAGCAGCAGATGATCATCGAGGAGATTGGAAGGTGGTTCAACGAACGCAAGGCCAACGCGCGTTCGGAACTTACGTTTGAGAAGTCCAAGTGGTCCAACCCTCGGGTGCTCCACTTCAAGTTACGTTCGAAAAAATCAGTGGATTTCATTGAATTCGATGTCCTGCCAGCCTACGATGCCCTAGGTGGGTATATTCTTCCTGAGCAAGTAAGGCTCCCCCCTTGCCCCCTGCTACGATTAGGCAGGGAGCACCAGAGCCACGGAAATCACTAGAGGTGGGTCCCTACCGGTTCGCACCGGTTTGGGTGAATCGGTAGTGGAGATGGCGACCGGGTAGACAAACCGGTAGGGATGACTGGCTGGCCTCACCCCCAAACCGATTTGGGCACGGGACCTAGTTATCTGCGGAATCAGATCCTGCCCCATACATCCCTGCGGCCAATTCGCTCCCACAGAGAGGGACTTCTCCGGGTGCCGTCCACTAGACTTTGTCAGCGGGCGACGCCCAGGGGAAGGGCCTTCTCTGTGGCGGGCCCAGCCCTCTGGAACAACCTTCCCCCCGAAATCAGAACAACTACGGACCTCCGCTCCTTCCGTCAAAAACTTAAAACACACTTTTTCTGCTTGGCCGGCCTAGGTTAGTCTCTACCTTAGGGTGTTAGGGAATTTTAGTTTTATAGCTTGGGATTTTAGCGCAGGGATAATCTTAATTTAATTTGTTTTTATTTATTGTATGTATTCTATGCATGTATTTTTATAGTATTTTAAATTTTTCCCTGTGCAACGCTCCGAGTCCCCTTGGGGAGAGGACGCGGTATACAAAATAAAATTTGATTGATTGATTGATTGATTCCTGGCTTCCCAAAGCAGTTGAAGGTTCCTTTTTCCACAGGAGAAATTGGGATAAGCTTGCGTGTACGTGTTTGGGTGTGCAGGTGTAGATCTACACACAGATTGGTTGGCCATTTAACCAGACTGGGCCACAGCAACGCGTGGCCGGGAACGGCTAGTCATATAATAGTTCCATTTGCTCTTTATCCTTCATTGCTAATGTTAATCTCTTCGTTTCTGCACATTCTACCTGGATCTTCTCTCGACAGGCCCATATCAACGCTCCGGGCCTGACCCTCAGCCCTACCTAGATCTGATACGCACAGGCAAAAGCGGCGCCTTCTCCCCCTGCTTCACAGAGCTGCAAAGAAACTTCACACTCAACCAATGCGGCCAGCTGAAGAGCCTCATCCGCCTGGTGAAATATTGGTACAACGAGGTCAGTAGCCTGCAGAATGAAATTCAGGGTCCCAATTTACGCAATCCGGTTTCCACGCTTTCGTTATTGTTACCTCTAGGATTCCCCCCTCCCCAATTTTTTAGTTTAGCCAACAGTTCTTAAATTATATTTATATTTATATTTATTCAATTTATACCCCGCCCTTCTCCAAACGGACTCAGGGCGGCGCAAGGAAAATTAAAATACATACAAAACATCATATAAAATTTAAAAAACTAATTCAATAGAACCTGTGCTAAAACCAGATTAAAATCCCCAAATTTAAAAACTATCTAAAAGTCAGTATAGGGGGCTACGCTAGGCCGGCTAGATGGAACAAATGTGTCTTAAGACAATTGCGGAAGAGGCGGAGGTCAGAGATGGTACGAAGTTCAGGGGGTAAGTCGTTCCAAAGGGCTGGACCCGCCACAGAGAAGGCTCTCCCCCTGGGGGTCGCCAGTCGGCATTGTCCGGCCGACGGCACCCTGAGGAGGCCCTCTCTGTGGGAGCGTATTGGTCTGAGGGATGTATGGGGCAGGAGGCGGTCTCGCATATAACTAGGCCCCGAGCCATGGAGCGCTTTAAAGATGGTCGTCAGAACCTTGAAATTCTCAGGGCTTGCCCCCCCCCCCACGCCCACCAGTCCATCCCATGGTCCCATCTCCCACTGCCACGCTGGTAGCTTCCTCTCATCCAGATCCGGCCAGGTGCAGAGGTGCAGAGAGACCAAGGATGACCTTGGCTTTCTAGAAAGAAGCTTGTTATGGCTACATAGCATCTCACTCCATACAAGTTTCTCACAATGCATAGTAGAATAATAGAAAGTGTGGCAGGCCAAAGATCCAAAGGGGAAGATGGCTGCAGGCCTGACCCTGGGGTTTGGGAAAAGGGCCAGATAATAGTCTGCTTCATTATCTTTTATACCTTAAAATGGCGCTAATTTTAGACAATGATGGATGGTCTTTCGTATAGTTTCCTCATTCAAATATTGCAGGGAGTTTTATTTAAGCTATTTTTTCTGTGTAACCCAGGTGAAGGAAAAGCCACTCCCCCCAAAGTACGCCCTTGAGCTACTAACTGTCTACGCCTGGGAGCAAGGAAGTGACTGGATCGAATTCAACACCGCGGAGGGTTTCCGGACAGTGCTGTGGCTCATTGAGAACTACAAGGAGCTTTGCATCTATTGGACAAAATATTACGATTTTGACAATGAGATAATCCAGCGGTATTTACAAGAACAGCTCCGTAAAAAGAGGTCAGCCTCCCACCTTGGATACCTGGGCAGTTTATTTTATTTCCCAAAATCAGCAATGGCGTTTGTCACAGTTGGAGAAACTCTTGCAACAAGGGCTCCTAGTGAGTTTCAAATTGGAGTAAAATGCAAACCCTTGTTGTCAATGTCAATGTCAATGTCAATTTTATTTGTATACCGCATCCTCTCCCCGAGGGGACTCGGAGCGGTGCACAGGGAGAATTAAAATAGGTACAATACATAAATAGAATAGGTAAAAACAAATTAAATTAAAATATCCCTGCGCTAAAACCCCCAATTTATAGATTTACTAAAATCCCCTAAAATCCTAATAGACGGAGACTATTATTGAGCTGTTGCTACCTCTGCTTGCCTTCTGCACCCAATATTTCTTCTTCTTTTGGAGTGGCGAGAGCAAAACAGCCGTGACACAAAGAATAGGGTGTGTGTGTGTGTGTGTTTGTATGTATGTGTGTGTTTGGGTCCCAAACTTCCCTTCTTTCCTTGCAAAATTCCTCCTGACTTTCTAGCTTGACTTCCACTGACCTAGGAACACCATTTATGCACCTGCTGGCCACTAGAAGGCAGCAGAGAGAGAGAGAGAGTGAGACAGAGATACACACACGACTCTTTGCTGCCACCTATCTGACGTTTTGCAACCCGTCCATGGTAGCCCTGCTGTTAGTGTAGTTGTGACATGGTAGTAGATCCACCAAATATTGAAGTTAATGGGACGTCTTTTCAACGGGGCCTGAACTCATGAACAAGCGTTGCCATCTGCGCTTAGGACTCTAACTTTCTTTATTGGATTTCAGGCCGGTGATCCTCGATCCAGCGGATCCAACCGCAAACTTCGGAGAGGCGAAAGGCTGGGATCGGCTGGCAGCAAAGGCGAAATCTTACGCTTCCATGAAGTGCTGTCGGAAACGAGATGGTTCTTTGGTGGAATCCTGGGACGTGCCGGTGAGGAAAACAAGAACGGCCAAGTGGCATTTTGGCTGGGTTTCTTCGGGATCAGATGCCCCGGTGGCACAGTGGTTAGAGGGCGGTACTGCAGGCTGCGTCTGCTGCTTGCCGGCTGCCTGCAATTTGGCAGTTCAAATGTCACCAGGCTCAAGGTTGATTCAGCCTTCTGTCCTTCCGAGGTGGGTCAAATGAGGACCCGGATTGTCGGGGGCAAGATGCTGACTTTGTAAACTGCTTAGAGAGGGCTGTAAAAGCACGCTGAAGCGGTATATATGTCTAAGGGCTATTGCTATGAAGGGCAATGAAATGGCTCTGCCTGAAGGGGTAGATCTTTGTTATGTAGAATAGACTGGACCAGGTCTTAATGGCCCATTGACAAAAGTGGGGGGGGGTGTGATGTTGAAATTCTGCCTCTCTACTTCTCTTTTAGGGGAATATTCTGCCTTTTTAATGTACCCTAAAATATTTTATTTTTCTAGGAGAGGGGTGGGTTTTAACCTCCAACAATATAAACTGGATTATATAAACTTTATAAGGGACGTGGTGGCTCAGTGGCTAAAGAAGCTGAGCTTGTCGATCGGAAAGGTCGGCAATTGGACAGTTCAAATCCTCAGCGCCGCATAACAGAGGGAGCTCCCATGATTCGCCCCAGCTTCTTCCAACCTAGAAGTTCGAAAGCACGTTACAAAATGAAAGTAGAAAAATAGGCACCACATTTGATGGGAAGGGAAGAGCGTTCCGTGCGCCTTCAGCATTGAGTCATGCCGGCCACATGACCACGGAGACGTCTTCGGACAGCGCTGGCTCTCCGGCTTTGAAACGGAGATGAGCAGCGCCCCCTAGAGTTGGGAATGACTATGTGCAAGGGGAACTTTTACCTTTATAAATTTTATTATAATCTAGCACTCAGATTTTATTAGAGCGTTTATGCTTTTCTGCAGGCTCAGAAACCATGCTGGAAGTGACATTTTGATGAAAACATCACTCGTGAACCACAAAGAAGAGGGAGTCAAGCTATTCTCCAAAGCCCCTGAGGGCAGAACAAGAAGCAATGGGTGGAAACTAATCAAGGAGAGAAGCAACTTAGAACTGAGGAGGAGTTTCCTGACAGTGAGAACAATTAACCAGTGGAACAGAAGTTGCCTCCAGAAGTTGTGAATGCCCCAACACTGGAAGTCTTCAAGAAGACGTTGGATAGCCATTGGTCTGAAGTGGTATAGGGCTTCCTGCTTGGGCAGGGAGTTGGACTAGATGACCTCCAAGGTCCCTTCCAACTCTGCTATTGTATTGTATTGTAATTTTCTGGATTTTTAGCAGAAACTCTTGGATGGGGGGGGGAACAACCCAGTGTCTACCCCCCTCTTAAACTCATGCACAAGATGCTTGCAAGACGGTATTGATTTGAAGCAGTGGTGAAATCTAATTCCCCCCCTCACACCCACTGGTTCTATGGTTGTGGCTTTGGTGGGACCAGTGACCGACTGGTCGTGGCCATTTCAGCTATTTATTTTGAGCTTTCTATAGCATTTTCTCCTGCAGGTTCGCCCGAGGTTTGTGGAAATAATACAATAAAATAATAATAATACATTTACAATAACATGCAACCCAAGCTGAAAATGTTTATTAAACAAAGCATAGCAATAATAATAATAATAATTGCAGTATCATAGGAAGAAATTATTATTTATTTATTATTTATTTTATTTTTATTTCAAATTTATTCGAAATACCATTTAACAAAACCAAGCAACAGGATGCAATCAAGGAGTGTAAACGCTCGACAAAATTTTATATCCCCATCGTAGCCGGAGCCCTTTGTCATTAATCCTTCCATCAAACAAGGACACCTCACTATCTAAGAAAGACAAAAGGAAGAAGATTCAAATCGATTCACCAAGGTCCGTGGCTTATCTGTGCTTAGCTGCTGTTTGTGGACAGTGATGAATGAACCTACAAGCATCTCTATATGTTTGTTATGTATGCATAGTAAAAAATGGCAATAAAGCAGAGCGGGGATTCAGCAGGTTCTGACCGGTTCTGGAGAAACGGTAGTGGAAATTTTGAGTAGTTCGGAGAACCGGCAAATGCCCCCTCTGGCTGGCCCCAGAGTGGGGTGGGAATGGGGATTTTGCAGTATCCTTCCCCTGCCATGCTCACCAAGGCACACCCACAGAACCTGTAGCAAAAAAATGTGAATTTCACCACTGCAATAACCATTGTCTGTCTGTCTCTGTATCGCTTCTGTCTGTCTGTCTGTCTGTCTGTCTGTCTGTCTGTGTCTGTCCGTCCGTCCGTCCATCCATCCATGCAAATTTTTACCCCAGAGTGGATTTTACCACCACTGCCGTCTGTGTGTGTGTGTGTGTGTGTGTGTGTGTGTGTGTGTGTGTGTGTGTGTGTATCTATAATTGTTCCACACACCCTGTTAAGGCCCCAATTAAGGGGGGAGACATACTGTTTCCTTTTCTGCATTTCGGCTCATCACCAGTGAACATCTAGACAGAAAGCCATGAGTTCCGTTGTGCGATTTTTATATATTGCGAATTGTCCTGAAAATGTGAGTTCCAGGTGTAGTTATAAAAGAAACCGACATAATGATCTCTGGAACTTTAAAATATATTTAAAATATGTTGCTCACTGAGCTTTCGTTAGCAACTGCTAATATCGTCAGAGTGTAAAAGCCATTAAAGAGATACCTGCCTTTATACAATGTTAATCAATTTAGCCCTTGTGTGCATGATAGGTCCATCCACCCGCCTCCCACCTGTGATTAGCCCTGTTGTTTTTCTTGCATCAGCCTTTTGTTTGTATATATTTTAAGGTTCCGGAAATCATTATGTCAGTTTCTTTTATATATATATATATAAGAATATATATCCATCACGTCTGTCTGTCTGTCTGTCTGTCTGTCTGTCTGTCTGTCTATCTATCTATCTATCTATCTATCTATCTATCTATCTATCTATCTATCTATCTATCTATCTATCTATCTATATCTATCTATCTATCTAATCTATCTATCTATGCAAATTTTGTGGATTTCAGAAGCTCCTGGTCTTTCTGTGCTCCAATTTTCCTGAGATATAGTAACAGCATCCTATGTGTTCCCTTAAAGTCCGCCCCTTTACTTGCAATTCCTGGACATGAACGTGTAAAATACACACCAACATAAAGTAAGCATTTCTCCAACCGGAAGCCACCAATTGCAAACCTAAGCTGGATTTCATTCCGACCCACCATGGCTGCATGATGGCTTGTCTCCCATGTCCTGAATTCCTCAACCTAAGCTGGCTTTTAAAATCATGGCTTCATCCATTCCAGATTGGAACGTCATCCCTGATTTTCCCAGATATGTATATATATAAGCTCCTGAAGTAGCATTAAAAGCCAAAGCGCGTCGCCATTCAGCTGCTTCCACCCCAGTGTTTCAGATCCACGGGGGGGGGGGGGGGAGATGGGATGTGTCTCTCTTCATAACAGCGTGCACCAGCTTTCCTCCTGAGGCTCCTCCTTTGCCAGCTGGAAAAGACACAAAAATGGACCTTTGGTTATTTGCTGATGTCTGGAAGTCTGCGGGGAAATCCGTTCCTTTCGTCTCCGCCCTGCAACTCGGAAGGGGGTTATTTGCTGCGGCCAACTTGCTCTTACCAGCTTTATTTAGACTTATAAACCGCCCCCTCTCCCCGAAGGGACTCGGGGCCAACTCATGATGTTACCTAGTTTGAGTCATGAAAAAGTGTGCAAGAAGACCACCAAGGACTCTACCATCCTCCTCCTCCTCCTCTTTCCCTTTCTTCCTCCTGTTCTCCACAAACCCTCCTCCCTCCTAGCACTGATGATGTTCCCTAGTTGGGTCATGAAACGTCTGCAAGAAAACGAGCCAGCTCAGAGAGCACCAAGGACCCCACAGTCCTCTTCTCCCTCCTCCTCCCCCACCTTCCTTCTAGCACTGATGATGTTACTTAGTAGGGTCATAAAACGTCTGCAAGAAAACCACCAAGCTCAGAGAGCACCAAGGACTTTACAGTGGTCTCCTCTTCCTCCTCCTTCATTTCCACCTCCATTTTCCCTTTTCTTCTCCCCCTCTCTGCAAACCCCCTTCCCTTCTAGCACTGATGATGTTACCTAGTTGGGTCAGGAAACGTCTACAAGAAAACCACCAAGCTCAGAGAGCACCAAGGACCCCAGTTTGACCCTGAGCTACAAAGATCGTCCTTTATTGGTACCGAATGGTTGTGGCCAACTCCCCCGCAGGACAATTCAACAATTCAGCTTAATTATTTCAAATAATTTTTAAAGACATCTTAGTTTTTGCTATTCGCATTTCATCCTTTCTGTTCCACCAGTCCTTGGGTATTACAGTATACACAGTCTTCAACCATGAGGGAGCCCAAAATTTACATTGCTCAGTGAGACCACTGTTAAGGGAGCTTTGTCCCACTTTATGACTTTCCTTGCCACAGTTGTTAAGTGAGCCCCGCAGTTGATAAGTTGATAAACATCATCATTAAGTGAATCTAACTTCCCCATCGATTTCACTTTTCAGAGGTTAACAGAGTTGTAAACCTCTTGGGCCCCCCAACAATCTGGGGTCCTCGTTTTACTGAACTGGTAAGGATGGAAAGTTGAGTCAACCCTGAGCCTCTGAGAGTGGAACCTTTGGTAGGGGGCAGAGTCAGCCTGCAATAGCAATAGCACTTCGACTTATATACTGCTTTACAGCCCTCTCTAAGCGGTTTATAGAATCAACATCTTGCTCCCAACAATCTGGGGTCCTCGCTTTACCGACTTCGAAAGGATGGAAAACTGTGAGTCAACCTTGAGCTGGTCAGGATTGAACTCCTGGCAGCTGGCAGTCAGCAGAAGTAGCCTGCAGTACCGCCCTCTAACCACTGCGCCACTGTGGCATCTGATCCCGAAGAAACCCAGCCAAAATGCCACTTGGCCGTTCTTGTTTTCCTCACCGGCACGTCCCAGTGTTCCACCAAAGAACCATCTTGTTTCCGACAGCACTTGTTGGAAGCGTAAGATTTCGCCTTTGCTGCCAGCCGATCCCAGCCTTTCGCCTCTCCGAAGTTTGCGGTTGGATCCGCTGGATCGAGGATCACCGGCCTGAAGTCCAATAAAGAAAGTTAGAGTCCTATGTGCAGATGGCAACGCTTGTTCATGAGTTCAGGCCCCGTTGAAAAGACTTCCCATTAACTTCAATATTTGGTGGATCTACTACCATGTCACAACTACACTAACAGCAGGGCTACCACGGACGGTTGCAAAACGTCAGATAGGTGGCAGCAAAGATTCGCCTCTCTCTCTCCCTCTCTCTCCTGCCTTCTAGTGACCAGCAGGTGCATAAATGGTGTTCCTAGTTCATTTTTTTGCAAGGAAAGAAGGGACGTTTGGGACACAAACACACAAACACATACACACACACACACCCTATTCTTTGTTTCACTGCTGTTTTGCTCTCGCCACTCCAAAAGAAGAAGGAACATCGGCGCAGAAGGCAAGCAGAGGTAGCAACAGCTCAAGAGGGCTTTGCATTTTACTCCAATTTGAAAGTCACTAGGAGCCGTTGTTTCAGGAGTTTCTCCAATAGTGACAAATGTCATTGCTGATTTTTGGAAATAAAATAAACTGTCTTGGAATTCAAGGTGGGAGGCTGACCTGTTTTTATGGAGCTGTTCCTGTAAATACTGCTTGATGATCTCATTGTCAAAATCGTAGTATTTTGTCCAATAGATGCGAATCTCCTTGTAGTTCTCAATGAGCCACAGGACTGTCCGGAAACCCTCTGCCATGTCGAACCGATCCTGTCCGCTTCCTTGCTCCCAGGCGTAGACAGTTAGTAGCTCAAGGGCGTACTTTGGGGGGAATTGCTTTTCCTTCACCTGGGTTACACAGAAAAAACAGCTTAAATAAAACTCCCTGCAGTATTTGAATGAAGAAGCCCAACAAAAGACGATCTATCCTTGACTACCTTATACCCTTTCTCCAAAAATAAGACCTCCCCTGAAAATATTGCAATACAGCAGCAGCAATGAGGTGACCATGCTCGCTACCTCCTGCACCTCAAAACTAACAAGACCTCCCTCGAAAATAAGGCTTATTTAGGCATATTTAAGGCGTATTGTATTGTATTGTATTGTATTGTGTTGTGTTGTGTTGTGTTGTATTGTATTTGTGTTGTGTTGTGTTGTTGTATTGTATTGTATTGTATTGTATTGTATTGTATTGTATTGTATTATTGTATTGTATTGTATTGTATTGTATTGTATGGTATGGTATGGTATGGTATTGTCTGTTAAGTGAATCAGGGCAGTTCAGAAAGCATTGAGGTGGGGCTGGGGGTGTTTCCTAAGAAAGGCTGACTCAACAACCCTCCAACAAATCCCTTCTCATGGGAAGACCAGATTTCCAAGAATGGGGTCCCTGGCCACGGACCTTTTTGTACCAGTGTTTCACCAGGCGGATGAGGTTCTTCAGTTTGGTGGTTCGATCCTTTATGAAGTTCTTTTGCAGCTCCGTGAAGCAGGGGGAGAAGTCCCCACGATGGCTAGAGTGGATAAGATCGACGTATATCTGGGGGTCGGGCTTTAAGCGTTGACGTTGGCCTGTCAAGAGAAAATTCAACCAGGGCTCAAAAGCGCCTTCGAAATTCTCCACCAACTTTGCAGGCTCTGCCCAACCGTAGCTTGTGGGGGAGGGAAGGGGGGGTCTTTCCCTGCTCAGGACGAATACCCACCTAGGGGGTCGTAGGCCGGCAGGACATCAAATTCAATGAAGTCCTCCGACTCTTCCGAACGTAACTTGAATTGGCTCACTCGAGGGTTGGGAATCTTCGACCGCTCAAAGGAAACCTCCAGATCCAACGACCCCTGGCATTCCTTGAGCCGCCTTTCAAACTCCTTAATGATCATCTTCCGATTCTTTTCCTGGTCCTCGTAACTTTGGAAGATGTTCAAGAAGAGCACCAGATCGGCATCGGACCCGTCCTTCATGGATGTGCCTTTGCCCAGCGATCCGCCCTGGGAAAGGGGAAAAGGAGAGTCTCCAAGAGATAAAACATCATAAATGCAGCCGCCATCCCCTGTGAGGAGGAGGGAGGTAGTAACGATTAGGTTTGTGCATGGCACAGAACCACAAACGCTTTTCCTGCTGTAATAGACTTTCCCCCAGGGCCCTTGGCCCCAGGGTCTTCCTTGTCCACTGGATAATCCAGTTGCCGACCTCCTCAGAGTCTATTTCCATTAATACGTTTTCTTTATTTATTATACTCGATTTCTGCTTTGGGTGGATTCGATCTGTCAATTCCGCTAATCATGAGCATATTATAATCTCCTGCCATTATCGCATAACCTTTTAAAAAACTTCTATTTCTTTATATACCCTATTATAAAGACTTCTTCTATTTCTTTATATACCCTAAGATAAATCTTTGATTTATCTTAGGGGCATGCAAATGTGCTAAGATAACCTCTTGTCCATAAATCAAACCTTGAATTACCTTCCCAAAACATCCCTTTTTATAGTCTCCACCATAAATTCACATTTTTTAGCTAGAATGATTGCTACTCCGCCTCTTCCTTTTGAGGTACCGAATGCCTCTTCATATACACTTCAGTATAACTTAAGTTCATTCACCCCTTCTCTCTTTTGATGGGTTTCTTGTAAGAATGCAATATCTACTTTCTTTGTTAATTGGTTTTTCAATTCTTCCTTGTTTATATTCCCCCCCACCAACCATGTACCTTCCATTTTGCTACCTTCAATGATTTCTCCATTTTTACTCTCCTTTATTGTCATTGTACGGACTGTATTTTTCGGAGTATAAGACGCACCCAGATTTCCACCCTCTTTTCTGGAGTAAAAAGGTGCGTCTTATACTCTGAAAAATACAGAAGATACACAGTACACACAGACAACGAAATTCACATGACACCCAGAGACCAGGCCCAACACACACAACCATCCCCAAACACCTCCCACCCACTGAAAAAATCCCCCACCCCTAAACCACCCAAACATCCACACAACCGACCAAGTAGTGCTGTCCAATAGCTCACTGATGGTGGCCCTTCAGTTCATAGCTGTGGGATAAAAGCCATTCAGAAGACGTGTGGTCCGAGTTTTAATTGTTCTGTATCTTCTGCCAGAAGGCCAAAAGGTCTAAAAAGATTGTAAGCAGGATGGGAAGAGTCCCTGAGAATGTTATGCAACTTCCTCAAACAGCGAGATGAGAAGATGTCATCCAGGACTGGCAGCTGGAGCCTGGTGATATCCTGGGCAGTTTTAATGATTCTCTGTAGAGCTTATTTTTTTCTATTCCTCATATTATATATTCCTTTTGGTCTCCATTTGTGCTCTAACATGAATCTTACAAAACTAAAACTACACGGTAGACATATGACCCCCAAAACGTAAATAACCTCTTACCCACCCATAAGCATATATCATCTCCATTTACTTGTGTGTGCTGTATTTTTCGGAGTATAAGACGCAACGTTTTCCCTCAAAAAAAGAGGGTAAATAGGGAGGAAGCAGAGAGGCCCGGCTTCAAAATTAACTCAGTCTAAGGCAGTGCTTCTCAATTATTTTATGTCATGCCCCCCTAGGAAGAAGAAAACATTTCGCGCCCCCCGCGCGACTGTACATAGTATCATCCGGGTCTAAAAGTCACACGGGCGGGTTTGGCTAATCAGGATAGAGCATCAAACGAGGTCAAACGCGCCCCCCTTTACGGAGCCTCGCGCCCCCCCTGGGGGGCCCGCCCCACTATTTGAGAAGCACTGGTCTAAGGGCAGATTGGCTGGGAGAATATCGGCCTCCCGGAGGCTTCCTCAACCCCTAGGGAGAACCAAGCATTGATTGCAGGACAGAGAAAGAAGATGCAAAAAAAAAAAAAAAGGTTTAGAAGAAATCAGTAGCAAATCTCTTCTATATTGGGATGAGGTCAACTGTAGACAGTCTAAGATCAAAGTTTTGGGGGTTTAATACAATAGCAGCGTTAGAAGGGACCTTGGAGGTCTTCTAGTCCAACCCCCTGGCTAGGCAGGAAGCCCTCTACCATTTCAGACAAATGGCTATCCAACATCTTCTTGAAGACTTGTAGTGTTGGGGCATTCACAACTTCTGGAGGCAACTTCTGTTCCACTGATTAATTGTTCTCACTGTCAGGAAATTTCTCCTTAGTTCTAAGTTGCTTCTCTCCTTGATTAGTTTCCACCCATTGCTTCTTGTTCTGCCCTCAGGTGCCTTGGAGAATAGCTTGACTCCCTCTTCTTTGGGGCAACCCCTGATATATTGGAAGACTGCTATCGTGTCTCCCCTGGTCCTTCTTTTCATTCAACTAGACCTACCCAGTTCCTGCAACCGTTCCTCATATGTTTCAGCCTCCAGTCCCCTAATCCTCTTGGTTGCTCTTCTCTGCACTCTTCCTAGAGTCTCCACATCTTTTCTACATCGTGGCAACCAAAACTGGATGCAAATATTCCCAGTGTGGCCTTCCCAAGGCCTTATAAAGTGGTATTAACCCTTCATGGGATCTTGATTCTCTCCCTCTGTTGATGCAGCCTAGAACTGGGTTGGCTTTTTGGGCAGCTGCTGCCCACGGCTGGCTCCTATTTCAATGGTTGCCCGCTAGGACTCCAAGATCCCTCTCCCAGTTGCTACTAATTGATCCAGGTGCCCCCTATGCCTTTGGGGAAGACAATGGACAGTTCTGATACTGAAGTCCTATTTTCTGCAATCGAATTCCGTAGCTTTCTCAAAACTTTCCAACAGTTGCACTTAAGGGGCCTGTCGGTGGTTTGAATTCAACAGGTTGCTCCACTCTTAAAAACTTCCAGTTTTAAGCTACCCCACCCCCCACCCAAAGCTGGCATGGGGAGGGGGAGGGGCTGCTTGGGTACTTTCCCTCCCCCCCACACACTTTCCGCCTAGTTTGTGATCACCCAATACAATAATACAATAGCAGAGTTGGAAGGGACCTTGTAGGTCTTCTAGTCCAACCCCCTGCGTGAGCAGGAACTTTATACCATTTCAGACAAATGGCTGTCTAACATCTTCTTAAAGACTTCCAGGGTTGGGGCGTTCACAACTTCTGGAGGCAACTTCTGTTCCACTGATTAATTGTTCTCACTGTCAGGAAATTTCTCCTCAGTTCTAAGTTGCTTCTCTCCTTGATTAGTTTCCACCCATTGCTTCTTGTTCTGCCCTCAGGTGCCTTGGAGAAAAGTTTGACTCCCTCTTCTTTGTGGCACCCTCTGAGATATCGGAACACAGCTATCCTGTCTCCCCTGGTCCTTCTCTGAACCCAGTTCAGACAACAGAACATTTCAAGAGTTCCAAGTCAGGGTAGCCTGCCTAGCGGTCCCTTCCTATCTCCCTTCCCTGGGCAGAGTCTCTCCCCTCCCCTCCCCTTCCCCTCCCTGCCCCCCAACTCCATCCCAGGCCCCTACCTGCCCATCCTCGACTCACCTTCACCACCTTCAGCACCTTAATGTCCCTCCAGCCCGCATCCTGGAAGCAGCGCACATCCTGGAAGCAGCGCGACTTCAGAAAGTCGCAGATGCGGTTAATGTCTTCGCGCGCCATTCGCAGAAACTCCTCGTTGGGCTGCAGGTGGTCAGCGTGGAACTTGTCCAGGTCCCACGATGCGACGTGGGCGAGGGAACGCATGGCCTCTGCAGGGTGGACCTCCAAGGCAAGGCCTCCGGGTGAAGGACGAAGCTTCCCTTGGCTTTCGCTTCTCCTCCTGCGGGACGGTTTCGTTTCCTCCGGCCGGAGACGGAGGGTGGAGCCGGGCAGGGCTTGGAGGGCTGAGAAGGGGCTGGAAGGGAAGGGGCGGACTGGAGGAGGCGGCTTCCCGCTGATCTTGTCCGACCAAGGCCGGCTGCAGGAAATAACAGATTAATAAGAGTTGGAAGGGACCTTGGAGGTCATCTAGTCCAACCCCCCCCCCCCCCGGCCAAGCAGGAGACCCCAAACACTGTTTCTGATAGAGGGCAGTCCAGTCTCTTCTTGAAAGCTTCCAGGGATGAGGCTCTCAAACCTTCTGAAGGCAAGCTGTGGGAAGGAAGGAACGAAGGAAGGAAAAGAAAGAAAGAAAGAAAGAAAGAAAGAAAGAAAGAAAGAAAGAAAGAAAGAAAGAAAGAAAGAATAGTTGGAAGGGACCTAGGAGGTCATTTAGTCCAACCCCCAAGCAGGAGACCCTACACCCTTTCTGACAGATGGCAGTCCAGTCTCTTCTTGGAAGCCCCCAGGGATGAAGCTCCCACAACTTCCGAAGGCAAGCTGTAGGAAGGAAGGAAGGAAAGAAAGAAAGAAGGGAGGAAGGAAGGAAGGAAAAGAAAAAGGAAAGAAAGAGAAAGAAAAAGAAAAAAAGAATGGAAGGGACCTTGGAGGTCATCTAGCCCAACCCCCCCTGCCCAAGTAGGAGACCCTACACCATTTCTGACAGAGGGCAGCCCAGTCTCTTCTTGAAAGCTTCCAGGGATGAAGGTCCCACAACTTCCGAAGGCAAGCTGTAGGAAGGAAGGAAAGAAAGAAAGAAAGAAGGGAGGAAGGAAGGAAGGAAGGAAAAGAAAAAGGAAAGAAAGAGAAATAAAAAGAAAAAAAGAATGGAAGGGACCTTGGAGGTCATCTAGCCCCCCCTGCCCAAGCAGGAGACCCTACACCATTTCTGACAGAGGGCAGTCCAGTCTCTTCTTGAAAGCTTCCAGGGATGAAGGTCCCACAACTTCTGAAGGCAAGCCATAGGAAGGAAGGAAGGAAGGAAGGAAGGAAAAGAAAAAGGAAGGAAAGAAAGAAAAAGAAAGAAAGAATAGTTGGAAGGGACCCGACATCTCCGTTTCAAAGCCGAAGAGCCAGCTCTATCCGAAGACGTCTCTGTGGTCATGTGGCCGGCAGGACTCAATGCCTGAAGGTGCACAGAAAGTTGTTCCCTTCCCACCAAAGGTAGTTTCCTATTACCAAATCTGCATTTCTAAAACTTGGCCTCCGCCTAGTATCTCCTTGGGAGGGGGTGGGGGGTGGGGGGTGGGGAGGGAACTGTGGCTCTAAGTTTCTGTTTCCTTTGAGATTTCTTAATCTTAAGACGAATTGATGGAAATGTTTAGTACAGTGTTTCTCAACCTTGTCAACTTGAAGATGTCTGGACCTCAACTCCCAGAAATCCCCAGCCAGCAAATGCTGGCTGGGGAATTCTGGGAGTTGAAGTCCAGACATCTTCAAGTTGATATGGTTGAGAAACACTGGTTTAGTAACACAATACGATGTCGGTGATGTAATATTTGTTATGAAAATGAAAATATTAAAAAAAAAACTTTATACAGTATATAGAAGATTTCTCTTTTTCTTTGAGGGGAAACGTAAAATTCTGCCTTTTAAAATATTTCATTCTTCTAGGGGAGGAGCCCTAGAGGGTGCTAACTCTCTTGTTGCTGTCAGGTGCGAAGTCGTGTCCGATCCATCATCGTGACCCCCATGGACCACATTGCTCCAGGCCTTCCTGTCCTCTCCCATCCTCTGGAGTCCATTGAAGCTCAGGCCGGCTTGTTAGGGGGTATCTCTGTTGGGAGACAGCAGAAGGTGTGCAGCAGAGTATGCAGCTAGAGGAATGTTGCTAATGTACACACAATTAGAATACCAGACACTGTTTAAGTAAAATAAAATAGCTTTTACCGAGGTTGTAAAAAACTACCAAACTAAACTACTGCTCAACAAGCAGTGATGTTAAATTGAGTCAAAAACAAAGTCTCGACAATATGAAGTAGCTTACACAATCTCCCGTCGTCTTCTTCAGTAATCACAGTTCACAAGCAGTTATCAAACACAGCAAGTCCAGCAGAGAGAGAGAGAGATGCGCTCTCCTGGCTTCCTCTTACAGTTAGAGATAATTGCACTTACTAATTGCACTCTAACATTCCAACAGCCTTAAAGTTACAATGACTATCTATTGTCTACCCAACTATAGGAGTCCGCTCCTAACACGGTTGTTTCGGTGACGCCATCCAGCCCCCTCCTTCTCTGTCATCCCCTTCTTTGACCGGTCACTAATTGAGCTGTTGTAAGTCGAGGGCAACCTGTTGCGCCGAGAAATTGTGTAACTAAAAAAACGGATTTTACTAGCTCTTCTATGCTCCAGCAGACGGTCCCTGGGTTGCTTTGGGAGTGAGTGGCCACCAGATGGCAGCAGCGAGACACAAACGCTTCTAATGCTTATTCTGAATTACTTTATTTATTTATTTATTTATTTATTTATTTATTTATTTATTTATTTATTTATTATTTATTTATTTTTATTTTATTAAATTTATACCCCGCCCTTCTCCAAACGGACTGGTCTCTATATAAGGAGAAGAAGGAGAAACAGGCTTGAAAGCTACAAATACAGATTAAGAGAGTTGGAAGGGACCTTGTAGGTTATCTAGTCCAACTCCCTTGCCCAAGCAGGAGACCCTACACCATTTCTGACAGATGGCAGTCCAGTCTCTTCTTGAAAGCCTCCAGGGATGAAGCTCCCACACCTTCTGTTCCATGAGTTGATGGCTCTCCCTGTCAGGAAATTCCTCCTTATTTCCAGGTTGAGTCTCTCCTGGGTCAGTTGGTGAGTTCTTTGTTTTGGTAAAAAAGATATTTAGACTCTAAAAAGAGTGCAGAGAAGAGCAACAAAGATGATCTGGGGACTGGAGGCTAAAACAGACGAAGAACGGTTGCAGGAACTGGGTATGTCTAGTTGAATGAAAAGAAGGACCAGGGGAGACAGGATAGCAGCCTTCTGATATCTCAGGGGTTGCCCCAAAGAAGAGGGAGTCAAGCTATTCTCCAAAGCACCTGAGGCTAGGAAAAGAAGCAATGGGTGGAAACTAATCAAGGAGAGAAGCAACTTAGAACTGAGGAGGAATTTCCTGACAGTGAGAACAATTCATCAGTGGAACAGAAGTTGCCTCCAGAAGTTGTGAATGCCCCAACGCTGGAAGTCTTTAAGGAGAGATTAGATAACCCTTTGTCTGAAGTGGTGCAGAGTTTCCTACCTAAGCAGGGGGTTGGACTAGAAGACCTCCAAGGTCCCTTCCAACTCTTGGTTATTCTATAGAATAATGTTGAAGAATAGGATTTGCATTCAGTCCCCTCCCACAGCAATAAAGTTACCCTCTCTTTGAACGACCAGGGTCAGATTCCATTTTCAGCATTCCAAGATTCCCCCGTCTCCTTTTGAGTGACGGGCCAACGCAGAGACCTTTCAAACATCCTCAGGTGATGCTAAGGACCACAACACAAAAGCCATGTCACATCCAAGGCACGGACTCTGGACTTGGCGCTGCCACTGAAGTTTGTTGTCCTGCCACTTCAACCCCGCAGCTGGCTTTAATCGCCGCTCTCGAGTGATAAGCACGAGATAAGGGCTGGCGGGAGCTTCCTCGGGCTTTTGCAGGATACCTGGAAGTAACCTCTGGCCTGCTGGGCACCCCTTCTCCATTAATGCGGAGACTGTGGCTACCAAACCTGGCCACCCAAGGGACAGGGATGCCTTGGGAAGGCCACGCTTGGAATACGGCATCCAGTTTTGGTCGCCACAATGTAGAAGAGATGAGGAGACTCTGGAAAGAGTGCAGAGAAGAGCAGCAAAGAGGATGAGGGGACTGGAGGCTGAAACATAGGAAGAACGGTTGCAGGAATTTTGGGTATGTCAAGTTTAATGAAAAGAAGGACCAGGGGAGACATGTTATGCTGGAACATACATACATACATACTAACAGAAGGAAGGAAGGAAAGAAGGAAGGAAGGAAGGAAGGAAGGAAGGAAGGAAGGAAGGAAGGAAGGAAGGAAAGATAGGTAGGTAGAGAGACAGACAGATACAGTAAGTAGGCAAGCAGGTAGGTAGAGGGATAGAGAGAGAGAGGGAGAAATACAGTAGGTAGGTAGGTAGGTAGGTAGGTAGGTAGGTAGAGGGATAGAGAGAGGGAGAAATACACACTAGGTAGGGAGGGAGGGAGGGAGGGAGGTGGATAGAGAGAAAGAGATACAGTAAGCAGGTAGGTAGGTAGAGGGATAGAGAGAGGGAGAAATACACACTAGGTAGGTAGGTAGATAGGTGGATAGAGAGAGAGAGAAATACAGTAAGCAGGTAGGTAGGTAGAGGGATAGAGAGGGAGAAATACAGTAGGTAGGTAGGTAGGTAGGTAGGTAGGTAGGTAGGTAGGTAGGTAGAGGGATAGAGAGAGAGAGGGAGAAATACAGTAGGTAGGTAGGTAGGTAGGTAGGTAGGTAGGTAGGTAGGTAGGTAGAGGGATAGAGAGAGAGAGGGAGAAATACAGTAGGTAGGTAGGTAGGTAGGTAGGTAGGTAGGTAGGTAGGTAGGTAGGTAGGTGATAGATAGATAGATAGATAGATAGATAGATAGATAGATAGATAGATAGATAGATAGATAGATAGATAGATCGATCAACTAAACCATGGGTTAAGGCACTGTGGGAACCATGATTAAGGAAACGATGGGTTAAGGCACTGTGGGAAAACAGCATCAGTGAACTAAATTCCCATTGTGGAAGAATTACAAAGATAATACTCCAGAGATAATCCACCTTCCCGCCTACATAGAGTTTGGGCTGTTTGGCATGGGCAGAATTAATCTGCTTCTTCTCAATTATCCAAAGAGTGCAGAGAATTTCTCATACAGGAAAAGCTGGGATACTTGTCTAAAACCTTAATTCTCGCTGGAGACATTCCCCCGCTAAAATCTGAAATCACATAAGCCGAATAATTCCCCCAACACCAAGAGCCGGTTGTTTTCAGCTTACAAGGAAACGCTGCAAGGGATATTTGTGAGTAAAGACCCCCGCAAATATTTTCTCGAAGCTCGGAATTCAAACGGAGTTTTTTAAAGAAATTCTCCAGCTTCTTGGAAGCTTCTTGGGCGAGAAGCAAAATGTCTTCAAAGGGAAAAAAAGAGGCATAAGGAAGATCGACTGGTATCTTTTCACACACATGACCACTGCAGCCAGAATAGTATAGGCACAGTTTTGGAAAGGGAAGGAACTACCATCAGACCAACTAATTATCCACAAAATCTTCTGGTGGGCTGAATGCGACAGACTAAAGTATATATTCTTAAAGACAGACAGGAAGCAATACTTAATCAAAGTTGGGGGAAATGGTATGAATGGATATTTGATTTTGATTTGATTTTATTTGGATTTATATAACCGCACCCTCTCCCCAAAGGGACCCCGGGCGGTGCACAGGAAGTTAAAAAACACAACAGTATCACAATATAAATAGTTAAAATCAAATTAAATAATTATCCCTGTGCTAAAATTTAGAAGTTAAAACATAATCCCATACAAACCCAATTAAAACAATTTATTTTACAGACTGTAGGCTAGGTTAATTACTTAGGCCAAGCCGGCCTGATGAAACGGGAGTGTCTTTAATTTCTGGCGGAAGGAGCGGAGGTCCGTGGTTGTTCTGAGGTCGGGGGGGTAGGTCGTTCCAGAGGGTTGGGCCCACCACAGAGAAGGCCCTTCCCCTGGGCGTCGCCCGCTGGCATAGCCTAGTGGACGGCACCCGGAGAAGTCCCTCTCTGTGGGAGCGGATCGGCCGCAGGGATGTATGAGGTAGGATGCGGTCTCGCAGGTAGCTAGGTCCCGTGCCATGGAGCGCTCTAAAGATGGTAATCAACACCTTGAAGCGCACCCGAAAGACCGCAGGTAACCAGTGCAGCTCGCGCAGGAGCGGTGTTACATGGGAATACCTAGACGTTCCCAAGATCGCCCGCGCGGCCGCATTCTGGACCAGCTGTAGCCTTCGGGTGCACCCCAAGGGGAGCCCCATGTAGAGATAGAGGATAGAGGTAAAAAGATTACGGGATGAGCGATAGGGAAAAATATACAATGTAGATATGTCAATAGTAAATAAAATAAATATATGGAGCAGTAACAATGATAAAGAATTAATAAATGTAAGATATAGATAAACAGAAATAACTAGAATAACTGGAAATGTCGTAAGATGATACATGATGTTACTTGGTAACTGTATACATATAAGGGGTGAGTCACTTCCAGTTATATCGATGTAGTTTTGTCTTGTCAATGTCCTATTTCTGGTTTTTTTTTTGTGTGTTACTAGTTTACAATACAATTATATTCAAAAAAGGGGGAAAACCCCCAGAAAGTAAAGTTGTGTCTTCAAAAAAGCACCTTTTGAGACACCCGTGACTTGGAGGATGGAGAATCTTGCGAAACATGTAAATAAAGGTTGGTAATTTGATTTAGTGCACATGATGTGCGTATCCACCACTGGTAGGGCCAGTCTAGGGAAAAGAAGGACTACGGGTGACAGGATAGAGCAGTTTTCCAATATTTGTGGGGCTGCCCCAAAGAAGAAGGGGGTCAGCTTAGCCTCCAAAGCACCAGAAGACCGGAGAAGAAGCAATGGATGGAAACTATTCAAGGAGAGAAGCAACCTGGAATTGAGGAGAAACTTCTTAACAGTGAGGACAATTAATCAGTGGAACCGCTTGCGGCCAGAAGTTGTAGGAGGTCCATCACTGGAAGCTTTTTAAGAAGAGATTGGACAGCCATTTGTCTGAACTGGTTCTAGACTCTCCTGCTTCAGCAGGGGGTTGGACTAGAAGACCTCCAAGGTCCCTTCCAGCTCTATTCTGATCGACTTGAGGGCCTCCTGCTTGAGCAGGGGGCTGGACTAGAAGACCTCCAAGGTCCCTTCCAGCTCTATTCTGATCGACTTGAGGGCCTCCTGCTTGAGCAGGGGGCTGGACTAGAAGACCTCCAAGGTCACTTCCAGCTCTATTCTGATCGACTTGAGGGCCTCCTGCTTCAGCAGGGGGTTGGACTAGAAGACCTCCAAGGTCCCTTCCAGCTCTGTTCTGATCGACTTCAGGGTCTCCTGCTTGAGCAGGGGGTTGGACTAGAAGACCTCCAAGGTCCCTTCCAGCTCTATTGTGATTCATTCCGATTGATTTTCTCCTTCAATTCTGGATTGCTTCTCTCCTGGATTAGTTTCCGTCCATTCCATATCCTGCCTTCAGGTGCTTTAGAAGATAAATTGACCCGCTCTTCTTTGGGGCAGCCCCTCAAATACTGGAATAGTACTATCATGTCACCCCTAATTCTTATTTTCTTTAGACTAAAGGTAAATATTTCCCTCGCACCTATATGCTAGTCGTTCCTGACTCTAGGGGGCGGTGCTCATCTCCATTTCAAAACCGAAGAGCCAGCGCTGTCCAAAGACGTCTCCGTGGTCAGGTGGCCGACCTGACCTAACTCAACGCCCGAAGGCGCACGGAACGCTCTTCCCTTCCCACCAAAGGTGGCTCCTATTTTCCTATTTGCATTTTTAAGGTGCTTTCGAACTCCTAGGTGGGCAGAAGCTGGGACGAGTCACGGGAGCTCCCTCTGTTACACGGCGCTGGGGATTCGAACCGCCCGACTGCCGATCATTCTGATGGAACCAACTCAACAACTTTAGCCATCTGAGTCATTCTTCTTTGTGCTTTCCCCAAAATTTTCCCAACTTCTCTTTGCATCTTTTTACAACTTGCTTTGATTCCCGCAGAGGAAAAAAGGGCACTTAAGCCCCTCTCCCCTCACCCTAGCTTGGGTTCCCCCCCACCCAAAAGCATCCAAATTCCCCGAGGAAGCTGGCCTGCAGCCCTCTAACACAACACACACACACCCCTTTAAGTGGCAGAGAGGGAGAAAAGGAGCTTTTGCACACAATTGGACAAAAGAGGCGCATGTATTTAATTAGCCCACCCCTCCTGGGGCAGCTGCTGCCCCCCCCCACTCCTTGCAGCTCCATAGGTCAGCCTGGGTGGTACCACTCTAGCCTGATCGACCCCCCCCCCTCGCTTTGTCACGAGCCAGGAGAGATATGACTGTGGGGGCACCCCGCAGGGGGATTAAACCTGACCCCACCACCCTTCATCCCCCTCCCTTCCCTCACTCCCCACCCCCGCTGTCCCAGGGCTGAGTAAGGGATCCGGCTGCTTCTTATCCTCGTGGTCTGCCCTGCAAGGAGCCTTTTGTTGAGGCTTATCCGCAGTCCCACTGAAGGAGAAGATTTGTAGCTCAGGGTGGAAATGGGAGGGGTCCTTGGTGGTTCTCTTGCAGACGTCTCGTGACTCAGCTAGGGAACTTCATCAATGATAGAAGGGAGGGGGGTGGGATTGCAGAGAGGAGGAGGAAGAGGAGGAGGAAGAGGAAGAGGAGGAGGAGGGGGAGGAGGAAGAGGAGGAGGAGGAAGAGAAAGAGGAGGAGGAGGAGGAGGAAGAGGAGGAGGAGGAGGAGGAGGAAGAGGAGGAGGAAGAGGAGGAGGAGGAGGAGGAGGAGGAAGAGAAAGAGGAGGAGGAGGAGGAGGAGGAAGAGGAGGAGGAAGAGGAGGAAGAGGAGGAAGAGAAAGAGGAGGAGGAGGAGGAGGAAGAGGAGGAGGAGGAAGAGGAGGAGGAAGAGGAGGAGGAGGAGGAGGAGGAAGAGGAGGCGGCGGCGGCGGAAGAGGACTGTAAAGTCCTTGGTGCTCTCTGAGCTTGGTTGTTTTCTTGTAGACATCTCATGACCCAACTAGGGAACACCATCAGTGCTGGAAAAGAATGGGATTTGTGGAGAGGAGGAGAAAGAAAGGGAAAATGGAGATGGAGGAGGAGGAGAAGGAGGAAGAGGATGCAACAATGCCAAAAAATAAAATAAAATAGACAACCCAACCCTTCTACCCTCGGAGAATCAGCCAAGGTTTCCCCCGTCCCTTCTGGCCAAGCGCCACCCCTGCGGTGCGGATACGTTATCAGCTCTTATCTTCCCAAAGTGCCACGTAATCAGCCGTCTGAACACAGAGCAATGTTTGAAAACAAACCCAGCAGCGAATCAACTCCTAGAATCAGGCGGAATCCGAGACTCACCGAGCTGGAAGGGGCCTCGGAGGTCATCCAGTCCAACCCCCTGCTCAAAGCAGGAGAACGTGAATCATAGACGGGCAGGGCTGGAAGGGACAGAAGCTCCTCTTCTTTACAGTTTCACATTTTTATGGCGTCACAAAATATTGTAAAATTAAATATAAAAGCCGGGGGGTGGGGAGAGAAGTGAGGAAAGATAAGGAAAGGCAGGAAGGAGGAAAGAAGGAAGGAAGGAGGGAGAAAGGAAAGAAGGGAGGGAGGAAGGAGGAAGGAAAGGAAGGAAGGAAGGAAGGAAGGAAGGAGGGAGGAAGGAAAGGAAGGAAGGAGGAAGAAAAGGAAGGAAGGAAAGAAGGGAGGGAAGGAAGAAAGGAGGGAGGAAGGAAAGAAGGAAGGGAGGAAGGGAGGAGGAAAGAAGGAAAGGAAGGAAGGAGGGCGGAAGGGAAGAAGGAAAGGAGGGAGGAAGGGAAGGAAGGAGGGAAAGAAGGTAAGAAAGGAAGGAAGGAGGAATCAAGGAAGGAAGGAAGGAAGAAAGAGAAGCATTGACTTCCAACTCTCTGTTGCACTAAAACAAGCCATTAAACATCAAATCACAGCTTTTTGCTTTTTCACAATCATCTGAACAAGCCATTTCAATAAAGATTTATTTATCATTTATTTTATTCTATTAAATTTATATACCGCCCTATTCTCCGAGGTAGGACTCAGGGCGGTGCACAGATCTATCCATCTACTCCATACCAATTTCATTGTAATTTTTACAATGACAATAAAGATTATTATTATTATTATTATTATAACACCCCAAATCCAAGCTTCATCCTTTTCCATCTGAAGTTTTCTCGCTTCCTAGTTTTGCCATCTTCATTTTTGGGGGGAGGGGAGGGTGGGGGGGAACGGGACCTTCCCTCTGTTATTCCTGTGTTGCTTGGATCCTTTTTATCGCTTTCCTATCTTCTTGGGAACTGCCCTGGGTACTGCCAGAGCCGGGCGGGTACCGAACAACCAAGAGGAGTTAGATCAAAAATGAAAATTATGATGGTTTTTATTTCTGCAACCTGGCCAAGGACGGAGAGAGATAACAACCATCGCGGTTAATAATTGCGTGCCTTTGGAAGCTACCCAGCACCAACATCTTAAAGCAGCTTAAATTAATTACGGCATATTTATGGATAAGCTTCTGTAGGATTACAATAAGCCGAGATAGAGAAACAGCATATTTGCAAGCATCAAAGAGTCGGCAAATCAGGCATCTCGCTAAGTCTGAAAATGCAGTAAGTGTGTGACCAATATCTCCTCCTGCTTAAGCAGGGGGTTGGACTAGAAGACCTCCGAGGTCCCTTCCAGCTCTATTCTGATTGACTTGAGGGCCTCCTGCTTGAGCAGGGGGCTGGACTAGAAGACCTCCGAGGTCCCTTACAGCTATATTCTGATTGACTTGAGGGCCTCCTGCTTGAGCAAGGGGCTGGACTAGAAGACCTCCAAGGTCCCTTCCAGCTCTATTGTGATTGATTGCTTGATTATTATTATTTTGCTACTCTTTCTCACCCCGTTCCAATTTGCGTTGCGGGCTTGTTGCGACAGTGATGGCCTGCCACATCTAAATGAGGGTTTACGATGGGTTTGCAAAACAGCAAAGGCCCAACCTAGGTTGCGTCAGCAGAAATGTAACACCCGGATCCCACGAAGGCGTCGCGCCGCCCTCTTTCGCCATTCTCCTGCGCAAGCTGGATCAGATGGATTCAGAGCAATGGGGAGCACATTCCTTCTAACAACAGAGTTGCAAGGGACTGGAAATAGTCCTGGGAAGCAGTGATGGGCCACCAGAGGGGTCAAAAAAAAAAAAAAGCCATGGAAGCAGAAACGCACGAATTCCTCCTGCCTGTTGAAAAGAGAGCCGGCCTACCGGTAGATTTTGACACACGGTCACCATTGGGCCCCAGATTTCCGTTGTTAAGCGAGACATGTTTGGGAAGCGAAATTTTACCCCCTTTTAATGACTCTTTTTTTTGCGGTCAACATGTAAAGCGTTTTCCTGCCTAGTATCAAGTTAATACAATACAATGCAATGCAATACAATACAATAGCAGAGTTGGAAGGGACCTTGGAGGTCATCTAGTCCAACTCCCTGCCTAGGCAGGGAGCCCTATACCACTTCAGACAAATGGCTATCCAACCTCTTCTTAAAGACTTCCAGTGTTGGGGCCTTCACAACTTCTGGAGGCAACTTCTGTTCCACTGATTCATTGTTCTCACTGTCAGGAAATTCCTCCTCAGTTTTAAGTTGCTTCTCTCCTTGATTAGTTTCCACCCATTGCTTCTTGTTCTGCCCTCGGGTGCTTTGGGGAATAGTTTGACTCCCTCTTCTTTGTGGCAACCCCTGAGATATTGGAAGGCTGTCTTATCATGTCTCCCCTAGTCCGTTGACACTTGGAGCAGAATTCCATGAGTCGGATGTCAGTTTTCTACAGCAGGCGTGTGAGTAACAGGGAGCCGCAGCAAAAGGATGAAGGAGCCACATTCGGCTCCGGAGCTGCAGGTGACTGAGCCCTGTGCTCCACCTATTTTTAAACAATTTAGCTAATCTAGCAGGTGGTAAACGGCATCTATGAAACCTTTGGTACAAACGTCCTTTATAAGAAGTGGCCATTGTTAATCTATCGTTCCTTTCCCGTAGATTTTGCCAGAATGTCCTGTCCTGTCCTGTCCTGGGTCTAGCAGAGACCCAGATTGAGACAAGGGCATTCCTGGCAAAAGGGGATTCCCACATTGACCTAATCATCAGATGCCTCCTAGCCAATCCGCAGGCTCCCTCCCGGCTCCTCGCCTCCTTCGGGCCTCCCCAACCCTCCTGGCCAGGTGTTGCCTTACCTGAAAGGCGGGGCCTTCCTCAGACGTCCCATCGGGTGATGGGTGAGTCATGCCGGCCCCTGGGAGGAGCAGGAAGTGGGAGACGGCACCCGAAGGAGGAGGAGGAGGAGCCCAAGAGGACTTTCCCAATCAGTCTCCAACCCTGCGCTACACACACACACACACACACACACACACACACACACACACACAGATACACACACACACAAACACACAGAGAGAGACACACACACACAAACACACACACACAAACAGATACACACACACACAGATACGCAAACACACAAACACACTGAAACAAACACACAAACACACACAGCCACACAGAGAGACACACACACAAACACTGGAACAAACACACAAACACACACAGAGAGACACGCAGAGAGAGACACACACAGACGCACAAACACACTGAAGCAAACACACTGAAACAAACACACAAACACACAGACACAAACACACCCAATCAAACATACACATACACACAAACACACACACACATACACGGACACACACACACAAACACACACAGACACACACAAACACAGATACACACACACACAGCCCCGCAAACACACAAACACACTGAAACAAACACACAAACACACAGAGCCACACAGAGAGACACACACACAAACACTGGAACAAACACACAAACACACACAGAGAGACACGCAGAGAGAGACACACACAGACACACAAACACACTGAAGCAAACACACTGAAACAAACACACAAACACAAACAGACACAAACACACCCAATCAAACATACACATACACACAAACACACACACACAGACACGGACACAGACACACAAACACACACAGACACACAAACACACACACACACAAACACACACAGAGAGATACACACAGACACAAACACACACACAGACACACAAACACAGAGACACAGAGACACACAGGCACACAGACACAAACACAGACACACACACACACACAAACACACCCTGGGAGATGCTGCAAAGGGTCATAAGCGTGAACAACAGTTGTTGCTTTTTTTCAACATCATTGTGGTCACTGGTGGTTTTTTTTTTTTTTAAATCGCATTTATGGAATTTTCTAACATTTAAAAGACAACAACCCCCCCCCCCTCACACACACACAAATTTACACTTCTAGCAGCTTTCCCACAAGGGTGTCCCCATCTTTCATAACAACCTTATTTACGAAAAGTTCTCTCTCTAGATCCTTATCCTAAGTTATGAGCTTATTTAAATCCACTCGAAATACGATACTTTCACTGTGTGCACCTTAAGTTTTACGTCGGCCCTCAAGCCATTGGGGTCACTTTGAACAGTCACTAAATGAACCGTTGTAAGTTTTGGACTGCCAGTATTTACACGAGGGAGTGAGCAGGAACGCGCGTAGTTAGCCCACCTGCTTATGAGTCTATCTTACAATACAATACAATACAATACAATACAATACAATACAATACAATACAATACAATACAATACAATACAATACAATAGCAGAGTTGGAAGGGACCTTGTAGGTCTCTTCCAACTCTGCTATTGTATTGCATTGTATTGCATTTTGCAAATCCCTGTTTGCAAGCAGGCATCGCATAAGTCTTGTCCTTCCAAATAGTTTCCCCTGAAGATACAATACAATACAATACAATACAATACAATACAATACAATACAATACAATACAATACAATACAATACAATACAATACAATACAATACAATACAATACAATACAATAGCAGAGTTGGAAGGGACCTTGTAGGTCTCTTCCAACTCTGCTATTGTATTGTATTGTATTGTATTGTATTGTATTGTATTGTATTGTATTGTATTGTATTGTATCTTCAGGGGAAACTATTTGGAAGGACAAGACTTATGCGATGCCTGCTTCAAAATGCGCAAACTTTGTTTTTCAAAACAGGGATTTGCAAAATGCAATACAATGCAATACAATAGCAGAGTTGGAAGGGACCTTGGAGGTCATCTAGTCCAGCTCCCTGCCTAGGCAGGAAGCCTTATACCATTTCAGACAAATGGCTATCTAACATCTTCTTAAAGACTTCCAGGGTTGGGGCATTCACAACTTCTGGAGGCAACCTTGGGCAACCTTGAGAAAAGAAAAGAAAAAAGAAAGAAAAGAAAAAAGAGAAAATAAAATAAAATAAAAAAGAAAGAAAAGAAAAGAAAAAAGAAAAAAGAAAGAAAAGAAAAAAGAAGAGAGAAAAGAGAAAAGAAAAGAAAGAAAGAAAAGGAAAGAAAAAAGAAAGAAAAGAAAAGAAAAAAGAAAAAGAGAAAAAGAAGAGAAAAGAAAAAAGAAAGAAAAGAAAAAAGAGAAAAGAAAAGAAAAAAGAAAAGAAAGAAAAGAGGAAAGAAAAGAAAGAAAAGAAAACGCCCAATGGCTTTTTTTTAAAAACCCACCTCGGGGTCTCCTTGCCCTCTTCATCGCCAGGAAAGAGGGCCACGCGGAGAGACCCTCCTCCCCAGCCCAGCCAGCACCGGCGAGGCTGAGCGCCCAGGTAAAAAAAAACCTCCCGGGGCTGAATGGGAGCGTGGGAACCCGAGGGGGCGTGGCTCGGCGGGTGGTGTTGCCGGCGCCGTCCAATCCCAGGCCGCCCGGCGGACGAGCCCACCCCTCGGGCTTCTCCCGTTCAAAAAAAGCGCCGCCTGCCCGCGCCGGCTCCCCATTCATTCATCGCTCGGCCGGGCCATGGCTGCCTTTGCGCGCTTGGCGCTGCTGGCGCTGGGCTTGGCGCTGCCTTGCGCCCGCGGCTCCTGGACCGAGGCCACCACGGCCTGCGCCACCCGGGCCACCGGCGGCCGCTCCCGGCTCCTGAGCTTCCTCTGGCTGCGCCCCGACGGCCCTCCGGCCACGGTGCTGGTGCAGAGCCTGTGGGATCTGCGCAGCGGGCGGCTGCTGGAGTGCGCCCTGCGGACGGAGCCCGCCTTGACCCGCCGCTACCTGGAGCTCTGCGCCCCCGGGGGGCTCCGCCACCCCTTGGCCCGCGCCCCCTGGGACCCGCGGCTGCGGAGAGAGCTGGGAGCCTTGGATGCGCGCAAGGAAACGTGCAAGGGAGCCTCCCCGGCCGGCCTCCCGGCTGCAGCGAGGAAGCGCGTAGGGCAAGCGCGGGCGCGCAGCCGGCGAGGCTGGACGGTGCCCGGGACGCTTTGGTGCGGAGCCGGGCACACGGCTGAGGAGCCCTCGGAGCTGGGTAAGGGGAAGAAGGGGTCGGGACGGGAAGGGTGGGTGGGTTGCAAGTCCCAAGGGAAGGAAGCCGCCTCCCACCTACTCTAGGCCAAATTGCCCCCAGGGTCCCCAGTTCTTTGGGCCAAGAAAGGAAGGAAGGAAAAGGAAGGAAGGAAAGAAAGAAAGAAAGAAAGAAAGAAAGAAAGAAAGAAAGAAAGAAAGAAAGAAAGAAGGCAGGCTGGGTGGATGGGAGGAAGGAAGGAAGGAAAAGAAAGGAAGGAAGAAAGAAAGAAAGAAAGAAGGCTGGATGGAAGGAAAGAAAGAAAGAAAGAAAGAAAGAAAGAAAGAAAGAAAGAAAGAAAGAAAGAAAGAAAGAAATCTGGGTTTGCCAAAATACCTTCCCAAGAAAACATAAACTGAGATTTGAAAGAGACACCTATAGCAACAGAAAAAGAGAGGGAGAGAGTAGGAGAGAAGGAAGAAAGAGGTAAGGAGAGGAGGGTGGAAGGGAGAGAAAGAGAGGGAGAGAGGGTAGGAAGGGGAAGAGAGGAGTAGGGGAGAAGGAAGGGAAGAAGGAAGGGAAAGGAAAGGAGGAAGGAAGGAAGGTAAGGAGAGGAGGGTGGAAGGGAGAGAAAGGAAGGAAGAGGAAGAGTAGGAGTAGGAGAAAGGGAAGGGAAGAAGGAAAGGAGTAGGAGAGGAGGAAGGAAGAAAGTAGAGAATGGAAGAAGGGAGAGAGAAAAGAAAGGGAAAAGAAGGTGGAGTTACAACAGGTGGAAGGGATGCTAAAGCAACCCAAACTGTATATTATAACCTATTAAATGTAATAACAGATGTAGAAGAATGCCAAGTGTAGAGAAAGATAACAACTGTGTGAATGTATCCTTAAAACGGTCTGTAAGAGATTAAAAATAATTACAAAAAATCTTTTCATTAAAAGAAAAGAAAAGCTGGGCACTTGGCTGGCTCTTTTGACACACCCACGGGCAGGGACATAAACCCCCAGGTGAGGTGTGTGTGTGTGAGAGAGAGAGACTGAGTCAGCAGCCGGTTGGCGGACCTCCTTGCCACTAGAAGGAGATGCTGCAGTGGGAGAAGCCGGAGGTGGTTTTGAGAAGCAATTTTGGCTTCAAGTGGAAGCTGCATTTCCCTTCCAGACAGAGGCTTTCTTTGAGGTTGCCAGGCGGGGCGGAGGAGGCAAGGACGTCCAGTTCTGAGGAGAAGCTTCCAGGAGATCCTCGGATGGACGTGGGTGTCAGGGGTTGGGCGCTCCCGCTGAATCAACAGGCCGACATTCTCGAAACCAGCTCTGTTTGTTTGGATTCATTTGCAAATAACTCAAACGTGGCCAACATTAACCCTTGGCTATTTTCCCTACAGCTAATCTGTCAGGTAGGCTGGCCTGAGAGGGTGGGGGGGAACGGGCTTGAAGCCCACCATGCTCATGGTGGGATTAGAACTCCTGGTTACCAGCCTTGGTTCCTTAATCACTATACCCAACTGCCTGGCCTCTGTCCGTAGAGAAGAATCTGTCAATCAATGAGTCAGAATAGAGCTGGAAGGGACCCTGGAGGTCTTCTAGTCCAGCCCCCTGCTCAAGCAGGAGACCCTCAAGTCAATCAGAATAGAGCTGGAAGGGACCCTGGAGGTCTTCTAGTCCAGCCCCCTGCTCAAGCAGGAGACCCTCAAGTCGATCAGAATAGCGCTGGAAGGGACCTCGGAGGTCTTCTAGTCCAGCCCCCTGCTCAAGCAGGAGACCCTCAAGTCAATCAGAACAGAGCTGGAAGGGACCTCGGAGGTCTTCTAGTCCAGCCCCCTGCTCAAGCAGGAGACCCTCAAGTCAATCAGAATAGAGCTGGAAGGGACCTTGGAGGTCTTCTAGTCCAGCCCCCTGCTCAAGCAGGAGACCCTCAAGTCAATCAGAATAGAGCTGGAAGGGACCTTGGAGGTCTTCTAGTCCAGCCCCCTGCTCAAGCAGGAGACCCTCAAGTCGATCAGAATAGCGCTGGAAGGGACCTCGGAGGTCTTCTAGTCCAGCCCCCTGCTCAAGCAGGAGACCCTCAAGTCAATCAGAATAGAGCTGGAAGGGACCTCGGAGGTCTTCTAGTCCAGCCCCCTGCTCAAGCAGGAGACCCTCAAGTCAATCAGAATAGAGCTGGAAGGGACCTTGGAGGTCTTCTAGTCCAGCCCCCTGCTCAGGCAGGAGACCCTGAAGTCGATCAGAATAGAGCTGGAATGGACCTTGGAAGTCTTCTAGTCAATATAAATAAATAGAAATAGAAATAATAGAAATTAATGTAATACAATATATATTCTGTTATTCTCTAGAATTACTTCTGGGTGAAATTCCCACTGGCCCGTTTCCGGTCTCATCCCAGTTCCTCCTCCTTTTTTGCAGGGGTTTTCCAGGGCCCGGACGTCTGTTGTCGGGAGCACGACAGGTGTGATGCCCACATCTCTGCTCTAGGGTTCAAGTACGGCATTCGTAACTATCGGCTGCACACCATTTCTCACTGCAGCTGCGATAACAGGTGAGGGCTGGCTCCTGTGCTGCTTGGGGCTTGATCCATAACCTTGTTCAACCTGCCCTGCCCCCCTTTCCCAATCTGTGGAATTCGCAGGGCCCTCGTTGTCCCCCCAAAGGTGCTTTTTTTCTTCTTCTTTCAAGAGGCCACTGGACTTTCTTGGTTTTTCTTTGAAGACGTGTCTCTTCTCATCCAAGAAGCTTCTTCAGCTCTGACTGGATGGTTATGAATGGAACGATTGATACTCCTTGCAGACAGCTGGTCATTTGCATCCTTTGAGAAGGTCATTGAGGTCATTTGAGAGGGTCATTGAGGTCTTCTCCCTCTCCACAGGTTCAGAGATTGCCTGAAGAACCTCAACGACACCATCTCCAACTTCATCGGGACCAGTTTCTTCAACCTGCTGGAAATCCCATGCTTCCACTTGAAAGAGAGCGAGGACTGCCTTGAGTGGCACTGGTGGGGCGGGTGAGTAAGCCAACCGGGTGTGGAAATATCCCGAAAAATGAGAGTTCTTGATTTACGGCCTCTGTGGGACCCAACCTTTATGTTGCCAAGCGAGACTCAAAACCAAATTCTTCTTCTTCTTCTTCTTCTTCTTCTTCTTCTTCTTCTTCTTCTTCTTCTTCTTCTTCTTCTTCTTCTTCTTCTTCTTCTTCTTCTTCTTCTTCTTCTTCTTCTTCTTCTTCTTCTTCTTCTTCTTCTTCTCTGCTTAATTAAAGAACCACCCCAATTAAAAGGGGTACGCAAGAAAAAAAAAGGACATGGGGGCTCGGCAGCTAAGAGGCTGAGCTTGTTGATCAGAAAGGTGATGGACAGTTTGGCGGTTCGAATCCCCAGCGCCGCATAACTGAGTGAGCTCCCGTGACTTGGCCCAGCTTCTGCCAACCTAGCCGTTCGAAAGCATGTAAAAAATGCAAGTAGAAAAATAGGAGCCACCTTTGGTGGGAAGGGAACGGCGTTCCGTGCGCCTTCGGCGTTGAGTCATGACGGCCACATGACCCCGGAGACGTCTTCGGGCAGCGCTGGCTCTTCGGCTTTGAAACGGAGATGAACACCGCCCTCTAGAGTCAGGAATGACTAGCACAGATGTGCGAAGGGAACTTTTACCTTTATCTTTAAACTGTTCGCTTGGGATTCTAAGAAGCTTGACCTGCTGTGATTGTGGGAGTCCTTGCCCATACAAGTCAGGTGCCTCATGCTGTCTCCATGTATTGGGTTTCGTTTCCAAAAAATGAACGTAACTCAATATTTCCCAACCTTCATGAGATCTGGAAGCAGGGACTTTCCAATCCCCAATCCCCTTGGTAAGAATTTTGAGAGCCCATCTATTTCCTTGATTAGGAGAACGCGCCTGTAAATCTATCCAGATTGTTCTTGATTTATTCTCTCGACCTACCCGATGGTCTTTGAGTGACAATCTCCTGTCTCCTGCACCTCCTGCGGGCCATAAATTTCAGTTAAGCCGATTTGTCTTTTCTCCCAGGGTGGCTTTAGGCCCAAAAAACGCCTTTTTCAAGACCTGTTAAGTCTTGCTGAAAGGACAGTGGAGCTGGGTTTGCACAACCCACAATTTGCAAACCCACAAAAGAGTTGCGTGTCTTGCAGAAAAATCTGCCTCTGTGAATAATTTTGGGCTCGGTGCGCCGCAGAAAAGCGGGACTGAATTGCACAACCCAGGTTAAAAGGTCTGGTGGAAATGCAAAGGTTGAACTTTATAAATTTTAGCACAGGGTTAATAATTTAATTTGGTTTTAAATTTTGTATATTGTTATGTTTTATGTGTTTTTAATTTCCTGTGCACCGCCCCGAGTCCCTTCTGGAAAAGGGAGCGGTCTATAAATCCAATAAAGTAAGTAAGAACAAAGCGCCTGGTTTTTTCCCTCTCCTGGGCTAGGTGTAAGAGGTACGGCATGATGCCCCTGGCCCACTTGGTGGAGCCAAGCCCGTATGAGCCCATCGAGATCCCAGAGGCCAGCACATCTCCTCTCCAGCCCAGGCGGCATCGAAAACCCAGCTCGAAAGGTAGAAAAAATCACAGAAAGAAGGTGAGGAAGCCGAACACTGAGACGCAGGATACCGTCATCTCACTTGCCCCGATCTCCAAGACAAATCAAGCCACTCACCTCCCGGGGAGAAGCTCTGCGGGTGAGGAGACAGCTGCCCTTCAAACGACGTTGAACCCTGGTCCCATCAAGATGGAGGGCGAGATTCTCACCGCACGTCACCCGGTCGTCCTTACCGGGGAAGAAGCCTTCTCCAACGAGACGCGGCAGGGAGAAAAGCCCGTCTCTGGTCCTTCTGCAGGACACGGCCAGATCTACAAGCCAAGACCAGGTGATGCAAGCAGGAACCCCTCTTGGGGCCATTTAAATGTGGGAGAATTTATGAAGGAGCAGGTAAAATAGTAGGGACGCGGTGGCTCAGGGGCTGAGACGCTGAGCTTGTCGATCAGTAAGGTCGGCGGTTCGAATCCCTAGCGCCGCCTAACGGAGGGAGCTCCCGTGACTTGTCCCAGCTTCTGCCAACCTAGCTGTTCGAAAGCATGTAAAAAATGCAAGTAGAAAAATAGGAACCACAAATTTTAGTGAGAAGGTAACAGCGTTCTGCGCACCTTCGGCGTTGAGTCATGCCGGCCACATGACCACGGAGACGTCTTCGGACAGCGCTGGCTCTTCGGCTTTGATTGCCCAACTGAACTGGGCCCGTTTTTGTCTCTCCAGGCCTGTCGCGGAGATGCCGCTGCTACCAACGGCTGGACCAGTGCCCCTTCCAGATCGGCCCCAACGAGTTCAAGTACCAGCTCCACAATTCCGACGATAGCACGCTTTTCCACTGTAACTGTACCCGCCGGTAAGCATCGTCCGTCCGTCCCCCACCTTTCTAGAAGTTGTGGGTGCTCTTATCACTGGAGGGTTCTAAGAAGACACTGGACAACCTTTTGTCTGGAATGGTGTAAGGCCTCCTGGCTGAGCAGGGGGTTGGACTGGATGAGCTCCAGGGTCCCTTCCAACTCTGCTATTCCGAGGAGCAATAGGTCCATTTCAATTTAAAGATCTGCATGAGAAGTGAACCCCTCCCCCCTCTTTCCCCCCCCCCCCCCCACCCCAAAAGCATCAGGCTGTCATTTGCCCCCTCCCCGCCCTCTGCACGGAAAATGTGACGCTGGTTTGACACCTGACACTTCGTCCCAAATTCCCACCGATGAAGTCGGCTTGTTGGAATGCCAACGGTGAGTTTCCCAACTCCGTTTGAAGCTCTGTGTGCCACACCAACATGGGAGTTGTAGTCCTGCTGACTTATGGGGGGCGGGGAGAGGAAAGGCGACCCCAGTCTAGGGGTAGATTGGATCTGGGTTTTTTTTTCTTGGTCTGCAGTGTTTTGTGGGCATCGGCTGGATTGTGGCTTTCCATGGAGCTGCCCCCCCCCTGCCCCGGAAGATTTAATGCGACTTTCATTCCTTACCCCCCCACCCCCCACAGGTTGGCCCGGTTCCTGCGCAGGAGGAAGGGTCCCAACGAGGTGGAGGAGCAGGTCCTGTCCCACTACATCGCCCCTTCCTGTTTCGTCCTGGAGAACCTCCCAGGCTGTAGGATGGGAGACGCAAGCTGGCCCAAGTAAGTGGGAGGGAGGGAGGGAGGCGGGGAGTCTCCCACCCCCACGTGTGCTAGAGACCCTCACTCCTTACTTGCAACCAGTACGTAGGACGAGAAGTATCCCGTCCTAACCTCCGGGGTAGCCAAAGATCAGGAGGAGGTAAAGCTTGAGCCAGAGGTGAAATTCAGCTGGTTTGGGCGAACCGGATTTTAATTTTAATATGGTTTGCCGAACCGATAGTTGCAAGGACTGGCTGGCCATGCCCACCCTGTCCTGCCCGTCCCAGGAGTCTTCATGCAGCCCATTTTGGATGCGAGGAAAGTGCAGGGCCTGCGCAGAAGCTCCGGGAGGGTGAAAAATTGATCTGCTATATCTGTTCTTTTTGGGGTGTGTGTGTGTGAAATCTGTCCAATTGCTAACCCTTCCTTCCTGCCCTGCCCACAAGGAAGGCCAATCCAACTCTTCTCTCTCTCCCTCCTGCAGCTGCATTGGCATCGGCAAAGCGGTCCTGGCCCCAGCTCGCCACCTGACCAACCGGCTGATGGGCAAGCGAGTGAGGGGCTCTCTCAAAGTGAAGCGCCAAGAAGGGGCAGCCCTGGAGGGAGCCCCCCGGCTGTTTGACACGTGTGTGCGGCTGGTGCGAGCCGCCCTCCGGCCAGCGCCCCACTGAGGATGGCACACACACACACACGCATGCGCAAGAGGGCCGAGCCCAGGAGGTGGACTCAATGAAATGGAGCCATTCTTCCCCGCGTGGATCTGTGCGTTCCCAGTCTTTTGACCCGGAAGCAAGTGCCCAGTGTGGACTTGAATGAGAAGCGGGCATCCATGGCACAATGCCAGCTGGCCACCCCCTGCTGCAAAGGAATCGCCCACAGCAGACTCTCAAAACTCTTCGGAGGTGGCTGATGGCACTGAGCCCCCAGAAAAGGGACAGCGAGAGGTGAAGCCACAGCCAAAGGTGTTGTCCAGATGACGCTCCTCACCTCTCAGAGCAGACGGCCTGACCAAGACTCCCTTTGCTGTGATGGGCAGGGGGTCTTCCACCCCACCCCTCCCCACCCATGCGCTCCTTGCAAGGGAGCCACCTGTAATTTATTTGGGGGGGGGGGCGAGGGGAGGGAGGATGTCGGAAAGGGGGTATGGACAATGTCGCAAATAACATGTTTTCTAAACATGGCTTGAGATCGTCTTGATTTGGGGGGGAGGAAGGAAAGACACCGAGAAGGAGGGGGAGGAGAATGGTATCCCCTCTTCTCAGCCACCCAACCAGAGGTGGGTTCCTACCGGTTCGCACCGGTTCAGATGAATAGGTAGTAACTCAGCCGGCCGCGTGCCCAAACCGGTTCTCTCGGCGGCACTGCAAATGCTGCCATCTTGTTTTTTACTTCTGTGCATCAACCGCCGATGCAGCCTGAAATGCATTCCTGAGCAAACCGGCAGTAAAAGAAGCCGGAACCCACCCCTGCGCCCAACGGCCCCTGCTGCTGTGAGAGCAGACACGGCGTCCTGGAGCATTTGTAAGATGATTTATTGGGGTGTAAGAGAGAGAGGTAGGACCGATTGTCTCGACTCTGAACTCGTCCCGGGGAAGGTCCCCAATCTGGAGAGAGAGACCAGCCCTTCCAGTTCCCTCCCCCCCCCCGCCTCCCCCGGACAGAGTTCTACATTCCAAGTCTTCAGCCTTAGCTTGAAATCCACACACACACACACACACACACACACACACACACACACACACACACACCGGCACAGCTGCCTGGGATTCTCCATCACCCTGAGCCTGGCTGGGCCCTCAGCGCTTACAACACGGAGACAACTCTGGAAATGGCCGCCTCCGTTCCTCCTCGGGGTGCTCCTTGCGCTTCCGTCCTCCGGCTGGTCCTCCCTGTGAGGGGCCAAAACAGTGTTTAGGGGGAGTCCAGTTTGGGGCGCTGATCTCGGTATTTGGTGGGAGAAAGAGCTGTCCCCGAGGAGGACGAGCAACACAAGTGGGGCAGGCCGTTGGTCGGGTGCAATTGTGAAGCTGATGGGATGGGGTGGCACCACGGCAGCTCCGTGTCTGGGTCTGTGCCCCATTCGGGCAAGGCAGGCCCAGAGAGGAGTGGGCAAAGGGCATCGTCACACACGCTACACAGGATGGTTGCCCGCTGGGCTCTGCCGCCTCAGTGTCTGGTATCGCAGCTGTGGCTATTGTGGGGTGGCCCCTCTTGCGGGGATGTACTAAAGAGGGCCGCGAGTCCCGCCGTGGGGCTGGTGGGGCTCATCCTCCGCCCAGGCAGACTCGGGTCAGTGCTGTCGCGCCGTGGGCCCATAACTCGGTCCACCGTCTCCAAGCGCACAGCGGGCAGCAAACCCAGATTCCGCGGATCGGCTCGGGACAGCGGAGTCTCCTCGAAGCGCCAGCTTGTCCGGGCCTGGGAGGTGGTAGAGGAGGAGGACGACGAAGAGGAGGAGGAGGAGAAGGCCTCGGCGTTCTGCGGCATCTCCCGCGACTTGGAGCGGTGCCGCGGGCTGTCCTTGGAAAACTGGATGCTGGGAATGTCCGCCTTCAGAATGGTGCTGTGGCGGCGTCCCTGGGGCGAGGGGCTGCGGCTGGCCCCCTGGTCGCGGCTGGAGGATCGCAAGAGCAGGCCCTGGAACTTGGCCAGGCTGGGGCTGCGGCTCCGGTGACGGTGCATCTTGCCGGGGCTGGGGCTGCGGGATTTGGGGCCAAGGAGCACCAGCGTGCTGTCGTCGTCCTCTTCGGAGGTGCTGTTGGTGCTGTCGGTGGCGCTGCTGACTTGCTCCAGGGTGGGCAAAGAAATCTAGGCCAGGAAATTGAGGGGAAGGGGGAGAAGGAAAGTCAGTTTCTCTCAAATCACACGCCCTGTTCCTACATCACTCACGCCCTTGTCTCTTCCCGTCTGGACTACTGCAATACTCTCTACATGGGGCTCTCCTTGAAGAGCACCCGGAGGCTTCAACTGGTCCAGAATGCGGCCGCACGGGTAATTATGGGGGCGACGCGACGCTCCCATGTAACACCCCTCCTGCGCGAGCTGCACTGGCTTCCGGTGGTTTTCCGGGTGCGATTCAAGGTGTTGGTTACTATCTTTAAAGCGCTCCATGGATGAGGACCTGGGTACCTACGAGATCGCCTTCTGCCACCGAGAGCCTCCCACCGGCCAGTACGCTCCCCTAGAGAGGGTCTCCTCATGGTGCCGTCGGCTAGACAATGTCGACTGGCGACACCCAGGGGAAGAGCCTTCTCCGTGGGAGCCCCTGCCCTCTGGAACGAATTGCCCCCGGAATTAAGAACTATCCCTGACCTACGCACCTTCTGCCATGGTCTCAAAACCTTTCTCTTTCAACAAGCCGGGCTGGCATAAAGCCTGATTTTTAAATTTTTAAATTTACATTTTTAAATTTAAATTTCTATTATTTTAATTCAGGGTTAGTTTGGGTTTTTTCTACGTTTCGGCCAATGTTTTAATTATGTTTTTTAAAAGCTTTTTAAACTATAGAACTTTTATATATTTGTTTTTATATATTTATATATCTGTTTTTATTTTGGCTGTACACCGCCCTGAGTCCTTCGGGAGTCGGGCGGTATAAAATCCCAATAAACTCTAAACTCTAAACATCACCTTGGACTCTTGGAACAGAGTAGCTCTGTTGACACAATAGACCCACGAACCCTTCGGATGATGCCTCAATCACTCCCAACATGCAGCCCTCCAGATGCTCACCTGGAAGGGGTCCGTCACCCCCACCATGCAATTGCAGTTGGTGCTGTAGTAACCAAGGATGTAATCCCCCTTCCCTTTCGGCAGGGACTCCTCGGGGAAGGTTAGCTGGAGTAGGGGGAGAGAAAAACGACTGGGGAGATGGAAGCCCAGCGGAAGATGATCCACAAGCCAACCAACCAACGAACCAACCAACCATTGTAATAATTCTAATTCATATTCTGATTCTCATTCATTCCAATCCTCGTTCCATTTCCTCCCGTTATACGTACCTGGTACAGGTGGCTCTCCGTGTCTTCCTGCTTCGCCCATACATAGGCTATGTAGTCCTTGCAATGTCGGAAACCCACCTACGGGTGGAACCAGAAATCACCAGAGGTTTCCACAGCGCCCCCTTGTGCCCACCGAGATACCCAGGTCATTCTGTTTTTATCTGCCCACCGCTGGGGAAAGTTCACACTGCCCTTGAGGGACGTCAACCGGTGGTAGGTTCCGGGCGGTATGGCCTGGTATGACTGCACCAGTAGTAGCCGAGAGCAGCAGCCACCATAACGGTACAG